>KK120319.1:277917-306725 GCA_000611955.2 Stegodyphus mimosarum
TAAGTCCTGAACTGGAACAGGGAGCGGAAGGTACGCTATGTTCTGATGTAACTGCTGGGCTGGAGAATAACTGCACGTAAAGGGATTTGAAATCCTCTTTTATTCAATCACTATTAAATACAAACCTCCCAATTCGGGAGAGATACAGAACGTAACAGACCACACTTTGGTCGAATTTAACAATCAAATAAAATTAAATACTAAACCTAAAATAGAACTTAATTAAACTTTGCTTCGCAGAGCAATTCGCGGAAGTTGGCCTCTATCTAAAAGGGTGCGTAGCAAGATATACTAAATCCTACCGCACTTTAATTTATTTTACAATGCAATCACGTAGTAAGAAGCACTATGGCTTATGAATTTAAACTACTAGCTGGTCAGGCGAACGTTGAGCGGCGTGACCGTGATCTGAGGCAAAGCTCTCACACACCGAGAGGTTTCTACCTCTGGCTTAAATAGTGCTTGGCTGCACTTCAAAAAATTAGCATAAGCTAAAAACGCGCGCTTCTTCTGACAGGAAGTTGAAGCAGAGAGGAGATAGAAAAGATTTAAATTAAAATAAACTTGGTTAGTTTAACTAAAACCTTACACGTCTACCTGCATATCTGCGCATGTGCTACCGAACATCACCTTAATTAATCTCCTGATTGGTCTTTCTGTCCGCTCTGCCTCTTCGTTCAGCTGATATGCTAATTTTTCGACTTCGTCCTTAATTTTTGCACACCAGTGTAGTTCATCTTCAATGCATTTTCTTCCGTAGTTAAACCAGTTACAGTAGCACATATTTGTTTTGGAATGCTTGTGTTTTTCAACTTTGTTTGTGAATATCATTTACTAAATATTAGCGAAATAACTTTTTCTTTCATGTATACTATTGACTGTCTGTTTTAGAACTTGCTTGTTTTAAAAAATATTACTCGAAACGTTTTCGGTAAAAAAAAATTATTCAAAAAGTTCTGAAAATGAACTCTCATAAATATTTGGAAACTTTAAAAACACAGTTTATATTTAATAAAAACATGAAAATACGGGACATTCAATACTTTATTAGATATCCTTTATCTGAAATTACAATTCTCATGCGCTTTGGCATGGCTTAGACTTCTTTTTTTTTGCCAAAAGTGCTCCATTTGTTCTATTACTACATAAAAACTGTTTTTAGTAGCGTATTTGAAGAAGTATCATATTTCCTTACTCATTTTTCAAATAATTCCATACATGTTCTATAGGATTTAAGTTCGTCAGAACATGGAGACGCATTGAAACTTCAGGCAATTGTACAACCACAACCGAGCATTTAGGGCTGTATATTTAGGATCGCTATTTCGATTGAACTTATATGCATTTTGAGTTCCAAGTTTCTTCGCAGATGCTTTCAGGTTTTCGTTAAACATTTTTTTATATTTACACTAATCCAAAGTTTTGATAAACGTTAAATTTCCTGCTCCAGTACGCAAAAAGAGTGGTGTATCACCAGGTTGCCTGGGCCCCAGGTTCTACCCCTTTCGAATTACAAAAAGACAAAAACTTGATGAAAATATAAATATTTATATAGATACATAATTTTTTTTCAGTCCAAAAGGGTTTTGTCCCTGAGGGACTATTGTTTTAGTTTTGCGATTTTGCGTCGAATCACTCTGAATGTCCGTTTCACTTTTCAGACTGCTGCTACCAAATACACTGCTGGCCACCCAAATTGCAACACCAGGAAAGACAAGAGATATCACTACAAAATTTATTTAGCTGCGACACGCCTCGGCATTGATTCAAAGAGACTTTGGATGTGTTCTTGGGGTACAGCAGACAAAGCAGCTTCCACACGTTGCCAAAGTTGATCTGGTGTGGCAGCTTGAGATGTAATCTGGGTCAATCGTTCAGCAACCATGGACCACATGTTTTCTCTCGGCGACAGATCCGGAAAGCGAGCCGGTCAGGGAAGCAATTCAATCTGGTGATTGACGAAGAACACTTGGAAAATGCGTGCGACGTGTGGTCGCCCATTATCCTGTTGAAATATGGCTGTGGGCAAGCCCTGAAGGTAAGGAAAGATAACTAGCTCCAACCCCTCGGAGATGTATCGCTGGCTGTTTAAAGTACTGGCAATGCGTACTAGAGGAATGCGAGAGTGATACCCAATACCGCCCCATATCATAATACCCGGTGAAGGCTAGTGTGGCGTTGCATAAGGTAGCTGTTCAGCATCCTCTCTCCACGGTGTCTCCAGACTCGAATCCGACCATCGTGGTGTTGCAGACAGAAGCGTGACTCGTCAGTAAAGAAAATTTCATTCCATTCTGCCGCCCACATCCTTCTTTCATCGCACCATCGGCGGCGGAGACGTCTGTGGTTCTGTGTCAAGGGTAGACGAAGCAGTGGCCATCTTGCGGACAGACCACTCTGCTGTAAACGGCGTCGAATGGTACGCGCAGACACTGAATGATGCATTACAGACTGAATGGGCTGTCCTATGGTTCCTGATATGAATCAGCGATCCGTCACTGAAATGTCACAATGTTCCTTTCATCACGTGAAGTGGTGCACTGAGGTGGATGCGATCAAACACCTCGGTCCGTCGTACCCTTCTGCATCCAACGGTCACATATCCGTATTACAGTTGTTTGCTTCCGTCTAACACGACTACCGATTTCCGGAAAGATAATCCACATTCTCGGTAGGCCACTATCCTTCCTCTGTCGAACTCGGATACTTGATCAAACGATGATCGCTGTTTACTACGAGGCATAATTGATGGTTTTTTTTTTTTTTGAAAAAACCACAAGAAAAACACAACTGCCGAAGTTGAAATCGTCGAAAACTCCAAGCCTTAAAGAGCGCTTTGAAGTGGCGCCACGTGATGTGCGTCTGCGCTGAAATTCTAATCATTTGCATATCTCACCTCCGCTAATGCATGTTGTAAATTTCATTTTATTTGCATGCTTCCTTCAAGGTGTTGCATTTACGGTGGCCAGTTGTGTATTATCGCCCTGTGTTATATTTGAAGAAATTAAATAATGAAGAATGTGCATAAATGTATGTATGTTTCTCGCATTGTGATAAAACAACGCTACCTAGAGACATCAAATTTTGAATGACGTAATCTTACTGCGAATATGGGCATCTGGAAGCCCAAACTTGAAATTTGGAATTTGTTTTATTATCGATTTCATATTTTGTAAAACTTAATGAATTTTGATTAACAAACTCAAGGATTTGAAAGCGAGCAATGACAACGTTGTACAGACAAAAACATTTTTATCTCTAGCGCGTTAGACTCGGTATCGGAAATTCTAAAGATATGCTCAATTGAAAATTATTTTGGGATATTGCTCTAAACTGAATTTTATGGTTTAAGTGCGAAGAACATGACATTTAATAAATAAAGATTACACACAAAATGTAAAAAAAAAAATCAAAACGCTCCTTCTGACCTAATTTAAAATCTGAACTCTTTCAGATTCTTTTTTTAAGCGATTAGTTTAAGAGAGAAAGAAATGAGTAGATTAATGCTATGAATTATAACAAGATAAACGCGTACTAAGTCGACAAAGTGAAAATGCCATCTGGAAAAGGCGGAAAATAGCCCGTCGAGCCAGTGAGAAGAACTGTAGAAAAACGTTCTAAAATTTTTCCTTTAGATTAAAAAATCTAAAAGGTTTCAGATTTTAAATTACGTCCAAAGGGGCGTTTTTTAACGTTTTGTGTGTTACCTTTATTTACTAAATATCATATTCTTCGCACTTAAACCACAAAATTCAGTTCAACAGCAATATCGCAAAATAATTTTAAAATGGGCATATCTTTAGAAATTCTGATACACAGTTCCGCGCGCTTTAGATAAAAAAGTTCCACCCCCCGTAGAGTGTTGCCATTGCTCGCTTTTAAATGGTTTGAGTTTGTTCATCAAAAATTCATTAAAGTTTTACAAAATATGAGGTAGATAATAAAACAAATTCCAAATTCGGGCTTCCAGATGCGCTTATTCGGTGGAAACTTACGTTATTCAAAATTGAATGGCTCTAGGTACCGTTGTTTTATCCCATTTGGAGAAATATACATACATTTATTCAGATTCTTCATTATTTGATTTCTTTAAATATAATACAGGGCTGCAGTATTTTGTGGCAACAGTTTGAGAAGTGATTCAGACTTTTAATGTTTCCGACGCAAAATCGCAAAACGAAAACAATAGTCCTTCAGGGACAAAGTCCCTTTAGACTAAAGAACACATCTAAATATCTAATAATTACGGGCAAGGGCGAGATAGATTGTGCAAATAATTCAAATACATTTTCAAATAATAATAATAGCTATATAAATGTACCGCCATAGCATTTTTAGCACTTAATCTACAGTATTACTGAGCATGGTCATAAGCCTGTTGCTGTTACACGGATCATGAATGTTGTAATCATGAATTTTAATAACAGAATTACTAAAATTGTGGAATTTCTTAGCGAGGCGATAGTAGAAGGTTATCGGTTCAATTTTCAATTCAGAGTGTAACTTATGATTCCTAACGTACCATGGAGCATTAGTAATTTGCCTCATACGTAAGAATTTATTTGAATAGGCCTATACCGGTCTTACGTAGCATAGAATGGGACGTAGTATGGACTCGTAAATGAGTAACTTGTTGCCTATAGAAAGAATACTGCTTCGAGTTATTTAAGGGAAAAAGTGTTCCTTCTATTAAGGGGAATAATGGTCAAAGCGAAACATTCCTAAACCATTTAGTATTTCAAGTATCCTGTAGATGCCATGCGAGCTTTAGGGAAGTCAGCAGTTAGTTTTGATGATAAAAGCTCGGTTTTAAATTTTGCGGAAGACCTCGAAAATCACTTTCTTCTGTATTGGAAGATGAGGAGAAGAATTGAGGAGATGCAATAGCAGCGTCCCTTTTGAAGCAGCGGGTTCTGAAAAGCATCGGAAAATGTTTGTTAGGTGAATTTGGCCATTAGATTCATAATTTTGGTGTTTCAAAGCCACTTTAATTGTTTCCAATGGTAAAGAATAGGAAACAGATGAAGTCAGAATTATTGGAGAAATATCCTGTAGTAGGGAAAATATTGATGTCATTTACATTACAGAAAGTTGAAATAATGAAGTTATTTCATGGAAAAAAGACCATATGTTGAAGTGATACAGTTGATCATGCCACGGTTGCTACCGCAGCTGCAGGATTTCGTTGAATGGTGAAAGCCTCCGCGTTAGAGGACTTATTTAAACTGACAATGAAGTCGTAGGTTAGCCGAAAATACATGTGCGATTAAACACAGTGATAGGTTCAGCGGTAGCTGCGGCAATACATTGGCGGCAGAGATAACAAATGTTCGTTGAAAGACATAAGGGAGTCTACCAGTAGAGAATACCTGGTCGGATACGTAAACAATTGATCGCCAAGGGAGTAAGAAAAAAAGAAAAAGTGTTGGATAGAAAAACAGCAACCATAGGAGAGTCGTTTAAGCTAGTAAGGGGTGCTCAAGTTCAATGAGTTCAGCCACTCCAGAGTAAGGAGAAAACCTTTCAAATATAGTTTAATACGGTATTCTTAAAATATGAGAAGTTGCCTCATATGTAGGGAGTTTTAAATTGAATTCTGTCAGTAGCGTTGTCAGATACAAGGGTGCAGAGTAATTTCTTGGCGGAAAAGATTTCCAGAAACAGATTTGGAAGATATAGTTTGTTTGAAGTTCTAGAGAAGAATGTAATAACTACGCAGGGTCAATAATGTGTGTGCTTAGGAAGTGCGAATTTGTGCGTTCAAATTAAGGACAAAAAGTATAGCGATCTGGTTTATCTCCAAGCGAATGAGATACTGGGTTTGGATTTCTTGAAACTGATAAGAGAGCCGTTAGATTTTCAGGAAAAGACAGTGGAAGTGTATATGAAGAAAATGCAAAAATAAAAGGAAGTGCCGCCACCACACTTGGACCTACAAAACCAGCGGGAAAAAAACAAGAAACAATTCCAGAATTTGGTAAGCAGTTTTGCTGCGTTGTTTCATGAAACCTCTGGGTTAACATATTGTTGCGAAATATTCGGCGATTGCGCCTGTATGTAAGCTTTCCGGAATAGCACTAGGATTGCCATAAAATAGTGAATGGGAGGGTTGCCAGATTGGCGACTTTATCGCCCATTTGGCGACCAAATCGGCGATATCCCATGGCCCAATCGGTAAGCTTCTAGAATAACTTCCTGTCGAGATATTTCTCGAAACGTGTGGAACCTAAAGAAAAGTTATATAAACCCCTGCGTTTCTGAGAGCCGGCATTGTGAGAATAGCTGCTTACTGTGAGTGCTAAGCTACGCGAGAGTTTTGTGAACGGAAAGCGATCGGGATAGTACTTTACCATGAAGCTACCTTTACAGTATAGCTTGACAGTGTATTGGTGATTGTTCCACGGTGTTTATAATAAGTTTAGTGTTGCCGTGAAGCTACCTTTACCGTTACAGCCTGAAGCTGTTTTGCTGATTGTTTCAGCGTATTTATTGTACATTTTCGACGCTTTTAAAGGTAATTTTGGAACTGTGCTGTAAATAGTCATTCTTGTAAATAAATTGTGCTTTTTATTGTTCTGCATCGTGTTTTCATCGGATACTTTCAAATCCACGAACCCATATAACGCAACAACTGGTGTCAGAAGTGGGATATAAGAGTGAATGCCAGTCACCCGTCGACAGGAGAAAGTAATGGCGGAGGAAATAAAAGCTTTGATGGACATGTTAGCAGCTCTGAAAGCTGGACAAGAAGAGATGAAACAAGAAATGAAAGCCGGACAACAAGAGATGAAAGCCGGACAAAAAGAAATAAAAGCCGGACAAGAAAAGCTGCAAGAGCATCTGCGACAGATGGAAATGGAGCAAAACAAGATTAGAAGCGACATCATGGAGCTTAGAGAGGAAACCGAAACCAAATTACGAGATATGAAAGAGGAACTGAAGGAGGAAGCTGCAACTAAAATAGCCGATATGGAAGAAAGATTCGAAGAAAAATTTAGGAAGTTTCGGGAAGAGGTAGACATGTTGAAAGAAAAACGAACTGAGCCGAAGACAGAAATTGAAGATTTTAAGATTCTCCCAGGTTCTCCTCATACGGCAATCAAACCCAGTACGTACGACGGAAAATCGTCGTGGAATGTCTACAAGACCCAGTTCGCCATCGTGGCTGACACTAACAGATGGGATTCCCAGATGAAGGCATCACAGCTAGCTGCATCACTCCGAGGCGATGCTGCAGATATCCTAGGAGTTCTACCACAAGACCAGATTTCCATTTCTGATGCCCTCTCGAACGCACTAGAACTCAGATTCGGAGAAAAATGTGTAAAGGATTGTAGCCGTCTCCATCTCAAAACCCGCCAACAGAAAACGACTGAAAGCCTCCAAGAACTAGCAACTGATATTGAAAGGCTGGCGCACCATGCATATCCGGACTGCCCACCTGATGTCCGTGAAAATCTGGCCCCTATGCATTTCGTCGATGCAGTCAAGGATCAGGTAATTCAGAAGGCTCTCAGGTTGGCAGATCTCAAAGACCTGAAATCTGCATTAATCTATGCAACGAAGTTTAAGTCGGCCAAGCAGGCAACTCGAAAAGATCGCAATCCGATCAGAGCGGCTAAAGTAGAAAATGAAACTTTTGATGAAAAATTTAAATAAGAAATGTTAAAAGAGATTCGGGAAGCGTTAAATAAGCCAAATAACAGAAACACCGACAAGAAAGCAATGAAGTGCTGGAATTGCGGACTCGAAGGACATCTGCGCAGGAACTGTCACTTGAGCCAAGACCGGGAGGCTGCTCCCGTGAAACAAAACCAGGGAAACTAAAATGCGGTAATCTCACGGGGCGGCGGTTGCCAAGCAGAGATGTAGCTCCTCTGAAAGTTCTTCAGATCTCGTCAATGAGCGGCGGAGGCAACGGATTGTTCGTCGAAGGATACGTGAATAAACACCCTTGTAAGATGATCATCGATACGGGAGCCAACGTAACCATCGTCAGAACAGACGTAGCGCGGGAACTAAACGAGACTTTGCGCTGGACTCCGCCCTGTGTGACTCTACAGACAGTGACAGGTGACAAGATCCCCATTGAAGGTAAAATTAACATCACCATTACCTTCGGAAATGAGACTTACCAGCACTTGGCATTCGTCGCTGACATCGCCCACAAATTAATACTTGGACTAGACTTTTTACAGAAATATGACTTTACACTGCACTTTAAAAGCAACGAAATGCACTCTGCGAAGGAAGATATACCCGTGTTTGAAGTGAAGAGTGATATTCCTTCAGCTCACCAAGTAATAACAAAAACAGACGTCACGATCCCTCCGATGACAGAATTACTAATATCCGTCTGCATAGAAAACAGAAATAGCTTCAAGTTTGGAATAGTAGAATATCCCGAAAATAGCTTAAGAAATGAATTAGTCGCCTCTACATTAGTAGACCTCTCCAAAAATTTCGTCCTCGTGAGAGAGGCGAATGTTAGCCATAGTCCGAGAACAATCCAGAAGGGTAAAGTGCTAGCAACCTGCACGCCGGTTACGTGCGTTTACAAGGCCCCACCTGCAATGCCCACTGAGTCAACAGCGAAATTAATTGATGAACTGCTGCAGAGTACAAACTTAGCCGCCGAACAGAGATGTGCAGCAGAGAAAACAATTAGTGAATTTGAAGATCTATTTTCTAGAACATCCAGAGATGTTGGCCGCACGAAATTGACACAACATCGAATTGACACGGGTGATCACTCACCGATCAAGCAACATCCCAGACGCCTACCATTCGCAAAGCAGGAAGAGGTTGGAAATCTTCTAAAGGAGATGCAAGAAAGTGACATCATCGAGCCATCCACAAGTCCATGGGCATCTCCTATAGTTCTCGTCCGGAAGAAAGACGGCTCGACAAGATTTTGTGTCGACTACCGGAAGCTAAATAATATCACTAAGAAAGACAGCTACCCTCTTCCGAGGATTGACGACACACTAGACACGCTATCAGGACACAAATGGTTCTCCACTCTGGACCTTAAGAGCGGATACTGGCAAGTGGAAATTCACCCGGACGATAGAGAGAAAACTGCGTTCACTACTGGCCAAGGACTGTGGCAGTTTAAAGTTATGCCGTTTGGACTCTGTAACGCCCCTGCAACATTTGAACGCTTGATGGAAACAGTGCTTCGTGGCCTATCTTACGAGTCCTGTCTGATTTACCTTGACGACATCATTATAGTGGGCCATACGTTCGAGGAACATCTAGAAAACATCAGGAAGGTGTTCCAAAAATTGAAAGACGCCAACCTCAAGGTAAGTCCTTCTAAATGCAAGCTGTTCCGCAGCGAAGTCACCTATCTGGGTCACATCATCTCCGCCGAAGGTGTCCGTACGGATCCAGAGAATGTTTTGGCAGTTAGGGACTGGAAACGCCCTGTGGATGTTCATCAACTTCGGAGCTTGCTGGGACTCTGCACTTTTACAGAAGATTTGTAAAGGGGTTCTCCAACATCGCAAGACCTCTGCATAGATTAACGGAAAATAAACAGAAATTCGTGTGGACTGAGGAATGCGAAAAATCTTTTAATGAGCTGAAGACGGCATTAACATCCACGCCTGTGCTCACATATCCCCAGATCGACAAACAATTCATACTTGATACGGATGCAAGCAACGAAAGTGTTGGAGCTGTCCTTTCCCAGATGATTGACCGTGAAGAGCGAGTGATAGCCTATTGGAGTAAGTGGTTGTCAAAACCGGAAAGGAATTATTGCGTCACTCGAAAAGAATTGCTCTCTATCGTAAAAGCCATCAATTTTAGATCAATTTGTGGCTTGAAACTGATCGTCGGCCACTTCATGTTAATTCATTTTTTCCTTTAAAGGTGTGCGCACTCTTAGATGTCCAATTTTTGTTTCAGTTATTGATGAATAAATTAAGTAGGAGATGAAATAAATCTATGCACCCCCCCCATGAAAAAAGCTGAATTGTTATATAGCTGTCTGTATCTTTATGAAAATGTCAGACTGGCCTAAGGGTGCTGAAGTTTTCGTCAATTAGGGTCTGCTTCTCGGAAGAGAACTCAGGTATTTCAATAAATTAAATTTCATTTTCATCGAAATGGCAAACTGCTTTATATGTAAGGAATAAAAAGGATGTGTACAATTTTTTCATACCTAATTTCGGTTTTGGATGTTTAGAATTAATATAGCCCATAAATTTAATAAAAATGCCATCAATATTTTATCAAATGCTCACGTTTTCGTACGTTGCATCTAATAGTTTAAATATCTTACCTGATTTTTTCCAACTATTAATGTGCATGTCGATTTCAAATATTAAAACGCATGTTTGCATAAAGTAGTATAATGCTTCGAATCCTGCCATTTAATATTGTTTTTTCTAGTGTTTTCCAAATTTGTTAACATCACGCCTACGAGCTCTCTAGAAAAAAAGAAATTTGCTTTCTAAAAATTCTCTAGAAAACGTTAATATTTATGAAAGAGAAAGGAGGAATCAAGAAGAAAGTAATATTATAAGGGATTAATAATAAATAAATATGAATAACTAACAACAATCAATAAAATCAATTAAGAGTTTTAGATTAATTCATAATTCTAATAAATATACATTGCTCAAACATACAAACAAATACAAGCAAAAATGTTCAAACATATTTTAACTTTTTAACGAAAATTATTTCACAACGCAACCCATGTTTTCGAAACCATTGTTCTAATTTATTCAGTGTTTGAAATCTGTTTCCAGAAAGCACAGCCAGCTACTTCTATAAATGAATGTATATGCACACAATTATGAAAAACGCCGGATTTGCTGAAGAGTGGCGATGATAAGTTTTAAGCAAGATATTGATCTTCAGTTTGTATTTGCTTCCTTATGTTGTGACACCATTACGAAAATTTCTGTGTTTACGAACAGTAGGGAACTTGCATAAAGGCGCTGCGCCGTTATAAAGAGATCTCCGGTAGTTTACCTCAAAGTGAAAGCTGGTTGCGTAGTTATGACAAATGCGGACCAAGTAAGGTCATTTTTATGAACAAATTGCCATGCCTTTTCACAAAGGAAGCTCTAAGGAACAGCTGCTGTGGTCAGGATCACCTGGTAGAAACTACCACATTGAAGAGTCAAATCAAATAGAAAGTGCACTTGGGTCTGCTACAGGGGGTGTCATGAGAAAGAATTCGTTTCAAATTAAAGATAAGTGCGAAGAACGCAACAAGCACCGAAAGGGAATCAAATTACCGCTACAGAGAAAAGGATATTTGAGGACACACAGTCAGAAAAAGTAGTAAGGGAAATATCCCAGCGAAAAGGGAACTGCAGGGACATCAGTATGGAGCCAGTAATGCAAACTGCGCAGCCAACAGCCGAGGTCCGACAAGGAAAATGACGGAGACCTACGGAAAGCAAGCCAACAACGTCAAGAGTGGAGAAAGTGGTCGAGACTCCTGGAGATTCAGGGAATCTAACAAGATCTAAAATATTAAGCGACTAGTTACGAAGATTGAAAAGGCAATATTAGAACGACTGCGACGAGGAGCCTACGTAGCAGCCGAGGAGTCGTTATCATAAAGGTGTCTGAAATGGAACAATCACGCTACTAGATTAGAACCATCATTTACTTCCATGTCAGCCACAGAATGTCACCAAATCATATGTACAGCTTTAGGTACTAATGTTGTATCATACGACAGCTGTGAACGTTTGGTACCGAAAGTTCCAAGGAAAAGGACTATGACATTCAAGAAGTAGAGCACTCTGGCCTGCCTACTGATTTTGATGAAGGCCACCTGCGAGAACTCGCGGGAAGAAGATCAGTATACAACCACTCGAGAAATTTCTAAGGAGTTAGAGGCGTTAGTGCCATGTCCATTAGTCGTACTGGGCATTGCATAAACTTGACGTACAAGTTCAGTCACTGGCTGACTCAAGCAGATAAGGACAAACATGTTCGAGCCTGCACTAGTCTGCTCGAATATCAACGCAAGGACAAAATTCTGGGCTAGATCGTCACTTGCGAAGAAAAGTGGATTTGCATCAGCAGCGCAGGCGAAAACGTGGGTTGGTCTGCGACCGGTGAGCACGTCGGCAACGTCGCAAAACTCAATTTGACTATAAAAAAAATCATGCTTTGTATCTGGTGGGATTGCGGTGGTATTATTCACAAAGAGTATCTGGAGAAAGGTAAAATCCTCGACAGTAAGGTGTACAGCGAAATGCTAGTCCGTGTTGATGCTGCTGTCAAAGTAAAACTACGAAATGAGTTCCGACGCAAAAAGGTAATGTTCCAGCAAGATGATGCAAGATTACATATATCTGCTTCACCTGTATTCTGTACGTACCCGAATGGGAACTTTTACCAAACTCACCATATAGTCCCGACATCGCTCCTTCGGACTTCACACCTGCAGCTACATCTTGCTGGTGCTATCTTCCATTCCGCACAGGACAGGTTGATCTATTTTTAAACTCGTGGCCACCAAGTTTGGAAAACTATCATAACGTTGGCAGATATAACTATCATAACTATCAGATCATAACTATCATAACTATCAGATCATAACTATCATAACGTCATAGATTTGGGTGGTGATTACTACCCGCACTAGAGGTACTGCTTCCATGTTTTTTTCTAACATTATTAAGAACGCTTTTTGGCTGAAAAATTTGATTACAACCAGATATTTTGGAATTCTGTAGAAAATCCAAAATAAATTGTTAAATATGGGATTTTTGAATTAAGTCTGGGATTCTGACGAATTTGATCTCCACAGTGAAAGTGCAAAAGTTCATGAAGTCTCCGAAATAGTGCTACATCACCAAATATGATTAGATTTGTACATTTTCAATTTTTTATTCACACTGATAGCAATAAAAACGTTTAATTTTATTTACTTCTAAATGAGAAAAAGCATTTATAGCTACGTATTTTGTGTAATTCTTTATTTTTAAAAATTTTATTTATTTTTATTGAAAATCACTTCCTTAGTTTTCAGTGAAATTTATTCTGCACGTATGTGAACTTAGCCCATTTGAGAAAAAGAATACAATGAATTCTCCTCTTTTAGGGAAAAAGAGCTATTCCATTAACGTAAACAGCTAAATTCTAATAGATAAAATACATTAACCAAACAAAAGATTTTTAGCTTCCAAAGGCAAACTTTCCGTTGAGAGTTGCCAGCTTTAAGAATTCTTTTTATCCGATAGACCTTCATGGAAAACTTTTTGAGAGAAACTAACTTGTATTCACGTTAGACTTGGAGAAATCTACGAAAACCAACCATTCAACCAGCCTGTTCGCCTGAGTTTAAATCCAAGTTAAGTTGAACAACCAATAATCGGCTGTCTTAACCACTTGGCTACTGGTCGGCGTGTCCATTGAATCAAAGTTTTCATCATCAAATCGAGTCTTAATAATCAAATTATTTATTCTTTATATATATCATTAAATGATGCACACTCCTGTCATTATTTTGTGAATATATCGAATATATCTTTTTTTCTTTCTTATTTCCTTCAAGCTCCAAATAATTTTTTGTAACAGTCAAGTTGATTGGCTAACGTTTGAAATTGAAGCAGACATTGAATTAGAGGCGTAATCCTAAACTATGTCTTTTTTAAGGGGGGTGTAAATACTGATAATACGATGTGGTTTGGATTTGCTTCAAATTATACAGTCACTCATTTGAAATTTAACAACCTTCATACAAGAAGATATTTAGCTGAAAAATATGATTTTTGGAATTTAAAATTTCAAGGGAAATTACGGATGTCGAAGTAACAGGAAAAAATCCTTGCCTCATCAGTTCTCGAAATGAATTAAATAATACATCTGAAAGTGAGTTCACGGATGTTTCATCAAATAATTAATCTAGAGGAAAGAATCCAAAACCTGAATCATATACTACGGGATTATAAGGAAAAAAGCGGTAAATTTCTGACGTAAGGAAACAAAAAGTGTAGCTTGAAATGTGTCCAAAATAAAATAGACACGTAAAACATTTGCAGCCTTTTTTATAGGGAAAAGATGTCCAAAAGATGCCAGGAAAATTTAACTTAAAAAAACTTTCAAAATAAATTGTATTCATGTTATCCGCACGTAAAATACATTTAATATGTAAAATAAATTAATTTTCTTTGAACAATTCATTGACCCTGATTTGAACCCATTTCGAACTACCTATGGTCAGTGGTTTTACCGCTCGGCAGCCGGTTGGATTTCCAGAATGACGCTTATAATTCGATTTATTTCGGTAAATGCAATTAGTGTAAAATAGATTATTGCTTTGACCATTATTTACTGTTACATTATTACTTATTGCATTATTTCCTTAACATTATTACTCTACACTCAAATAGCAGGCAGTGCATGTATTATCATGTAAAGTGCGCACTTTCTGTATCGTGCTAAATAACTGCAATATGTGTCATTTTTTGTAGAAGAATAATTTCCAGAATTTCTTCTATTCTCACTTAATTTTTCAAAGATTAAATTTTCATCAGTTTTGTTTATATTTTCATTTTAAATTGCCGGGTGTTGACAACCCAAAATGTATATTTTTTGCTTGTTATCTATTTATTCATTGTTTCATAGTTTTGTTGCAACATTCGATCGCCTTGGCGACTTTCTACATTTTCAAAACTGAAGCGTTGAAATTTTTGGGTGTTGTCGAATAGCGCTGTATCTCCAAATCTGATTATTTCTTACAATATTTTAATTCTTTCTCTCTAAAATATTAGCAGATAATTCTTTCATTATTATGCATTTATAGATAAAATGAATTCATAAGTATATGTTTCAGAAAAATTCAGAATCCATAGTTCGAAGACCTTCCTTGTGAGATGACGGAGCTGGGAGAAATTTCCGGAGAAAAAGAATGACACAGCATCATAAGAAATAGCTCCTCTGTAATCTAAATGAAAAATTTATTTCTGTTCTATTTCAGAGGAACTTCTTTTACTTCCGTGTAAATTGCTAGCCGCCATGTTAAACCTCAAACGATGATTTCTGAGTTTAAAAATAGTAGTTAGAAAGTCTTTTGTTTACTAATTCGTCTTTCCTAATGTGTAAAGTTTGCTTTGCATGTGTACTACAACGGATTTGGCCAAAAATCTCAGCATTAACGAAACTGTCGTACAATCTTAATGTAATGCGATTGTGAATAATAGTGACTTATTCTACGAAGTTGTATATTCCAGATATTAAATTAAAAATTTAGTAAATTTAATGAAAGTTATAATAAAAATGGATAAATTAAGTTTGAACATTAGCTTAGATTTTGAAGTGGATCATCTAGAAGGTCTAATGTGTCCAGTAAACTAACGAAGTAGGAATTACGATAAAAAGTAAAACTTGTTTATATGTAGTATAGAAACATGGCCTGTTCACACAAACCTGGAATTGGAGAGCTGGAGGTATTAAGTGTATTAGTAAGTTTATATGAAATGACATAAGTGTTGCTTAGTACATAAGTGTGAGGAAAGATTAAGACACTCACCTGCTATCAGGACCGAATTCAAAAGAGTATGTACCTATGGACATGTGTATGCATGTATGTGCGTATATGTGTGTGTACAAACACAGATAAATACGTACGTACATATGCATGTATACTCATGAATACATACATTTCTGAGCCGGTTCCGATAACAGAACGTTACCGACATTAATGTCTGGAAGATGTTGTGAAACATGTACTAAAGTGTTTTTGTTTCCAGAAAAAATAAACAGGAAGATCAAAGATACTATATTATGAATGTTATGATTTTGTAAATTTTGGTAGAAATTCTGTAAGGTCTGTCAAAGCTTTGATACTTTTAGTTTTATAATTTAAAGTTCTTTACAGATATCATTAAGACATTCGTCTTCGAATTATTTAAATTCTGATGCGGGTGACTGTAGGGTTTGTATTAATTAAGCACTTATTATTCTCTACACTTACAGTCCTTTTTTCGTCTATTCCCGCCCACCAGCGGCCGAGCGGTAAAGACGCTGAAGACTGGTAGTTCGGTCCGAGGTTCGAATCCCGCGAACGGGCTGGCTGCATGGGCGTTTTCGTGGTTTTCCCCATGTGTAACGTGTATACGAGCCAGTTTCCCTTAGAAAGTCCTCCACGAAGGCATCCCTCCCTTTAGGCAGATAGCCCTCGTGTGCTTTGCCATAATTGAATAACCTAACCTAACCTTTCGTCTATTCCCACCAGGATTCGAATTAGTTAATGCAAAACTCAGATTCTTGCATTCCAGAGAGAGTCTCTGGCAGTTATGGCTAACCGAGATTCTATTATTTCTCTCTTCGAATAAATTACTTGGTATACAAATAAAATAAGCGTCCGAAGAATACAATTTAATTTGGCTCAATTGTGGACACTCATATGCAAGCTTAAAAAACGAACGTTTTATTTTCAAATTTACATTTCCATATAACAATAATAATATATTACGCAGCGTTGGCTGAAGACAGTTCTTGACGTCTCGAAGACGTCAAAGTCTACAATGACAAATGAAAATGAATGAAGTCTCCCGGACATCATTTTATGTCAAGGGGGTAACTTGGTTCATAAAAGACTAAGAGCTGAGTCAAAGCTTAGTTGGCGCGTTTTACTTTGTTTAATATTTTAATTCGTCTTGGGCTTTCGTTCTGAATTTCTCGCAAACTGAGAAAATGATTTTCTTTTATAGTCTCTAGATTATGTAACCGTCAAGTTAACTAGTAAAAAAGTTTACGTTATTAAATCTTTTTCTAAATTTGGGTTTAGAATTTGAGATGGGACTGTATATCGTCTGACTACCTCCACGAATCTAGAAATTAACATTTAGAGTTAACGTAGAACCGCACAACCTCAGTTACGAGTATAATTTGTTCTTGAAGGCCATTTACAACCAAATGTTCGCAAATCCAAACTCATTTTTCCATAGGAATTAATTTAAAATGAATTAATTTGTTCCTGGACTACATATTATTGCTTATTTGAACTTTATAACAGTACATTGTGCGAACGTTTATAATACAGAGGCAACGGAATTAATTAAATCTAAGGCTAAAAAATATAAATGCAATATCAAGCAAATAAAATAAAACGAAAATTTAATTTAATTTTACCGTACTGTGTAAAGGAGAATGGACAGAATAAGTGAAAAGGAATGAGAAAAACAAACAGACTAAGACCCGATACCGTTTTTATTAACCCCGGAAACAAATGCTGTTGTTTGGATCAGGAGTTCCCTACCGTAAAATATCAATTAATTGTCTTTCTAGAAAATCTTTTATTTTTTCTTAGTCACTGAACGTGCTAGGCTTCCATTTTATTCAATATTTGTCCAATTTGATTTGCTGTTGTCAGCATTTTAAAATGTTTCTAAAGTGAGACATAAAACTGTTATTGAAAAAGCTTATGTTTTAGCTATGCTATAGCTTATGTTATGCGATTGCTTCATTGGGATAGCTTATATGAAACTTTCTGCTCCCTGTAGCTTATTTCTTTTACATGAAAATTTTACAACTTACTTCATTTTGCACGACGTTTCAGAATTAAAGAACTAGGGTCATCTTGCCTTCCTTCCTCTTCCTTTACAATCTCCTTTATTGCTGCTTCTCAAATAATTCCAGTTGTTTCTTTCGAGCTCGTTTTTATGGTAGTCTAGTAATTCTTTCTCATCCTCATATTCTTCTTTCTGCTTTGATTGTTAACTTCTAAGCATGAGACGCAATATCATAGATAACAAACAGATCCTCGGTGCCAAAGCTATCAAGCCCTCAATGTCTGTGCTTGCAACACTACATGGCCGTAATTTCCTTTAAGTCGAATTCGTAGTCTTGTAGGTCACTTGTTGGCAGGCTTTGTTAATCAGAGTTAAGTAATGAATGCTTCAAAAGTAATGTAATGACCATGAGTATTAAGTAAGTACTGTAATGTTTCCAAAAGTCCCCGAATATTAATTCTGTGTCAGATATTACTTCAAAACGCTTTCGAAAATCATTTGTTGCCGCCTTGAGTGTTCGTAACTCCAGACGTTTTTGTTTAGATAATTTGTTCGCGAAGAAAAGTGTTCATAACCGGAGTAGCCTTCCGTAAATATTGTGTCTGATGTTTTACGAACTTCGAGAAATCTTTATTTTCCAAACAACATGTATATTCGAAGAGGTATGGAGGAAAAACTGTTTACCAACTATACAGGTTTCATGAAGTTTCAAATGCTATCTACTGCTGTGTAGCTACTTTAGATGAAGATAAAACTCGCGATTATAAACATAATGCATTTTTATCCAGTAAACGCTTCTCAGAGGAACACAATAAAAATAAAAATGCCTGGATTGAAAAAAAAATTACGTTTTTTCAGCGTTTTGTGTGCTGCCTTTATTAATTAAATATCATGTTCTTTGCACTTAAACCGTAAAATTCAATTCAACAGCAATATCGCAAAATAATTTTAAAATGAGCGTATCTTTAGAATTTCCGGTACACAGTCTCGCGAGCTGGAGATGTGGGTTTCCCCCCCCCCGTACAATGTTGCCATTCCTTGCTTTGAAATCGTTCAATTTATTAATAAAAAATTCTTTAATGTCTGAAAAATATGAAATATATAATAAAACATATTCAAAATTCCAAATTAGGGATTCCAGATGCCCATATTCGGTAGAAGATTACGTTATTCAAAATTTGATGGATCTAGGTACTGTTGTTTTACCACAATGCGATAAATATACATACATTTACGCAGATTCTTCATTATTCTATTTCTTTAAATATAACACAAGGTGATAATATTTGGTGACAACAATTTGAAAAGTGAAACGGGCATTTAAATTTTTCAACACAAAATGCCAAAACGAAATTAATAGCCCTTCTGCGCTAACGCCCTTTGGGCTAATTAAAATAAAATACATCAGATTTCCAGTTTACTTCCTGATTCGAAATTTTCAATTCATTTTGTTTAAGCACTAATCATGGATGAAACTCCGAAGTTGAAAATTCTCTTAGAACCTATCGACAACTAACCCATCAATGAAACATAGGAGTTGTAGTAGCTATAACCATATTGCGACTGATTTATGTTTAATCAGCAAGCAGTTTTATTTTAATAGATCAAATACTGGATAATGTACTCAATTCCTTTTTCCTTGTTCATTCTTTTATCACTTATACATTCAGAATCATAACTTTTTTCTACAACAACAGAATAATAAGGTTGTTCTTTAACAATAGAATTATACGTTTGTTCTCCAACAATGGAATTATAATTTTATTCTTATTTTTGGGATGATGCACTTCGTTCAAGAAATTCTGAATGCATTATTCTACCCGAAGTTGATATGGCTATCATGTAATCATGGGTGTCCACACACTGTGTGAGTGGAAAGAGGTAATAGGCATTTGACCCTCCAAGCCGAATCGAGTAAAAAAATAGCATTTTGTGTTAATTTTTAGCCCAAAGAAGCGTCAGCCCAGAAGGGCTATTAGTCTCGAAACGACATTTTGCGTTACTCCTCTTAAACTGCGTATCACTTTTTAAATTGTTGCCACCAAACATTAACGTCCTGTACTATATTTAAAGAAATTAAATAATGAACAATCTGCATGAATATATGTATGTCTCTCGCATTATGAGAAAACGACAGTAATTATAGCCATCAAATTTTGAATAACGTAATCCTCCAGCCGTAGATGGGTACATGGAAGCCCAAATTTTGAATTTCGAATACACATTTTCATCTCCAGCGCGCCGACTGTGTATCGGAAATTCTAAAGATATGGTCATTTAAAAATTATTTTGCGATATTGCTGTTGAATTGAATTTTATGGTTTAAGTGGGAAGAACATGATACTTAATAAATAAAAGTAATACAGAAAATTTTAAAGGAAACGCCCCTTTGTGCATAATGTAAAATCTGAAAGCTTTCAGATTTTTTTTTTTTATTTATTTCTTATTTGTCCAAAAGGGCTTCGTCCCTGAAGGACTAGTTTTGCGTCGGAAACATTAAAAGTTGGTTCACTTTTCAATCTGTTGCCACCAAATATTGCAGCCCTGTATTATATTTAAAGAAATTAAGTAATGAAGAATGTGCATAAATGTATGTATGTTTCTTGCATTGTGATAAAACGATGGTACTCAGAGCCATCGAATTTTGAATGACGTAATCCTGCTGCTAATATGGGCGTCTGGAAACCAAAATTCAAATTTGTTTTATTATCGATTTCCTATTTTGTAAAACTTTAACAAACTCAAGGATTTTAAAGCGAGCCATGGCAACGTTGTACAGAAAAAAACATTTTTATCTCCAGCGCATGAGACTGTGTTTAGAAAGTTCTAAAGATATGCTCAGTTTAAAATTATTTTGCGATATTGATCTTAACTGAATTTTGTAGTTAAAGTGCGAAGAACATGATATTTAAAAAATAAAGGTAACACACAAAATGTTAAAAGAAGCCCCTTTGGACGTAATTAAAATCTGAAACCTTTTTTTAATTTTATTTTTATTTACAATTTTTATTTTTTTTTATTTTTAGCCCAAGCGTTAGCTCAGAAGGGATATTAATTTCGTTTTGGCATTTTGCGTCGATTCACTGTAAACGTCGGTATCACTTTTCAAACTATTGCCACCAAATATTATCGCCCTGTGTTATATTTAAAGAAATTAAATAATGAAGAATCTGAATAAATGTGTGTATGTTTCTCGAATTGTAATAAAACAACGGTACCCAGGGCCATTAAATTTTGAATAACGTAATCCTTCTCCGAATATGGCATCTGAAAGACTCAAATTGGAATTTGGAATTTGTTTTATTATCTATTTCATATTTTGACAGACATTAAAGAATTTTTGATTAACAAACTCAAGGATTTCAAAGTAAGGAATGCCAATACTGCACGAGGAAAAAAAAAAATCTCTAGCGCGTGAGACTATGTATTGTGTCATTTTAAAGTTATTTTGCAATATGGCTGTTGAATTGAATTTTATGGTTTAAGCGCTAAGTACATGATATTTAATTAATAAAGGTAACACACAAAACGTTAAAAAAACGCCCTTTTGGCAGTAATATAAAAACTGAAAGCTTTCAGACTTTTTTATTATTTAATCTTTTACCTACGTTTGAACTTCCCGATGAATTATATAAATTTATTAGCGTAGTGATTTTTCTCGAATTTTTATTCTCTTCGGAAAGTTTTCTGCGACTCTCATGCATGTTTATTAAATTGTTTAAATTATAACTTTTAACAAGAGTTATTTTCTAGATGCTTATTTTAAGTATTGGCTAAAAAACGGAAGAACACAATAATTTTGATTGAACAAAGAAATAGCTTAGTTTAACCTTCATGACCATAAATGAATCTTTACAACTTTAGCAACAAGATTATCAGTCATTTTATCTATATGCGTAAGGAAAAGTAGTAGGTTCATTTTTACTGAATGATGGGTATTGACGTATCGACGACTCATTGTCATTCATCCCTCAAATCAAAATAAAAACATTTTTTTTCCGCAACAAAATTGTTATCAATGAGTTTTAATCTTCGAATTAATCTGAATTTAAAGAAATCTTAGATGTTTCAAGTTGAAGCTCTGCTTTTGATATGCATGAAAAACTGAATTATGAGCAAGCAGAGTGTGGGTGCTACAAAGTATGATGCGTGATAAAATGATAAAATAATTCTTAAAAACTAAATAGGTCTTAATACAAACCCGATATCTTTTAAATGAAAATAAATGGTTTTTTTTTGGGGGGGGGGCCAAAACTAAAATTTTTTTTAAAGAAATTTCTAATCCAAAGCCAAGTTCTATCTCTATAGAAATTAAAATTATTATTTCCGTTTCCTTTCCACCTTCAGTATTTCAATGCATTGTTCAAGTAGTTTGTTATATTTAAAAACGCGTAGCATGCATTTACAAACGTGTTTTTTCCCGTTACAATTTTACAAATATTTTTCAAATTTCCCTTAATCGCGGCAGTTATGTAATTCTAAATTACCTTCCTAATTTTTTTTTCTAGATTTATGCATTTCTTTTCCACTTACACTACTTTTACCCTTTTATGTTTAATATTTTGGACAGAATTTTTGTTCCCCGCTTATTTATTTGAAGTATGTTGGCTGAAATAGTATAATTGAAGATGCAGTGGATTTAGAATACAACAGGTAATTTATGGCGGTGCTTACGATAGCCTTTTATGCACACATGTTTAGATAGCTTATCCAGCTCTTGTATGCGGTTAAACGTAAGTGTAAGAAGATCCAGATGCAAACTTGCGGAACATTTTTACAGGTGATACTAAATTCAACATCATTTCATATTACTATGTAGTGAGAAATAAGTTAGGTAATTTATCTCTCTATGTTGTCCTCTCTATGTTCATTATTGTTCTAAATATTCGTCAGCTTTTATATTGAATTAAAGGTTTCCTCTTTACATTTTGTGACGAACTGTTAACACATGCATCTAGCAACTTTGATTATTCATAGTTTAATTTCTAGAGCCGACATGATTGATTCTCATGCTACTCGTTCCTAAAAGCCTCAGTAACAAACTCTATGTTACTACCGTGTTTATAAATAAGTCTCGTATGATGGCAGAAGTTTAGCTTACAATTATCTTACAATTTGTGCTATCAAAATGATTTAGTTGCCCTGCGATTAACCTTGTATAAATGGTCTCTGGAAACCATTAATGCTTTATATGCTGAGAGTGAACGGCTACATGTGTTTACGGATGGCTCTGTATTGGGTGACAGTATTAATGAAGATACTGGCGTCGTTTTCAAACTTTTTTCATTTTATAATCCTATTGAAAGGAATAGGACTGCTTTTGATGCTGAGATCACGACCATACGCATAGCCTTATCACAGTTCCAATGTCAACTTGAACATTTTTCAAAGGTTGTCATATTCTGTGATTGTAAAGTTGCTCTTCTAGCCATTTCTTCTCTTGAATAACTAATCTCTTTGATGTTTTAAAATTTCAGCAGTTTCCAAATAACTTAGCTCAGGACGGCAAAGAAATTGCATGCAATGGACACCATCACATTATTGCCTTCATGGAAAATATAAGGCAGATTTTTTGGCAAAGAAAGGGGCCAATATTGTCCGAATAACTGCCAAAAGAGTAATCAGAAATTATTACAGAGAAGCTTTTCGAAAAGAGGCACAATTCATAATCAATATCAGTTTGAAATTTGAAAAGAATTTTGCAATTTGAAAAGAGGCATCCTTCGTAATCAGTATCAGTACTTTGAAAGGAACACTCATAAAATATGAGTTAACAGAATTTTTGACGCTCCTTTATGGCCTAGAAAGAAATCTGTTGCTATCTTTCGTGATGTTACTGGCCATGATTGCTTTTAAAAACTTCTGTAATGAATGAACATTATCTCAACCTCAATTTACAAACTGTGCAACCTTTATGAGGAAACAGATGCCTCACATCTGAGTCGCTGCCTCGCTTTTAATGCTGGATCACTCTGGGAGAGATATTGGAAGGCGAGACTCAAAATTGATTTATAGATTTGGACTGTGGATTCTTTATTATTTTTTTTTTTTTTTTTTTTTATTTTTTTTAGTTTTGCTGTTTTCTTTCATCTTTGCTTGTTCCGTCTACAGTTGTCTTTGTAATCTGCCATTGAAATAAAACTTTCGATTTGTGTAACCTAAAGGACTTTAGCTTGGATTTTTATTATAGCTGCTGTTCCATTATATCAAATGTTTACTTAAAGGGAGTCTTATGTTAATTAGCCAGTTATTATACTTTCAGTCTTTACTATAACTTATCCTTTCTGTATTTCTCACCAGAATGCAAATTATTATAGTGAGTATTTAAGCTGAGGATTTTAGATTTTGAAACGGAAGAAACAGTCTGATTCATGATGATTTGAAGTGAACCACATGAGCTTGATAGGACTTGAATTCGACCCTATAGAGGACCATATTTCTAAATAAGCGTTTTTCAAAACTAGATTTAGTTGTGATGCTGCAAAATCTTCAGACGTTCATGGTTACCAGATCATTCCAGGAAATAATTTAAACAGACCATTTGCTATTCACATACTTAGAGATCACAATTTCGTAATCTAGCTTGCCAACGTTGGTTTTCTTTGGCGGCGGGACTTTTGTTTGCGTCACTTTCCATTAGATTGGCACTCATGTAGTAAAGGATACAACGGTCTCCCCACTTTTTTTACCGTTCCTGAGTTTCACCAGCTAGCTCATCAAAGGTCATCTGACTTCAGTGGCTTAATGTTCTTACGTAGTTTATTTAGATCCCTTATGGGGCTTTCTAAGGCTACATAAATAACTTCGTAATCAATATCAGTACTTTAAAAAGAAGAATGCTTCTGGCATCGTGTGCGTACTACAGGGTTAATCCCTACCTGATCTAATATTGTAATTAGCTACAGACACTTTGATTCTGACGCGGCGGTAGAATTATTGAGCCAGCTTACGGTATAGTGTTTAATTGTGTAGTCTTTGACTACCGTTCAACGTTTGATTTAAACTGGACTGCTCTAATTTGTTGAGTAACCATAAATTAGGGTTATTATAATACAAGAGCGTGTTTATGTTCCTAGTTCTATTTAAATAAAAACGCTAGTATGACCTTCTTAAGACTTTGTTCTCAAACATAGCGATCATTGGCTTCACGTCTATTTGGATTATAGGACTCGCAGCAAGATCTAACCCTATGAGTTATTATGATAAATTGTGTGACAGTGATTAATTCTCCTACACAGTAATTTCTTATCGTAAAGAATTAGCCTGATAAGAAATGCTATTGCTGACTGAACTTACAACTACAACTCATCAAAAACCAAATCTGACTTTGTCATAAAGCATAAGCATTTGCTGCCTAAAGGAAGGGATGCCTCGTAGAAGGAATTTCTAAGGGAAATTGTCTCGTGTACACATTACAGATGGGATAAACCATGAAAACGCCCATGCAACCAGCCCGTTTGCAGCGACCGAAATACTAGTGTTCAGCGACTTAACTGCTCGGCGTCTGGTGGGCTACTAGTTGAAGGAATTGAATGTAAGAAACTTAAAATTTTCGTTTTGAAAATTTTTCACAGTTTTTTCTAAACCGAAATTAAAACTTTTACAGGTAATTTTCTCAAGTATTAAATATTATATGAGTTATTTAAAGATGGTGAAATTTTTAACTATTTTGTACAAGTATGTTTCATTAATAACGAACTTCAACACATATAATCAAAGTGCAAAGAAAAATAATTAATTGTAGACATTTTACATATTTATATTTACTACTATTTTATTACTTACTAGCTTTAACCCGCGGCTTCGCTCGCGTTGGTGTCCTTAAATAAGTTTTAAAGAAAATAAAATAATTTGATTTTTTTTTTCTTATTGCCTGACCGGGATAATCAGGATAAAATTTTAGCTACTATTACTTATTTTTTAAGTTAAAAATACACTCCTCGTAAAATTTCAGTAAATACTGGCCTTCTTCACTGAGATAAAAGGAAATCCATATTGATGTCGCTAAGACGCTATTCTACATAATTTTTAAAATCCGATTTGGATATATCAAACATTGCAAACTTATCTTATGGGTGGTTGTTTTTTCCCGTTTTACTAAAAAATTCTAAAATAAAATATAATTTAAAAAACTGAAAAACATGCTTTATTAAGATATTTCGCTACAAATATAAATAATTTTCATCACCAAAATTTCAAAAAGTATTAACAAAATGTTAAAAACATTAATTCCTTTTCAGAAGAGCACGAATAAGAGCATTATTCTAAGATGCTTCTGTATACTATATTATATGCTTTTCCATTCGGCGCTAATGCATATAAATTCCTGGCTTTGGATACATGCGAACAAGCAACATATACACTCTTTTGCAAAAACCTCAAAGCACAAGAAGGAACTTTTGCGATCGTGACGAAATTTGGTATTCAAAAACATCTTGATCGAAAGTGCAAATGATCAAAATATCAAGGCAAATGCACAGGAATTGCGATCATAGCGCGCATTTCTAGTGCGCAATTCGCAAAGTATAAAACCAATAACAGAGGTGAAAATTTATGTTTTTTTGTTGCGATTGTAATTCCGTAAAGAAGCAACTAAAGATGCCATTACGACGACATCGAAGACCTTACAGACAATTAAACGACTTCGAACCTGGTCTCATTGTAGGGTTGCGTGAAGCTGGGTGGTCATAACAAGCAATAGGCCGTCATCTGCAGTGTACTATCGACTATTCAAAGCATTACAGCCACGTCTATACCTCCCGTGGTACCGTACACCATCTCATGGTGCTTGTCTGTGGCAGAGTTACGCTCACACAGGCCTTTAAGACGTTTGCCTATGACCCTCCACCACCGGCGGAGTCGTCTGGAGTGATGTCGCAGCCGAACATCACGGCTGCCGTCAGACTGGCATCGTATAGTGTTCAGCGATGAATCCCTCTTCACTCTTGAAGCAGATGACTACCGTGTTCGTGTCTGGAGAGGACGGGTCAGCGGTTCCAATCAGCCTTGGTTTTACAAAGGCATACAGCCATAGCCCTAGTGTGATGGTGTGATGCGCTATTTCTTATGACAGCAGGCCATCTTTAGTCATCCTCCGCACATCTTTTAACAGCTCAACGATATGTTGATACCATCCTGCGGCCGGTTGCATAACTCTTCATGGCACGTCATTCTGGGGACATTTTCCAACAAGATTGCGCCAAGTCACATACAGCTCGCAGATCTCTGAATTGTCTCCCTGCGGGTGATATTCTTCCTTGACCAGCAAGGTCACCAGACCTTTAACTAATCGAGCATGTCTGGGACATGGTAGGCCGTCAAATTCGGGCACCACAAAATATCGCAGATCTGGAACGACAATTGATGAATGCCTGGCAGAATGTGTCGCAGGAGGACATTAGGAACCTCTACCACTCCTTGCCTCGACGAATTTAAGCAGGCATTGCCGTCAGAGGCGGTTCGACCAACTACTAATTTGAACACTCAATGGGTGATTATGAGCCGTGAACAGGTACTATGACCTTGATTGTTTAATCATTTTATCATCTGTGTATGAGCTATACACATATTTAATTTCATCAAAAACAACTACTTCCTTCATGATACTTCGATTTTTTTGCAAAAGAGTGTAATTTGACCATGGGAAAAGCATGACTTTTTCAACTTCACGCCTGCTACCTGTAATGTTCGCCCTTGAGTTTTGTTAATAGTAACAGCAAAACTAAGTGTGATTGGAAACTACAGTCTTTTAAAGTGAAATGGTAGGTCAGTGGGGATTATTGGGATTCGAGTATGATAACACTTTCCCCTTTTCCTACACCTGTTAAAATAGTGGCAATTAGGGCATATTGCATTCTGCCCTAATTGTGTGATCCGAAGCCTCGTTACATTACACAGTCGAGGTGCATCTATATTTCGCATAAGCATAACCGGTACGTTTAGTTTTAATTGGAGTTATGTGAGGGTAGACCTGATAGCTCTAGTGAATTTAAAAACTCAGCAGGATATGAAGTGCTTTGCTCTGCATCCATGATTGTATCTATTGTCAAATACTCTTTTATTTCTCCCTGCACCTCTTTCAAAATGTCAATGTTGATTTTGTTTACGATTTCATTTGTCGGCGCTAGAATTGCTCTTGCATATAACCAGTGATCACTATTTAAATTTTGTTGCAAGTGCGGGTAAACTTTAACAATAAGCTCCACATCGTTTCCTACCAAATTACAAAATTTCTCTGAGAGTAAAGTATAGCCTTTAGGATCTGTGTCCAAACATCCATTGAATTCCATGAATCTACATCATTATGAAGATGCACTCTCATATTTGTTTCAAGACTGAATTTTTCAACTTTCGCTCATAAATGATTTGAGACAGGCTTTGATTTCATCTATAAGTGTACCTCTCTGGATTACCTACAGATGAAATCAACGGAAGAGTTTGTCGGAAATCACCAGCCAATAAAACTACCATTTCTCCCATAATGTCTGTATTGTTTCGCAAATCCTGAAGAGTTCGGTTTAACGTTTCTGTAGCTTTTTGTGACGCATCGTACTTTCATCCTACATTAAAAGGTACGTGCAAAGTGAGTCCAAGAGATTTCCCCCCCCACACACACACACTGGCGAGTCCTCAGCAGACTTCGGCTTGGCCATTACTAAGGCCAGAAGTGGCGGTCACTTTATTATGGAGGCACCTAATAGATGGGCCACCTTTGCCTCCTATGAAGTGATGAGCAGTTACAGGCATGCCTTCTCCGGGATTCGAACCCAGGCCCTTTGGTGTCGTAGCCGGCTTCCCTAACCACTATACCGTCTGGGCGGCGTGAGTCCAAGAGTAGACTGGTGAATATCGAGAGTATAAAAAACTTAAACCGTCTAGTGTGACGTTAAAATCTGAACCTTTTCTTTTTTTCCTTAAGTCCGAAGGAGTTTTGTTCCTGAAGGACTATCGTTTTCGTTTTGGGATTTTGCGTTGATTCACTATAAATGTCCGATTCACTTTTCAAATTGTTGCCACGAAATATCAACGCCCTGTATTATATTCAAAGTAATTAAACAATGAAATATATTCATAAATGTATGTACATTTCTCCAAATGGGATAAAACAACTGTACCTAGATCCATCCAATTTTGAATAACGTACGTTTCCACCCGAATATACGCATCTGGAAGCCCGAATTTGGAATTTGTTTTATTATCTATTTCATGTTTTGTAAAACTTTAACGAATTTTTGATGAACAAACTCAACGATTTAAAAACGAGCAATGGCAACACTGTACGGGCAAAAAAAAAAAAAAAAAAAAAAAAAC
>KK120319.1:308272-327786 GCA_000611955.2 Stegodyphus mimosarum
TGCTACATCGTTTTCGTTTTTTCATTATGAAAGAAAGATAGAAAGAGTAGGAACTTATATCCAAAGCTTTTTTGCTCCTTCATGCTTCTTTCTCAAAGCAGATAAAATTATGTCTTGATGTTTCGTCTTCCCTATCTTTTTTTGGTTTCTTCCAGACTTTTAGAATCTTATGGTTGTGGGGTTTTACTATTTAATCCAATGTTCAGTCTTAGAACTCCACAAGCACTAACAAGCGAATAACCGCTTAAGTGTTTGAATAAACAAGTAAGACTTAAAAAAGGGTTAACTACCCTTTATTTCTCAGGAAAAATACAATCAGTTCCTAACTCGGAACGTACACAAAGCTTCCACTTGGGCTTGAACTTAAATGGTTATGAAATTAAACTAAACTAAGCTTAAATAAAGCTAACTGAAAGGTATAGCCGAAGCTATCAGGATTCTAAGTAGTTAGCCCCTAAATATTAATTAAATCGGCGAAGCCAAACAAGGACCTAAAATATGGCCGAGCGTAGTATCTAAGAGAGAACGCAGCCAAAAGGCAAATGCGCGCTAGTCAGGGAATCAGACTCTCTCTCGAAGTCGGTGAAATATGGAGTTAAATAGTGCTCTTACTCATTTGTATTAACTACGTTTCTGAAATTACATTTCGGTAGGAAATTGTAAGCTGAAATTAGAATAGATAGGAAAATTGCACAACTTAAAATAACTGTTAATAAAATTAGGATAAACCTTACATGGTGAAGCACTATTTGCACTTCCAAGCAGGTTAGTCAGAATTCTTACCGGATTCAAAACACGGTTCAATAAAAGCACTTCAAAACGTGAATAAATCAGCACACGAAGTAAAACTATTTACACGTTTATTTACAACATTAGCTATTTTAGAATTACTCTCAGAATGAGAGTTCAGAATCATTATAACCGACTCAGTCGGTTCTTGTAACAGTTCTACAGATCAAAGAGCAACAAGGTTGCCACAAAATATGCAAAATCAAATATTTACTTCAGCGCTGCCTAACGGCCAAATCGGCAGTCACAACACATGGTAAAGATAATGGCCTTCAACAAAAGCGTGATGACCCTGATTTATAAGCCCTCAAAAAGACCCTGATTTATAAGCCCACAAAACCAGGATCTGGTGATCCAAATGTAAGGGGCTCAAAATGGTCATACTATTCCTGATACCCTTGTTTTCACTCTTAAAAGCAATGGAAGTAGTTTCTGTGGGCCCCCGAAAGAATGCTAGGCGTAGGGTCCTAGGTTGTTTTAGTTTGGCTTTACTCTTAAGAGGCATACAGTAGAAGCAGAAAGAAAACTTTGATTCACATTTATATATCCGCTACATAGGCAATATAATATCTCGAACGTAGGCTGAAGCCATGGAGGTAAGAAGAAGTCTTAATCGGTTTTCCTCATGCTTTGAAGCACTGGCGATCACTTCGAAGTGACCAAAACTTTCAGTTACTTACGATTGAATGAAATAGTAGTTTCACAAGTTTTGCTTAATTAAATTAGAAAAAAATTAGGTAATTCGGTTTTATTCAGTTAAGGATTATAAAAATTAAGATCAAAGTTTATTGTTTTATTAATATTAAAATTATGAATTATTTCTTTTCTATTTATAAAACTTCTTCCTAAAATACTTTCTCAAATATGGCATGATTTTTTAGCTTCTGAAGGATCTTTTTAATCGAAAAATCGAAGTCAATTTACAATTAATTAGAGCTAGATTCATTCGCATAATATTAATATTCATAATTCAAATTAGAGCACCTTTTATTTTAATACTGAAATACGTTAAATATTGACTCATTTCCATGCACTTACCTTTCTCTGAATATTCCAAAAAAAGAATAAGAAAAGGATTTTTTTTAAATATTATTTAAAGCTTGTAACCGAGTTATTATAAAATGTAAGGGAATACAATTAAATTCCGAGTTATTATAAAATGTAAGGGAATTTCAATTATACTTATCAGATTTTTTTACCCTTAATTTCAGCATTACATATTCTAAAACTCTTCTTTATTACTTCCTTAAGTACGCATATCACAGAATTTGCTTTACAATACTTTTTAACAGATTTCTTTCCAGTACGATTAATTCTTGCTTAAATAGTTTTATAAATGTATTTGTCAACAGAATTTCAGTTTATGTTTATAATTTAATAGATAATATTTATAATCATTATAAATTTAGATACACTTAAGAATTAGATTTTTTCACAGTAACTTTCACAGGAATTTATGAATGAATAAATCCTTCATTTCAAATACGTTTAATGGACTTTTCAAAATATACAAGATGGTTGTATAAAATATTATAAGAAAAAACTATTGCAATGGTTTAACTTAAGAACGTCATGGTATCTTTACTATATTAGAATTAAAGACTATTTTTTATTTAAATATCTTAGGTTTCCCTTACAAATAAGCTTACTAGAAATAATAAAAATAAAACAGTGCATAAGCCTTATGTACTTATACTTTTCTGAATTCTATCTAGACAGCAATGTATTCATAACTTGATTTGCACAAGCTAGCACTTTAGCGAAAGTGTCAGAATAAGTCAAATTTTTCTTCGCTATTCAATAGACTCAAATTTCTCGATTAATTGCGCTTAGATCATCAGAACAGTACATTTCATCCTTATTTTTGCATTAAATTGTAAGTAAGTATTCTCTGGAGTGCGCAAAAGACACGGAAGTTATTAATAAATTTTCTTGAGCATAATAACGGAAGAAATATTTTCAAGCATTCTTAGAAACTACAATGTACGTCCAGAAAGTAAGTTCCGTTTGGTAATAAAAGTAAATTGTGTACAGCTACAGAAAAGTTATTTATTGCACAAAATTCAACAACTCTTAAACTACTTTTCCACATAACTGCCGAAATATTGCAGGCATTTGTCATAGCGTGGCACAAGTTTTTGTATACCTTCTTCATAGAAATTTGCCGCCTGTGTCTTCAACCAGTTGGAAACAGTTTCTTTCAGCTCGTCGTCATTGTTAAAGTGTTGACCGCCAAGGAAAGACTTAAGATGTAAGAACAGATGAAAGTCGCTAGGAGCGAGGTCAGGGCTGTACGGAGGATGGTCAAACACGTCCCAGCCAAATCCCTGTAGGAGGTTTTTCGTCACATTTGCAGTGTGTGGTCGTGCGTTGTCGTGAAGAAAAACAACACCTTTTGACAGCAATCCTCGGCGCTTATTCTGAATTGCACGGCGCAATTTCCGAAGTGTCTCGCAATAAGCATCTGCTCTGATTGTTTGACCACGCGGTAAGAAATTAATGAGTAAGATGCCTTTCCAGTCCCAGAACACTGTGCACATCATTTTTCGAGGTGTCAAGATTTGCTTCGGCTTAACCTTTGCTGGGGATGAAGTGTGCCTCCATTCCATTGATTGCCGCTTACTTTCAGGGGTGTCGTAAGAAACCCAAGTTTCATCTCCTGTGACTATCTGTGTCAGAAATTCTTCACCGCTTTCAGCATAACGGGTCAAAAACTGAAGTGCACTACCCATCCGTTTTGTTTTGTGTTGCTCAGTAAGAATCTTTGGTACCCAACGTGAGCAAAGTTTACGAAATTTCAGTTTTTCGGTAACAATTTCATGCATTAGTGATCGTGAAATTTGGGGAAATTCCATAGCGAGAGCACTAATTGTAAACCTTCGGTTTTCATGGATCTTGTCATCAATCGCGTGAACCAGTTCTTCTGTAACCAAAGATGGACGCCCACTTCGTTCTTCATCGTGCGCATCACTACGTCCGTCATTGAACTTTCGGACCCATCTTCTCACCATTGAATCACTCATCGCTTTTGGTCCGTAAACATCGCAAATTTGCCGATAAATTTCACTAGGTTTCACTTTCCTCGCATTCAGAAAACGAATCACAGATCTGATTTCACAAGCGGCGGGATTTTCAATCAACACCGACATTGTAAACAAGCACAACAAAGCGTACGTGACTGACAGCGATCTCCAAATGGCGCGCGTTTCTTCTCCTTGATACAGAGCGTCTACTGCGCATGTGCGGAACTGCGATCGCAGAGCTGCAGCGGAGATAAATTGAAACGGAACTTACTTTCTGGACGTGCCTCGTATAATCATAACATTGAAATCTAAACAAAAAAGAACTCTTTTTGTGCAGGAAATATTATTAATTTATTTCGCAGGAAAGTATCTCAAATTATTCCATTCAAAAAACACTTTATTTTCCATGCTGATACTAATCGTTTCCCTTAAATGCGGAAAATATTCAATGCTGTAGTGAAAATCTGTTTACGAATCCATTTTCGTTAATGTCTTTGTGAAACTTTGTATGCACCAAAGACCAAGTTCAAATTCATTTAGCCAAATGGCAATTTCATATCCTCAAGGATTAATTGAACAAAATGTTGAAAATTCGAACCTCTTAAAGCACGAGAAAAGCAGTTACATGGCAATTGAACTCGACACTTTGGAAAACAGCTGCCACTTGTTAATTTAAGATCCATCTCTGCTCTTTAACAAACTGCTAATAGAAGACTGACAACTGCATTACAGGAGAGATGTATAGGCATGCCAAAGACATTTTGAGCTATAGTAATTTAAATACTTTTCTTCCTTTTAATTGAAAATTTCCGATCTCGTTAACAGTTTTGATATCTGCGTTTTAATTCGTCCTCCAATATAAGTATTTCCCCCATTGCACATATATGTGTTTTTGTTAAGAAATAGAAGATGAATATGAAGGATGACCATTGTCTTGAAAAATTATCTCTAAACTTGAAGATTACTTTTCTTTTGCTAGAGATGTATTATCGTATTAAAAAACTTCTTATCTAATATCATGGTGTCATCTGGCTTATATCTGATTATTCCGAATAATGGAAGAATGTTATAAACATGCACAATTATGATCTTTTATTACTATTATGGAGTATTGTGTACTTTAATAGCATTGTTTGCTTTAATTTTTATTTTCTATACCACATGGTCGATATAGATTTATATAGGGTTAATGCTTAATAAGTTTTCCCTTAACCATCATAAGCGCATTAAGAGACCTTATAAAGGTTTCTAGGGCATCGAATTCAATTTTCCTTTTCAACGATGGTCTTGCATAAAATTTTATTGCTATCTTGAGTGAATTCTTATCTTTAGAGCCCGAACGATATTATCAGCAAATCAAGAAGATGACAAAGAACTGTTTGTCACCGAAGTGGGTATACAAATTACTGAATATTTTTATCATGGAGGGCGCTATTCTTTCACTTCGTCTTAAATGTGATCCACTATGTCTTCTTAAAATATTTGTTCCTCCCCCCTTTTTTTTCTGGAGTGTCACATAAAGTATATGTCAAAATTATTTCAAAGCAATGTATATATCAAAATCAAATTTTTAGTGTAATATTACAAAATTTAAATTAACATGGTCCCACTGAGTGGACAATAAAGCTGAAAATCGTCATGGCGACACAGCTGCTCCCCCAGTGGTCTTCTGTCTCCTGAAGCATCATATTTACAGTATTGATTCTTTATCTCATTACTTACTTTCATTCTTGGTATTCATCAAAAAACATTTTTGTTGCAATTCTAGCTCTCATTTTCTAGCCGAACAAAATCTGCTGTTAAGTCACAAACAACAAAATTCAGTTTCTACTTTCGTATTGATAACTGTAACACTACGTCTCAATGTATGCGATTTTTTAATCTGGTTTATATTTAATATCTGAATAATTTACTCTAAATTCTTTTTATTACAGTACATAATACGATATATACATTCTTTTACCAGTGTATGTCCTATTACAACTAGGAACATTTTCTTTCGAAAGAATTTGAATCGTTAGAATACTGATGCTCAGATATAATTCACGTTAAAACAGACATCGTCACGCGATTTCTGTTGATACTCACGAAATAAATATGTATCCACACGCAATACAAAATCAATCAAAATATTTTATTTTGCGTAGGTCAAATCTCCGGTGTTTCTTCTAGGCTATATTTTCTGCAGTCCTGTTATACTTCTCTGTGATTGGTTAATTATATAACTTTTAAATGCTAGAGTAAAATCTGCTAGAGAATTGCTTTAATATTATTGTTAGAAAAATGAAGTCTTTACGAAAACGTCTGTTTTCAGTGATTTCCGTTTTGTAATAATTAAAATTAATTTTACATTTCCAACATAGTCTGTATGCGCAAATGTAGAATTCGGAGGAATTCGTATGTAGCATTCGTCGTAAATTCAAACGTAGAATTCGTAAGAGAAAAAGTGATGGGAAACATTACTTCAGTTTTTAAAATCTAAATTTCAAACAAGAGAAGTATGTATAAAATATCTGTCCTCTGTATCACATTTGTATTTATACTCCTTTTTCACTATTTTTTCCCACAATGACATTCATAACTCTAAAATAATGTGTAAGTTCCTAATGAAATCATATTTGAACCAAACAAAATTAATCAAGATCCACAGAATGGATTTTGCAGAAATTAATTTCTTAAAGTTTTAAATTTGATTTGAAATTAATGATTGCAGTTGAAAATGTCCATCTGCCAGGGAGAAATGCTTTTGTAGGGAATCCTTTTTTACATCCTTGTACGAAGAAAAAGAAAGTATTGTAATCGTGACAAATTTCGGATATCATATTTCAACGAAAATATCCATTTTTGCCGCTATCGAATGCAATTTATCGATGTTTTTCCGTGACATCTGTACGTAAGGACAGAATAAAATACCCTTTTCCCCCAAGAAATTATAAAACTGATTTAAATGGATTCTGAAGAGATTTTTTTCGCGGCGTCTGTGCGCAGGTATGTATGTATGTATGTATGTATGTATCTCGCATAACTCAAAAACGAGTAGCCTCAAAAACGTTGAAATTTTGTATATAGGACTGCTATAACATGCAGATGTGCAACTCCTATTTTGGTAGCAGTCGGCCGCACCAAAAGTATATAAAAATATGTATATATATATCCATTCTACTACTCGGCTCAGTGAGCTCAGTTTCTTTATTCTTATATGTTTGTAAATTACGTATTTTTTGCCTTAAAAATGATTTAATTATGTTGTTCTTAGCTTCCGGTTAAGGTTTCTATGCCCTTAGTTAACCTACATGCAATATTTGTAGAAATATCAACAATTTAAAATTTGTGTTAAGTGCGGCTAAGCACCTCAGCACCTCAGGATCAGTTTGTTATTCACTCGGGCGCATCTTAAATCGGAGCAGATACGTGTTTATTACAGCAAAGGGGAGAGAAACAATTTCCCATGTGCTACGTGAGTAAGAAACTATCGAAACCCCAACAAAGCTGGCGGACTATAGAGCGTGAAGCTTACGCCATAGTATGGACACTGAAAAAATTTGAACCATGGATATTCGGTTCATCTGTGAAAATTATGACCGACTACAATCCACTAGCATTTATAGTCAGAAATGCTCCTCAATCGTCCAAACTGCAACAGTGGACCATAGCGTTGCAGAAATACAATTTAGAAATAGAACATTGCCCTGGAAGAAAATCTGTCTAATGCTAATACACTATCCAGATTCCCAACCCGAGAACTTTGAGCATTACTTGTTGTTCATATTCACCAACATTTAATATAATTAGTGATTAGGCAGTTTTTCTTTGCTTTTTCTTAATAAATTTACAATTTTGCGCAAATACGATATTTATATTATATGACATAAAAGGGAAAAATTTATTCGATAACATATATTTAAGGTAAGTGGTAAATTTGGATATTTTTTCAAGGAGAAGAATTGTGTTGCGATACTATTAATTAAAGAAAACATTAACAGAAACTGTTTTAGAGGAAATGAATTTCTTTTTATATCACGTAACTGTAAAGAATAGAATTATATACTTGTTTAAGTAATTTGAAAAGAAATTTTGATATGTTTATTAATGATCTTCATATGTAAAAGTAAGAAGATAAATTTTACTTTCATTGTTGGAGTAATACTTGCATGGGTGTAACTTAACATGTTTATAAGGAATATCAATGCGTTTTGTTTGGTTAAGAATTAATAAATTGTTGTAAGAATAATAAAAATACTTAATATTTGAAACCATTAAGTAAAGTTAGTAAAAAATATGTTATCTAAGTTTATAGTAAAATGATATGTAATTGTAGGTATTTCATTGCAAATATTTATAGTAGTTCAGATTTCAATTTTAGTGTAAAATGTTTAAATGCATATGTATTTTTTGTGTCATTGATCACAAACAGTTGCTCGATTTCGGATTCCAGATTGATGACTGATTTGTAAACAGCATCAACAACAATCTTACGACGGAGGTGTGGTATCTGGCGACTGTTTGAAGATCAACAAGGCGCGCTTGACGCTTTTCGCCTCTTCTCCCAAAATGTTGAATGTTGAGTTGGATGAGTTGAATTTTTACCGCAGTGGAGCAAGGTGCCCGCTTTTTCTATGTTGCAGGAGCGATATTCTGCTCCGAGTTAAATTGTATGCTTTAATATTACCTTAATAGATATTTTGTTTGTTTTTGTCAAATGGTACCTTCTTAACCACGAAGCCATTACAATATTCACCTCTCCATCTCTCCCTGAATACATTTAGTAAATTTTCTTTGTAACTAAAACGTTTCAACAAAGTGTCCTTGTCTGAAAAATCTGAATTCCTTAGTTTTACGTAAGATAAACTCAAAATTGTTCTGCCAAGTAAGAAATGTTCAGGTGTTAAGGAAAAGGGTTCTTCTGGCTTTGTATAGGTACACGTTATAGGTCTCGAACTTATGACTCCCTCAGTTTCGATCAGAATTATTTCTTATTCGTTTATAGTCAATGAAGATTTTCCAGTTGCTTACTGATCTGACAATCCTCTCATAAAATCCACCCCACCACGCTCCTCTTTCAAGGACATATTTCCGTTTGATTTTGTGGGATGAAAATATTCCTTTATATCAGGGTTATTTTTCGATCCCCATATCTGGCGTGAGTCCACTTCAGCTCGTTCGAATGTTTTAGCATTATCAGTGCAGATGACAGAACACAAACCTGTTCTAGATATAAGTCTTCTGTAAGCGAGCATGAATTCTTCTGTTGTTATATTTGGAACTGGTTCCAGATGGATTGCTCGTGTCACAGCACAGGTAAACAAAAATATTGTTGCCTGCGTTCGGTTTCGTAATGGATTGAATGCACAAGTCGTTAAAAAGTTAGTAAAATTTATTCTTTTCACAAAAAATAAAACAAAATGTTGAAATATTTCCTCAGAGATATTCGTACAATATCACAATATCTTAAGCGTTTAGCAAAACTCAATTCAAAACAGATAAACTAATTCTATCTCACAGCGAAATCGCTATGGTAAGGGTTAAAAAAAACTATGGTAAGGGTATACAAGCTAAAAAACTAAAATTTAATGTAATCATGAGAATTCATCGAAAATGTGAAAAAAATAAAGAATAATATGTAAAACAGAACTTGAATCAAATTCACATTAGCGATACCGTTAAAAAGTGACCAAAAATATTAAACAACCAGAGTTTATCAATCGAAGTTAGAACCGTATGTATTCTCGGCATACGTCCCGCAATCCTCGTACCTGCAATTTTCGGAAAGAAATTCATGGCTGAGGAGAAAAGGTATTGTTAATTTTCTTAATAATTTTGAAAAAATCTTAAAAGGCACGTGAAAGCTTTTCAGAATCTTTTATAAGTTGCTGCTATTTTTAATGCTGGGTTTAGGGTTTAAAACTGTAATTTCAGTCTTATGAGAATTATTTGAGCTTTTATACAGTAATTTGGATTGTTGACCATTTTAGTAACTGCAGGACTGTCAAGACGTTTCTGGAATCTTTTAGAATTTCCGACTGTCGAAGTGATAAGGAGTAATGCCTGAAGAATCCACATCATGAAGGCTAACCCAAAATCTTAGATATTATCTAAAGAATTTGATTTCAGACCAGTTGCACGGTCCAATTTACCGGAACTTTTTCTTAAGTTAACCGGAACTTTTCACTTAATACTTAAGGGTTTGTGGGATGGGCCGATAATGTGCAGTATGGACATGATAGTAAATATAACATTAAGATTTTAATTCATTTTTCTTCTCAGCCTACAATTTTATGTGAATAGAGCATTTAACAATAGAGGTTTAAGCTTGCATTCATATGATAAATGATAAAAACGTTGACAGTTGCCACACTGATATTTGTGGTCTTTAAACCTATTTAAATTAACTTACTTTAATGTCAAAATAAAGTAAATTTGTCATATTATAAGTACTTTTATCACTGCGAGGCTTATTGGTTAATTCCAGCGGAAACAGAGGATGAATAATTCATCCTCTGTTTCCGCTGGAACAAAAGAATACATCACTGTCACGAAAGAATACATCAGAGAGATTCTTAGTAGCATTAAAAACCTTCAAAAATGAGTTCATTCTTAATTTCACCCGAAATATAGTCCTAGAAAAGACTTCCAAGAACAACCTGAACAAGTTTACGGGAGTTATTCTGCACAAGATAACGTTATATGCTATTGTATTTGGCGAGATAATGCTTCATAGACGTTTAACTGTTCCGGGACATTCGTTAGCAGCCTTAGAATTAATATTCGTTTGGGTCATTATCGGCAAGATGAAATGTGTATCACAAACAATTATATTAATGATATTATATTAATGTTAATTACGCTAATTGTACCAATGTTCAATTTCAGCTTCAAAAGTTTTGGAAATTAGAAAAAATTTCAGAAACAAAGTTTTACACAGAGGAAGAAATTGAATGTGAAAATCATTTCAAGCAAAATGTTTCTCGTGATTCAACAGGTAGATTTGTTATTATTTTCCATTTCGTAGGTCTGGCAGTGAACTTGGGTCATATAGGGATGTTGTTGTACATCGTTTACAACACACTGAACGTCAATTTATTAGGAATGAATCTCTTTCCAATCAATACAACAAATTTATGAAGGATTATCAACAACTTGGTCGTATGGAATTGATTCCAGGAAACGAAATCGACGTTCCAGCTAATTCTAGTTTTTACCTTCCGCACCATTCAGTTCCGGATAAAAACGGAGATAAATTTCGAATAGTATTTGATGGTTTTTTAAAAACTTCTAGTGGTATTTCTCTGAATGAGAAATTGATGGTTGGTCCACAGTTACAGCCTGATCTGACAATATTAATTATTCGTTTCAGAATTCACAGAATAGCTATAACTGCGGACATAGAAAAAACGTACGGACAAATCATACTACAAAATGCAGACTTTCAAAGAATGGTCTGGCGCGATTCACCTTTTAAACCAATTCAGGATTTTCGATTAACTAGGATTGCTTACTGTACTGCATCAGCACCGTACCTTGCAGTAAAATGTTTACAGGAGTTGGCAATAGAAGCAAATAATTTTCATTTGGCTTCCATGACATGCCTTAGGGACTTCTACGTTGATGATTTGATGTTCGGAGCCAGTTCAATTACTGAAGCTATAGAATTGCAAAGGCAATTGAATCAAATGTTGTCACGTGCAGAATTTGTTCTAAGAAAAGGGGCTTCTAACAGCAAGGAAGTCTTGAATTCAATTAATCCAGATTTTTGCTTATCAAATGTTTCTTTGAACATAGACAATGATGCTGCTGTAAAAAAGTTAGGTATCCTGTGGCATACAGCTTCAGATATGTTTTTATTCAAAGTCAGTTCGTCATATCCTGAAGTCTTAACCAAACGACACTACTTTCAACAATCGCAAAGACCTTTGACCCTCTTGGATGGTTGGCACCGATCACAGTTCGGTATAAATTGATCATGCAAAAATTATGGAAACATCAGTTGCAGTGGGATGAAAAGGTTCCTCCAGGTATTGCATGTGAATGGAAACAACTTACAAAAGATATGCTATTTACTAGAAGTATCAAAATTTCACTATTCTTGTTGGTTGAATCAGATAACTATTTTCAATTGCACGGTTTTGTGACGCCTCAGAGAAGGCATACGCCACTGCAATTTATTATCGTTCTGTGTTAGATACTGGACAAATCAATGTTCAGTTGGTGATAGCCAAGACAAGAGTTGCACCACTGAAAAGTATATCACTTCCTCAATTGGAACTTTGTGGAGCATTCCCGTTCATTAAATTGATGGACTTTACTTGTAAAGCTTTAGATACTCCTACATCTCAAGCTTATTTTCATACTGATTCTGCTACTGTACTGGCCTGGATGGGATCTCAGCCAAACCGATAAAAAAACCTTTGTCGCCAACAGAATAGCAAAAATCCAGACTTTGTCTTCTCTTGTCCAATGACATCATGTGAATGGAAATGCTAATCCTGCTGATCTTGCAACTCGTGGTATATCATCATCAGCACTGGTTACTTCATTGTGGTTACGTAGTCCAGATTTATTGTATGATTTACTTCCTTTTCAGCCAGTATCATCTGCACCACCATTGAATGATTCTGTACCCGAGTAAAGATGTGCTTTACAGTCAACAGCTGCTACCAGTCACTTGATAGACGCTTATAATTTATTTTATAAATATTCTTCTCTCACTAAACTTAAACATGTTACAACATTACGTCTGAGGTTTGTAAATAACTGTAGAAATTAAAGTGATAAGTTAAATGGATTTTTAAAAACTAGTGAATTGACTAAAGCTATATATGTGTTAATTAAATTAATGCAATATGTTGAATTTAAGAATGAAATCAACACTTTAAGTAGAAATCAATCATTATCTTGTGCAAGCAAAATTTTATCTTTAAATCCATTTTTAGATAATTCAGGTATTCTTAGTGTGAGTGGTCGCCTGCGACATGCAAACTTTGCATATGTCATTAGGCATCCCAATTTGCTGCCAAAGAGGCACATTTTGACTTATGTCATTGTTAGACATTACCATGAAATACTTTTGCATGCACGTCCACAACTCATGCAATCTTGTATTAAAGAACAATATTGGATCATAGGTGCTAGAGCTGTTATCAGAAATTTAGTTAGAAAATGTATAAAGTGTTGCAGAATTAGACCATCTGTCACTAATCAATTGATTAGCGATTTGCCATCTAGCCTCGTTTACCCTGCTCCTGCGTTTTTGCGCTGTGAAGTGGATTACGCAGGTTCTTTTCAAATTAAAGCAAATAAGGGTCGAGGCTCTAGATCATTCAAGGCATATATAGCTCTATTTGTTTGTTTTACGACAAGAGCTATTCACTTAGTAACTGATCTTTCAGCAGATGCTTTTATTGCAGCTCTTAAGAAGTTCATTTCTTGCAGGGGCAAAAGCAATGGTATATACAGCGATTGCGGTTCCAATTTTGTTGGAGCAAAACGCAAACTCATGCAATTTGAAAGGCTTGCTAGATCTACAACTTATAGCCAAAACGTTAGCAGATATTTAGTTGATAATGGCATTAAATGTCATCTAAACATTCCAGGTGCGCCACATATGGGTGGACTCTGGGAAGCTGGTATAAAATCAACAAAATATCATTTAAAACGAGTAGTTGGTGAGGCGAGATTGACATATGAAGAATTTGAAACATTTCTCACACTAATAGAAGCTTGTCTTAAATCGTGACCTCTAACAAATTTATCTAATGATCCAAAGGATTTATCAGCATTGACGCCGGACCATTTTCTTATTGGTAGATCATTAACAAGTATTCCTGAACCAAATTACATTGAAGTTAATGTTTCCTATCTCACTAGATGGCAACATATTCAAAAAATGGTTTAACTGTTTTGGAAGCGTTGGCACAAAGAATATTTGTGTCGATTACAACAAAGACCAAAATGGCTTTCGCCAGCTAAAAATTTTCAACTTAATGATCTGTGTCTCATAAAGGATAGTAACTCTCCCCCCCCCCCACTAAATGGAAAATGGGTAGAGTACCTGGTCCTGATAATATTGTTTGGGGTTGGGACTATTAAGACTTCAGATGCTATGGTCGAAAGAAATATTACAAAATTGTGTCTATTACATATTTAAGTCATATGTATTATAAATTAAGCATTATATCATGTTTTTTTATCTTGTATTGTGTTTTTTGAATTTGATAATTGCAACTACTGAATGTTGAAACAGTATTTCAAGGTGGGGCGGCATGTTCACGCCTTATGTAAATTTTGATCTTTTTCTCTGCAAAAATGCCCCTGTGAGCGCCGAACCATATCTATTGCACCAACTTGTTCTTCTTACGGCCAACAAACGCAATAACGAACGTCTCTGTCTACTTTCTATCCACCTTTACGGGTAGTGTAACTTATAAAATATAAAAGCTTACTCCAAACACAATTTCCTAGGTATTGTAAAAAAATGGGGCACCATCAAACATAAGTAACAAGATGAAAAATTACTTGATTAAAAAAAGATTCTTTACTTGAATAAGACTGCGAAATAAATAAAATGTAATAAAAGAGGAGAAAATGGCTGTGACTGCAACTTAGCGGCACACAGAAAACGTAGCTGTCTTCTTTGTCTGTCTGTCTGTCTGATACATTAACCATTCATGACGTGATTAACCATTATTTTCGAAAACAACGTTCAAACACGAGAGAAAAGGCCCACCAGCGACGGAATGGTAAAAGCCACTGAATACTGGTAGTTTGGCTCCGGTGTTCGAGCCCGGCGAACAGGCTAGTTGCACGGGCGTTTTCCTAATTTTCCTCAAGTGGATACGAGCCATTTTCTCTTAAAAAGTCCTCCATGGGATATCCCTCTCGTTTCGTGTAGTGCCAAACGGCTATGTAATAATAAGCATGTAATAATTTGAAAAAAAACAGGAGAAAACAAAACATCAACAAATTCTTCTTTTTTCAGATTTATACCAACTAGCGTCATGAATACCAAACAAAAATTAATCAGTCGCTTTCCATATAAAAGTTAAAAAACCACAAACTCAAATAATTGATTGCTAATTAAATAATTGAATGAACAAAATGCACCCTTATTGGCGCCAAAAACTGGATTTCCTTATCATAGTTCGCTATTTCCGATTGGCTAATAACGCGTATCCACCGACGGGCGTTAGCTCCTCTTCTAGCGTTATGAATGGTTAAACGTGGTAACCTCGTTTTTCGTTTTCCACAGACTCGCTTGCGCCCGCGGAACCGGGAAGGGTTTAGTTCCCGATCTTACAAAGGGTTCAGGATATTTTCCGGTTTTCGGCTTTGACTATATGTAATATATTCTGCATACCTCTTCCTGTAAAGAATCTTGTCATATCAGGTAATTTTTAAATTTCATGTTGATTTTTATATATCCGTTCAAACACGAAGATAAATGCCGGTAAACTAACCGGCAGAGTAACAATTGCTTTTAAGACAAGTTAAATAATTTTTAACGGAATGCCCCCCCCCCAAAAAAAAATTAAGCACGTAGTTGATTTATTCTTTATATTTAAATCACTAAGTATGGATCACTTATACATTGATATTATATTTTAAATATATGTTTTGTATATCTATTCAGGTAAAAATCTCTAATCAATGCACATATTATTTTAGATTATTTGTTTTAATTCCTTACAGTTTTACTGATTGCATTTTTAATTTTTCTCATTAACTGCTGAAAGAAATATTGCTTTCTAGCTGAGACTTCACTTTTTTAATGCCTATATTTTGTCATTTATATGTGCTATTAATTAAATTTTCTGTCAAAATTTTTATCTGATAATTAAAAATATATACGAGTATGATGGTTATGGGAATATGTTTACTACATAGGCTGAATCGATCCATTTTGTGGAATATTTGATGTGTACTGAATAGCATTCAAGATTCTTCATTGTTTTCTTAGTACTGTAAAAATATATTTGCATATGAATACTGAAAAGTCCTGTTAATGTTATTCTCTTCATATTTACATCTATTGCTCTTTAAAATAAGACATAAAAATAAAATTTCAAATTTCTTGCCTGTAGAGAGGTATTTTGATATTTTTAGGGTTATTAGGAAAACGAATTAATAAATAAACACTGAGACTAAAGAATATAATATAATATAAAAGCTTTGATTGAATGTCTATCAGATGATAAAGTTGAAATTCGTTAAGTGAGTTTGTCTCAGTATCAAATAAGATTAATGACAAAATTTTCATTTGTTTCGAAATTTATTTTATCTTAATAAATTTTGCTTAAATCTTTTTTATAACTATTTTTATTACTACTCTTGCAGATTTTTTCTTAACAAATTTCTCATTCTTTTATTATCTATTAATTACCATTTTTTAAATTTCTGTTACTGTATAATTTTTTTTATTAAGCTATGTTAGATGAGGTTTATTTTCTCATCCACATTGTGCAAATAGACGTATATATTGTTAAACTGTATTATTTTTATTCTAAAAGAATTTTTCAAATTTCAGCATGAATACTGAAACAAAAGATACAGAATATATGAAGATTTATGATTTTCCACCTAGTCCATTAGATGTTTATAGAAAAAAAGCATCTTTTAACTGGAAACAGATGAGACTAATATTTATTGGTAAAGATATGATTGAATTTCAGGTATTATGAAATTCTTGAATTTTTTGCCCCATCTGCATTTTTTATGTTATTAATAATGTTATATATTTTCATCTAATGGTCTTTTCTGTAGTTTTGTACCAAATTTTTCATTCTTCATATTTTTATTCTTACTCAGATTACTCTTTTTAGTTCTATAGTGTGTACAATTGTTTCCGTTATGATATATAATTGAGTTGTTATTGTCATAGAATTTAACAGGAATATCTCTTTGTGGATGATGTGATATTTATTGTTTTTGTGATCTGCAATTAAAATGAATAGCTTCGTGTCTGTTTCTTTTTTTAATTATTAGAACAGAGTATGGAAGACATTAGAAGCAGATCCATTATTTCACAGACTGCCTTCAGCAGAACTCAGTCGACAAGAAGCTCGCCGACTGTGTTTCCAAAGGATGAAACGTATAAAAGAATATAAATTTTTTACAGATGAAGAATTCAGGGAAAATCCACTTATAGCTTTAAATTTATATGTATGTGTGGGTATGATTGACTGGTCCTTGGCTTTGAAACTGTTACTTGGAATAGAGGTATATTTTAATTTATTCTGGTTTGTTATTGTATGTGTATATACAACATTTAAATTGTTAAACAGTAACTACATAAAGTAAATAGAAATGTATATTAACATAGTTAGCAGCAAATATTGTAAAGTTTAATTAATTTTCTATATGAAGATTATAGGACTTTAAACTTGAGATTTATTGGCTGCAGGCATTATAGATATCAACCGAAAAGTGTGTTCTTTCTCCTCCTCACCTCCTATTTAGTTCTTCCTCACCTGCTTAGTTTTTTCCTCCTTGTCCGTCTGTTTAATCGTTCTCTTGCCTTCTACCTAATTTTTTTACTGCTTTGAGTTAATACAAATTTGAAGGTAAAATATTTATATAAACCAAATTTGATTGAAATTTTTATTGTTTAAAATGTTTCAAATAATTATGTTATTAAATGAACAACTTTCTATTTTGAAATTTATTATTTCAGTGTTATATTCAGATTTAAATTAGTATGAAATTTGCTGTTAAACTGTGACATATTTTTAACTCTGAATACAGATGTAAAATTTTCTGTAAGTTTATAAACTACTTTCAAATTTAGCTTTCACTTCCTTTCACTTTGAATTAATGTAAATCTTATGTTTATTTTCTTAAATTAAAAAAAAAAAAATCCTCTTAGTTGAATTCCTAAAACATGTACATATGTTATTTTTCTTTGAATGAATATCATAGGGAAAATAAAAGTTGATCAAAAGATTTATTTCCTTTTATTCTTTTTTTCAAAATTTACTTAAGGCAGAGTAAAATTGCCAGGAATGTTCTGACAGAAAATAAGTAAAAATTAAATGATAGAAAATAGTATTAATATTGCAGCTTATTTGTTTAATGTATAAACTTTTATTATTTATATAAAATAAGACGGGGGGGGGGAATCCTGATTTAATCTTTATATCTGATTTAATCTATATATATTATAATACCCTAAATACTGTGTGCTGTATTTTAATAAAGAATATTTCTATGTTAAAAAGAGTTGAAAAATATTTGCGGTTGGATGCATTAGTATATTTATATGTAAATGAATTTATGAAGAATAATAGCAAAAATAATCAATGCATGGTTTATTTTATGTCTGAAATTGCTCAAATAGATTTGATTGAACTATTTTATCATTATTGTGACTGGGTCAAGCAGGTCATTATTATAACTTTTCGCTTTAACGTTTTTCTTTCTAAAGAACTAAAAGTTTAAAAAGCAAAAATATGATTAATAATTTTAAAAATTTTAAAGTAATTGAAGCTGTAGTCTTAGATTTCAGAAATAAAAGTACAGGATTTGTCTTCATATATTAATTACACACTTAATACACAGCTATGTATCATATTTATAAACAATATATTTAAAAGAATAATGGAAAATATAACCCTAAAAAATTGTGCCCTAGGTAACAATACTCAAATTCTGTTATAATAATTAACATAGATTACCAAAATCTAATTTGACAAAATTCAATCAAAATTGTAAACATTTTGGTACTTACGTATTAGTGCAACTACCTTAGCACAGTTTGGCGATTTTTTATAGAAATGAAGGTGATGATTTGGTGAATTTTTCAGATTGCAAGTTAAAAACAGCTATAAAACTGTTATGCACATGGTTGTTAAGAGTTTGGTTATTTCTGAAAATTTGATGACTTCTACTAAGTTGGCTGCACTAATGTGCAAATACAAACATTTTTTTAAATAGGCAATGTGTACTAAGTGCAACAATGCTATGTTAATAAAATCTTTGCATAAAAATAAGTTAATTCTCATTGGCAGGCCCCCAGACTATTCTAGACTTACACATTACATATTTGCATAGTTAAAAACAAACAAAGGAGAAACTTTAACTTAATTTTGTAGAATTGGGTTTTAGTAGTTTGTGTTAATTAATTATATTTATTGTAAATATATAAGTAAATTTTCCTCGACTACAAGTTGCCAATAACTTATTTAGCCTGTAATTTTATTTTCAATCAGTATTTCATTATGGTGCTGAGACTGTCTGGAACTAAAAGAAATGTTCAACTAATGAATGATGTCAGAGATTTCAATGTAAGTATATTAAGTATTTTAAAATTAATTTTAATAAGATCCATTTTAGTGTAAATAATGTTTATTATGTCAAAAATTGAAGGCACTGATCTGAAATAAAATATAAATTCCTAAAAAGTAAAATATAGTAAAAATGTTCAAAATTTGTGTAAATGTTGAAACAATAATACTTGTGAAATTTGTTAGAACTGATGACCTAACAAATTGCAGAGCCTTGAGCTTAAAATGCATCATATCTTACAAATGCAGTCCAAAGATATTTATAGAACACAAATATTAATAAAATGCTAAATAGAAAGGAGAAATTAAGATTATAAATAATATAGTTGTAAGAAGCAATTGCACTGCAATGCCTAAAAGTTCCTTTTTCAGAATGAAAGTATCCCTATAAATGTCTATGACAAAAAAAAAAAAAAAAAGCTTGGGT
>KK120319.1:329159-355933 GCA_000611955.2 Stegodyphus mimosarum
GTTTTATAATTTTAAAAATTCAAAGCATATCCCCCCCCCCCCCATCCCGAAAAAAATAAATCTGTACAAACAATTTTATAAAGAATCCATGAGGTCATTAGTCAAGTTTAACAAGTAGTGTTTCTAGAAAGAACAACTTTATTTTTATCTTTTCTGTAAAACCTGATATATTTATTTTATTATTTATTTGGGATCAATAATCTTCATTTTCACTTCATTCATGGAGAATATGTAGGATTTTTGCATTTTATTGAGAACTGCAAAATGTAATGCCTCTTTATGTAATATTTGCTTCATAATTAAAATTTTACATGTTTTATTAGGTATTAAAGCCTAGGTGTAGTAACTAAAGCGTATTTTCAGCTTTATACAGATATAATAAAATACTTCTACTTCTGGATATGGTTCTTAATAAATGTTGTAACATATTTTTTTAGGACTTGAATTATTTTTGCATTTTTACTTAAATTAAGAAAAACCTAAAATTACTTAATAGGTTATGCAGCAAATTATTAACAACTAATATTGGTAACAATTAACAAATTTTGTTATAATTATTTATAATATTCTCTGTTACAGAATATTTGAATAAATCAGGTTGGTAAATATTTGTCTGGAACCTGGTTTTAATTTTTCACTTGTAAATAAAGGTGTTCCAGTGTATATTTTCATTAAAGAATAATAGAACAAACCTGATTTTGGAGATGTGGTTGTACATTCATTTTCATTGTATATTATATTATTGTATCATTATTTATAAGTTACATTTTTATTTGTTTGTTTTCAGGAATTTGTTTTAAATACCCCAAGATTAGAAGCCACTAAAATGTGGGTTGGAAATTTAGGTCAAACAGCAACTCATGCTGCCCTCTATGCCCAGTTATATACTCCAGATGGTAAATGTCATGGACTTCATGCATTCATTGTACCCATACGTGATCCTAAAACTTATCATCCATATCCTGGTATAACCGTTGGAGATATGGGACCTAAGCTAGGTCTTGAAGGAATAGACAATGGGTATAGAAACTATCACATTTTATCTAAATCTTGTTTAATGTTTGTAGTTCTTTTTAAGTCAAATGATACACATTTTAAATTTATAATGCAGTATTTATTTTTAAATAGCACTTTTTCATTACATTTTTACAAATTTTTCAATATACAATCACTTCTGGAATTTTTCATTTTTTATTCTTTATAGTGATTTAAGCTAGTCCATAATTCTTATAGTGTATTAGACTTATGGATTTTCTGTTTTTAAATGGGCTAGCTAAACAATTTTTAACAACTTATGCAGAAACTCTACAGTATGCATTGTATTTAGTCCTTTCAAGTCTATCCTTTAGCTTGTGATATTATCATTAAATAATCTTCCGTACTGTCACATAATCCGCTCAACAAGAATCACCGGGCAAAGGACTAATGTCACCTAGAATTTTACAAAAATGTATTTTATCTGGCAATTCAGTAAATGTATTCAGTTTTGAAATGTGAGGATTATGTTTGTGATAAGTGTTTTTTTTTTTTCGTGCATGCGTATGTGTGTGTGGAGAGAAAATGAAGAACAAAAACAAAAAAGACTGTTTTGAAGAGATTTTAAAGCAGGTAGTGAACAGTATCCACTTTCTGTTAAAATGTAAATATTGTCTGGATTGCTTTTCATTATTAAAGTAATAAAATGCACATAAAATGATGTATTGGCTAGCTTTTATTTATCTCTGATGTTACGTTATTATAGAAATCTTGTAGCTCGAAATTAGTTTATGAGCTGTTCTTAGATGATTATGATAATAGGTTCCTCTGATTGCAATTAATTGCCAGTGATTGCCAACATTTTGAGATGTTTGGGTGGATAATGTGATAGTGCCCAATGTTTAAGAAGGATTTACTAAGTTTTGTTGCATAAATGAGAAGAAAAGATGAATTTTGCAACAAAAAGTTATATATGCAGTGAATGCTGCTGAATGGCTATTAGATCTCCTGTCATCAAATTCTTCATGAAAATTAAAAGTAAGAGGAAGAAAAAAAAATAACTGTGAGGGAGCAATATTGCTGGCAATATTTAGAATAAGAAATATAATTGAAAAATAGAATAACAAGTATAGTTGAGAAGATCTGAGGGCAAGAAATAAGCTGATCCATATTTCATTCTCTGTATTTAATTTTTAAATGATAAGATGCTTTTGTACTCTAAAAATTTAAATTATGGTAGTGAATTATCCCAAATGAACAAGAAGTATTTATAAGGAAATTTTCTGTTTTTCTTAATAAAAAACTTCACAACAATTTTAACATATTACATATCTCTTTCTCCCCCCCCCCCCAAGAATTCTATGCAATTTTGAAATCTTGATCTTTCATGCTACTCAGTCATAACAACCGGTGTGCATCCATATTTGCATGCCAAAATAACATATGCATTAATTTCGTAAATCTTTTAAAATGTAAAATTGGTACATTTCTGTTAACAGGGAGCACAAATATGCACTAAATCACCAAAAGTGTTAGCCTACTGATATCATATATGTAGCATCATGAACAGCTGTACAGTGATAATGTGTATGATGTTTAATGTATGCATTGCCAAATTTGTGCAATTCTTTGATGTTTTGTGTAAGCAAAAACAGATTGTTATGTACATGAGGAGAACAAGTTTTGTTCACCCCATGTACACAGTGATCTATTTTCTCTTACAAAAAGCATCAGAAAATTGCACAAATCAAAACTGTACATTGCTATTGCATACATTGAACATTATTAAATTGCATTATATCATGAAATATAGTTATTCCTTTCATGAAGTTTTATACCAAATGAAAAATAAATATTGATGTAATAAATGATATACATATATATTGCATTGGTGTAATTCCATGGCAATAGTAATGTTTGCCCTGTTAATAGAAAATTACTGTAACATTTGATAAGTTTACACAAAATATAAAAAAGATCAAAATTTTGGAATTCAAATTTCTGGCTTCAAGGTGCACAGTTTTAAATGTGGGTAGATGCTTGTTTTCAAAATTGTCTGTAGGTGCCAATGTCTCCCCAGTGTTATGAATTCAGTCACATATTCTTAATTTTTTAGTAATAGAGATTACAGCCATTACAAATAAAGGGTCTTTCTTTTACTGTTATTCGCATTTAATGTGGACAAGCCGTATGCTAGAATCTTATTTATTATTAATGAGAAAATTATTTTGAAGATTGTCATTTCTTTATTCAGTTAGTAATATAATTTCAATATATATTACATTTTTTATTCAAATACACATTTATTTTAAATTTAAAGATTAAATATTTACCTTTTAAATTATTCTTTTATTAATTTTTTATATAAGCTAAAAAAATTCCCTGTTTTTTTTTATTTTAAATATTGATTGAGACGGCAGTTGCAATCTGTAAATTTGTACATAGAAATCAGAACTGAGAAGAAGCAGAAAATTACCTGTTACAAGATTTCAAAATTCTATGCAATTTTGAAATCTTGATCTTTCATGCTACCCAAAATTCTTTAATATTTCTTTATAGTCATGAATATGTATAGTTTGCAACAGCTGATTATAATATTTCTTTGAAACTGGCAATGAAGTTTTCATTTATGGAAGTGCTGGGCTCATATCACAGTTTTCTTCATTCATTTTTTAATGTATTATCTTCTTTGAAATATCTTTTTAATAAGTTTTATGCTTTTTAGTCCAAAGGGATTTTAGCCCCGAAGGACTATTACTTTCGTTTTGGCATTTTGCGTTGGAACTCAAAATATGTCCGTTTCACTTTACTGCTTATTTTTCTTTGTTGGTTATTGGATTTGTATGGGATTAGCTATTGGATTTGTATGGGGTTAGCTATTGGATTTGTATGGGATTAGCTATTGGATTTGTATTGGGTTGGTTATTGGAATTGTATTGGGTTGGCTATTGGAATTGTATTGGGTTTTCTATTGAGTTGGTTTTTCTGTTTGTATTGGGTTTATTTTTATGTTTGTGTTTTGTTCAGAAAATTATCATATCATTAATCAAAATTCATAATCCTTCGTGACTCAAATCCCTTTAGACGTAATCTAAAATCTGAATCCTTTCAGGTTTTTTTTTATTCATTTCACCTATCTTTAAGAATACATCTTTCAACCTATTGATTGACATTACTATGCTTGTCTTCTGCAGTGGCCTTGGTGAGAATGTGGATTTGGCACATTTCTGCATTTGTGGGAAACAAATGGTTCATGATCTAACTTTTTTTTAATTATAACGGTTTTTAATCATAAAGTAATCATTATGCATATTATTTTCAATCTTCCATCAGCTGAAGAAGCTGTAGTTGGTGTATGAAACATCATTAGCAGCAATTCCAAACTGTGGCCACCAGAAAGATTCTATATAAAAAGAGTTTTCTTTTATGTTTATATAATGTTTCTTGACAAATTGCTAGTAAACATTAAATTAAGTAAAATAATATAACAAATGTTTATATATGTTATTATTTTAAATAAACTGCTTACACATAATTGTATTAATTATGATAGTTGATGTAAATGTTAAATAGGTTTATTGAATTATGTTATTATTTTAAATAAATTGCTAACAAAATTCATAATAGTAAGCACAAATTTAAATTAAATTCCTTATATATATATATTAAATAACTTGTATAGATATTGAATGCATTGCCGATTTATTGTTTTAACGTAGTTGTTTCTTTTTCGTGGATATTTACAACATTTGCCAATGAATCGCCCATTCTCAAGCTTGAATTGCACCAATGCGATTACAAAAGACAAGTACTGACATTATTGTATACAAGCATGGGTTTTTAGTTATTTTTTCAATTTTTCCTTTTGTTAGTTTCAAAAAATAAAATGCTTTTCCTTTTTTAATGTGTTATGAAAATTAATTTATTTCATTGAGACTTCTAATATAACAAATTTTGAAATATATTTTTCTCTTAATTTGGTTCACTTTTATTCAATAAAAATTAAAAGCAATTTTAAGTGTGAACTTGACTAATACTATTTTGTTTGTGTCAAATATAGTAAATATATAGAACAAGTTATTCATTTATTCACTATTAATATTTGTTAATTTTAAGTTGTAATTAATATATTATTGTGTCAATATATAGTAAAGTGCTCTGATAAAGTGCATTTTTTTCTTTATTATGTGATTTTCTGTCATATCCTCATTAAATGTATTTCTGTACTTGGGTGAAGTCATTTCTGAATACCTGATTTTATTTACATCTTTCCTTCCCTAGATTTATGTCATTCCAAAATTATAGAATTCCAAGAGAGAGTCTTCTGAGTCGAACAGGAGATGTTACTCCTGAAGGAAGATATGTAACTCCTTTTAAAGTAAGAAATTAATTTCATCTTTATTTAAAGTAAAATTCATAAAATGTCTTGTAGATTAAGCATATTTTAATCTCGCTTATTACTAAAGGAGTTTTCTTCACAGAGGTTTTGCTTAAAAACTTTGACTTCCTCCTCCCAGGTAATGTGTTTCATTGTGTCTTTTGGAAAAGATATTAAAATCTCTGCAGTGCTGCTTTTCAGAACAAAAATATATTTAGAGTTTTAGTGATTTAAGTTAGGGAAGATTAATTTTTTATGTTTTGTTTGATTATATTTATTAAAAATTTTAAATTGGGGAGAGTTCACTGTTTCTGCTTTTATCAAATATGAAAATTTCTAATATGTGTGACATTTTGCATCATATTTGAATTTATTGACAATTAGTTATAAAATTTAATAAATTATTAATTTATTAAATTAATAGTTAAGATAGTAAAACATCTGCCTTGAAAAATATTCTGAATATTCTGAAAAAATACTCTGAATTCTTTTTTTATTATAATACATTCTTTTTGCCTAGTATAAAATAATTTTTGCAAAAATTTGTTTTTTTATCATTAGCTGCAAGAATTTGTATAATTGTTTTTTACGTTTGCTGATTTTCATTATTAAATGCCTTAGTATTTCTCCTTATTGGCAAAAATATTTTTATAATAGTTACTTTCAGTATAATCTTTAAATCATTAAACCTTTGCAGTTATTTAGCTACGTCTAATTATTCTTGTAAACTGTTGATTTCTCATGAATTACTCAAAAGATAAGGAAGTATTCAAAAGTAATAATTTCTTAGTTATGGCTGTGAAGAATTCACATTAAAAAGGAAAATTAAAACATGAATGTTATTGATTTTTTGTCTTTAATAAGTTTTTTTTGTATTTTATTTGAAGTAGAATAAACTTCCTTATTTTTACAACTCCCATTTTGTAAATGGTGTACTATTTTTCACTCATGGGCCAAGATAATCGATAAATTACCATTGCAAACCATCTTCAAACATCTAGCGGTCATAACAACAACTATTTATAGTTTGCTTGTGAGAAGAAAAGTTTTGGGTATACCTTGTGTTATCATTTTTCTTATTCATATAAATGTTAACAATTCATGAGTAATCATATTTCTGTCATTATGAAAAGAACTCTGGGTATTCCACATGGTAACATACTTTTCTTTTTTCAAAATATTAAATATGTTTTATTCAGCAAAAATAGGAGAAAGATTCTGTATCTTTCTTCCCGAAAAGGCATTTTATGTCACATTCAAATGTACAAAAATTGCTCTTATATAAGGCGACATATCAAATAAAGCATTTGGAATGCAACATGAAAGGTTGCAAGTAAAATGAAAGCATACATTGTGGCAACTGGTTCAGTGGTTTCAGAATACTATTTAAAAATGCTGCGGTTTATTTGATGTGGGGCAGAGAAACTGATCCTGATTAGGTGGTGGGAGAAGTAACTCAACCTTTGCAAAAACAGAGCTATTGACTGGGACAGTTTTATGATATAGATGTATTCTATACATCTAATCTTGAAACTAGGTAAATGAATAGTTATCCCAGAAAAAACTTTGGACTTAAAAAAAAAATCTTATCATATGATGAAAAAACAAAGCCAGGAGAGTTCTTCCTAATAATGGATATTTGGTGGGTAAATGCTGAGGCCTAGTTAATTTCTCACTCAGGTTCCGAATCTAGAGGCAACTATACCTACAGCAAAAATCATTGGCCATGTGCAAGACAGATTGACAATTTTATCAGATGGTTGTTGAGCATATTAAATAGAGGAACTGGAAAAAAGCAGGTTAGGGTCATTTTTTTCTGAACGATAAATTTTAGTTTTTGATCATACAACAATTGCTTGCTCACAAAATGTTCAAAGATTGTCGTGCTCTGCTAAGTGGCGAAATAAAAATTCTGTGAGGCATGGTTTGCCATTGTCATGAGTCTTACCTTGTGGAGTTCATGTGAGAAAAGGCCTTGGGATGAGAAAATGCTTTTAATGTTATATTAAAAGCAAAGTGTGTGCAAAACGTAAATATAAGCGTGCTGATAATCCTGATTTCAATTTGGTGTTTTAGAAAAAAGGGGCTGTAATAATATGGAAGTACTGATTTTTCATCATGAATATGTATTTTTTTATTTTATTTGAATTAGAATAAATTTTTTCTGAGTTTTCTATAAAAGAATGCATCTACTAATTTTTTGTGTAAAAAATTTATTTAAAACATGAATTTTATTCCTTTATTGATTTGATTAATTTATTTATTTCTCTCTGTGTAGGATCCTAATAAAAGATTTGGCGCATCTTTGAGATCATTATCTTTAGGCAGAATGGGTATCTTAAGTATGTCTGTAGCCAATTTACAGATGTGCTTGACGATAGCTATTCGATATGCAGCAATACGAAAGCAATTTGGTCCTCCTGGAGAGGATGAAGTGCCTATTTTGGAATATCAACTTCATGTAAATATTATTTTTTAATCTCTTCTATTATCCTAACTTCTAAAGTACCCACCCCACTTTTTGGGGGATGGGTTTAAATTAGCTTATTTTTCCTTTGATCTTGAAAAATTTATTGTAATGTGAAAAGATACTTGAAAAAATTAACATTTGAAACAGTTCAAATTTTCAAATGCCCTGAACACAATAAAAAAAAAAAAAGTAGTAAGAAATTCACCTTCTGAAATATTCTTAGTTTATATGCTGTGAAGCTTTGTATTGTATGCCCAGTCAAAATTTCTTTGTAATCCAAGTTCAGAATTGTTGATAAACTTTGCCACAATTTGGATGCTTATAAATTTGTTATGCATGCAGAAGACTAATAAATTTTCGTCGCTGATCAATTTGTGCAGGCATGATCAATTTGAGCTGTACATGTTGGCATTGTAATTAAGAATCTGTTTTTAATTCTTCATAGCAAAAAACATTGCAAGCTTTTTTTCTCTTTAATTTAATTACTGTACTTCTTGTAATTTAGTTGTGTTATATTTCCTTTATACTTCAGGATGGTTACAAAGTGAGACACACGTTTTTGGGTACTCTATCTAAATTTTATCTATGAGCAAGAATTGCACTGGACTAGAGTTAACTTAGCTGTTTAAAAGAAATTGAATTCATTGTAGGAGGAATATTTAACACATTTTGTCATTGAAAACAAAAAGTATGGTCACTATATTGAGGAATATCAAATTGATCAATTACTTATTAATTAGGATTTTTGAATTATTAATTCTTTGTTTTGTGTAACATATTGATTTTTTTTTCTATTCTGTGTACTTGTGTAGAAAATTTAATGTGTAATTTTATAACTTTTCTTTTTAACATTATTCTTTTTTGAACAGAAGCGTAAATTCCATTGCAAGTGAATTTTAGAGTCCTTTTCTTTTCAGAAGGGTTATTAGTCTTGTAAAAACATTTTATGTTGAATTACTTTCCAAGTTGTTGCCACCAAATATTATTGCTCTGTATTATATTTAACACTAGAACCACAGAGCGGGTCAATTTTGACCCAAACTGGTGTTTAATTTATCACCACACGAAAAGTATTAATTGAAAAAACAATTTCTTTTATGACTTTTAATAATTTAAGGTAAACAGCAACTTACCAAATTTGAAAATGCGTAACATAAATAAATTTCTGATTATTAATACTTATACCTAGAACTGCGAAGCGGGTCAATTTGACCCGTAAGAAATGTTTATGCATAAATGACGAAAAACATGCATTTTCTCGAAAGTAACTGTAAAGTATATATGCTTCACCTCCCGAATTCCTCAAATGGTCTGTACCAGGAAATGGTGACAGTGTTTCGATTTTGAGTTACGAGGATGAATACCTGTCTGAAGAAAATTCGAATTCAGATGAAGAAAATGAAAGTTGTAATGACTGGCAGTGCCTTAACAATTGCTGGATCTTCTCACCGCAATAATATTGATAATTTATCAGATAAAAAAGAAAAAGAAAAAATTCTAAGAAAAGATATGTGCACTCAAAGAAATCCGAAAAAGGAATCAGCAGTAACATTCATTAAGTTGGAAATAATGAAATTGGCAAAGATGGGACAGTTTGGAATGCCACACAATCAGGAACAAATGATAAAGGAAGAAAATAAAAGTAAAATGTTTTGAAAGAAGTTGAGGGCCCAACACCACATGCTAAACACAATGTTGTAGACAACAGTCCGTCAAGTGCCTGGAGACTTTGCATAGATGAATGGATATTGAAGCATATAAAGAAATGCACTGAAGATGAAGCTTATTGACAGATTCATGAAAATAAAAGGGATGTAGCAGTAGAAGAAATGGATACTTTTATAGCAGTTTTATATGCATGTGGTATATATTGGGCAAAAGGACGTGAACTGGATAGCTTGTTGTCAATGAGCAAGGGACTACTGTTTTTCCGAAATACAATGTCAAGAGGCAAATTTCATGAAATAATGAGATTCTTACACTTCGATATAAAATCAACAAGATTAAATCATCTAGAGAGAGACAAATTTTCCCTTATCTCTGATATTTGGAATCGTTTCATTGAAAATTGCCAAACTAACTATACACCTGATCCTAATATAAATGTAGATGAACAGTTATTTACTACAACAGTTAGGTGTAGGTTTACTCAATACATGCCAAACAAACCAAATAAATTTGGAATCAAGTTCTGGTTAGCTGCAGATGTTGACTCAAAATATCTAATAAATGGATTCCTGTATCTTGGAAAACATAACCAAAATCCATCCAGTGTTTCTCTTTCTGAATATGTAGTACTGCGACTACTAAGTCCATATGAAAACAGGTAGAAATGTCACTATAGATAACCTTTTTCACAGCACTGTAGCTTGCAGAAGCACTGATTAAACTAATCACTTGTGCATATTTTTAGGTGTTTTCTATCTCAGGTCAAATTGCCCACACCATGGTTCTAGGTATATTGAAAGTCCCACACTTCTAGTGTTAAAAAAATTAAATAATGAAAAATCTGCACAAATGTATGTATGTATGTTTCTTGCATTGTGAAACTAATACAATGGTACCTAGTGAACCAATGATAATATATCCAAATAAATAATTTTGCCAAAGAGTTAGTTTTTGTTAACTGATTATAATGATTTTTAATAACAGAAAAATGTTAAGACAATAAAATAGAAATATTAAACAGCTTTGAGATACTTTTAATGCATATATGCTTTTTCAGTGGTAAAAGGCACCTGTGAATGCTGCCAGTAGGCTATAAAACTCATTTGAAAATGCTGTTGGGGAATTTTATACAGATGCATTTAATTTTTAATCATACTACAGAGGGTAGAATCTATAAAAAATTTCAGAATTACTGATTTATGTTTAGTTTATTGTTTAGCAAATATGCTTATTTACATTTTATGTATTTTTAGCAATATCGTCTTCTTCCTTATTTGGCTGCAACCTATGCATTGTACCATTTCACTTCATGTTATAATAATGATTTGATCAATATACAAATGAAAATCATATTTGGTGAGAAAACTTCTGAATTGGTAAGTAGTAAAATACGTTTTGTTTTTGAAATCTGATTTGAAATTTTATTGGTTTTATAACTTATATTTAATTTATTGAAAACTCGTTCATAATGGAACTCTCCTTTTGCTTTCGAAAATGTTTTATTGCATTGCATAATTTTTTTAATGTGTAAATCTTTTTTTATATAATTTATGGAATACTGCTGTATTATTTGTTCTTTCAAATTTTCATGAGGATAAAATATTTGATTTTCCAGTCAGACCAAGTTGCTGAACTCCATGCCTTATGTTCAGCTGCCAAACCTGTTATAACATGGACAGCTCGAGATGCAATTCAAGAATGTCGAGAAGCATGTGGTGGTCATGGCTTTTTGCAGGGTAATTTATGCTTCTATCATTTTGAAATTTTATTTTTATGTAATGGTGCTAATCCCTTCGATATTTTTCAAATAAAAATAATCATCTTTTTCAAATAATTATTCAAGTCATGAATAGTAGGCCTGGATTTTTCCCGCTCATTTGTAACAATTATTTAGCAAGTTCTGTGTGCTAAATATAAAATTACAGATTGAAGATTTCACCAAAAGAATTAGCAATGATAAAGTGTATAATTTGTTTTTGTATTATTTTTCTTCTCTCGCTTCTTTCACGCTTACATTCAACTCTTAAATTTCTGCATGTTAATTTGCCTCGTATATGTTAATATAAATATTTCATAGGATTACCTTTAAACTGAGCCATTAGCCTGTGGTTCGGAAATGAATTTTTCTTAAACTTTTATTCATTCATTATCAATGGAACAGCAAAATTCAGGAATATGTTTCGTCTACTCAAAAATTGTGAATTAATATATGTTTAATTTATAACTGAACATCTGAATCTGCACTGTCACCATTTATTTATTTAAAATATTTGAAATAGCTTTCTGATGATAGTGTGCAGGCATTTTAATCTTAATTTATGGAGGATTTATCTTTAAAATTTTTCTTCTTCATTTAGCATGGTAGTAGCAATAACATTTGAATTCACTTTTACTGTGCCGTGCATGATGGTAGTAACACTATGTTTGGCATTAACAGCTCTGGCTTTTAAACCTACAGGGATAAATTCTATTTTGGGATCATTTCCATCATAGATCATCTTTCTACAGTACTTTTCTGTAGAAAGATGCATGCACCAACTGATGTATTCAATGAGGAGACATAATTTTCATTGTTAGGTCATTTTAGCTACAGTAAAAATTTGCTAAACATAAAAAATATCTCTCTTATGTTATTAGAAATAATTAAGAAACGAGAATCAATGGTAATTTTCACAAATTTACAATGCTAGTTTCGAAAGTTTGAATGCAGAACCTTCATCTTCTTCTGCAGAAATGGAAGTGACAGCGGAAAAGCTTGTTTTCATGCAATACCAATAAAAATAATAAACCAGAAAATTTGAGAAAATTCCATTTTAAAAAAAAAGAACCGAAGAAGCTACTGATCCATATAGTGATGAAAAATAGAAACTGAGTGTAAAATCGGATTGAAATTTGGATCATTAACTAGAATTGAAAGACTTTTATTAATTCGAAACACCTCTAAATATCTAATTCACCAACGGAAGATGTTTTTTGAATAATTTTGGGTGCAGAAAAATGGAAAATGTGATTTTTTTAACCATTAATTTGGAACTGCAGCGAATTTATGTGTTTCTTTTTTCCTAACAAATGCTTCATGTTCCTTAGTTCAAAATTTTAAAGTTCTCTTGGTTTGATCATCTATTTTAAACTATATAGGCAACGAATACTCTATTACCCCATGAGTTCATATCTAGAATGAAATCTTTGAATTATGGAGTGTGAATATGAGTTTTATAAGAAGGACATCTAGTTACAGCAGTATCACAAGAAAATTTCTAAGCTGTGTTGGATATGATCATCGAAAATTGTCAAATTATTGCAAAAACTGGGTCTGAACATTTCCAGATCTTGATCAAATGTGTCTAGATCTTGTTGATGAGCAAAGTATCAGCTAACATGATCCTCATAATAAAAAAATGAGGGGGGTAGAAGAATTACTTTTAGTTGATTTTGTAACAAAAGATGCCACCATCAAATAGGAATATTCATGTCGGTCTGATACACAAACTAAAAGTTGGTGTGGAGGAAAAGGGACCGGGAAAAATTGCAAAAGGAGTCATCTTGCATCAAGATTATGCATATCCTTCCCATGCCACAATTGCACATGGTGCTGTGGGTAATTGTGGCTTAAACCTTTCTTCCACATTCACTTTATCCCCTTGGGAGCTGGCCCGTTCAGGTTTTTATTTGTTTTTTTGCTGTGAAAGATTCACTTTAAGGGCATGATTTCAACATGGACAATGATGTCATTGAGGCAGTCTGTAAGGATTTGAGACTCAGGATGAATCACTATAATTATGACTGTAACTAAATTGCAGCATAGAATGTGTAAGTACATTGATGTAGGGGTTGATTGCGTTGAGAAATCATAATAAGAAGCTGTAGCCTAGACACTTCACTTTGAGGCTAAAAAAATTCCACCTTTCCCGCACATGTTATATCTGATTTAATGATCTGAATGACGTAGTGTAAAAGGACTTTTAAGACAAATTTGTCGGTCTGAAGTTGCAATGCTGTGCTACAGGAAGATCTATTTTTCGTATTTGAAAGTTGGTTGCTATCAGTTAGTAATTTCAGTCAAAAAAGAAAAACAGAAATAGAATAGCACACTTTAAAAAATTAACAAAAAAGATCTCTAATTTTTTTTTCTGTTCTTCCATTTTCTTTTCTTCATAATTTGAGTTGAAATATATTTAACACATAATTTAAAATACTTTTGATAAATAAATTTTTTCATTTAGATAAAATTGAGACCATTATTTTGAAGGAAACATGTATAAGTGGCAAATGAATTTTAGCAATTGATTTTTTATTCATTTATTAATTAACATTTTCAACTAATTTAAAGTAATATTATGTTGTCAGTTGTACCATTTTTCTATTCTCAGCATTGATTGGATTTATGTTGTTCCTTATGAATAATATTATTTTTTTAAAAAGTTAATATGAAATATTTTTTTAGAATTAAACAATTAAGAAATCTACGTAGTAGTTGTTCATTTGGCATGTGGGATTTTAATAACCTCATTTTGACAGTTTGCAGGTACTGAAATATTTCTTTTCACATAATTATGGTCATCATGTGATCATTGTCATTGTTAATCATTCACATGTTACAAAATCCCCATGGTTCTGCCCTTTATTTTATAAGAGTAGTAGACATAACATCCTCCAAATACCTAATGTTTCGCATGAATGAAACTGCTATGGCCATTGATACTTCATTAACTTTTAGCATTCTTATCTGATCATTTAGTAACAGTTGTCTGAACTTGTTCTGTAACATTTGCTTTATCAGATAACTGTTTAGCCCATCTTTTCAAAATGAAGAACCATATAAGGCCACCATAAATTTTTAAGGTGTCTGTTGGTGCAAAGTGCAAAAATTTAATTTTCATCATTAAAATAAAAGAGCTTTAAAAATACAGCATTCTTAGATATTGACATTCTTATGCTATATTAGCAATGTTGCACAGTTTTCTTTACTTGTGAAAGTTTTTTTCATCCTAGAAGTTGCTTTTAGAGTTTTTTTCCATTAATCTCTTTCCATGGGCCGAAAATATATACATATTAAATTTGAGGGCCTACTGTTGTCTGTGCAGGAAGGGCTGAAAGCAATAGTTTTAAACAGAAATTCTGTATATTTATCTGTCCTCAGAATCTTAGGCTGTAGGCTTTTGCTTAAGGCACTGGCACACAGAATTTTTTTTCAATATATTCAAGCCCATTATAGAATTATGGGCAATGAAAAAGCTGATACATTGGCTAAGAAAGGAACTGTGATAAAGCAATGCATTAATCAACCAATTTCTTTTTATGTCACTAAATTGTTTGTCAACCTGACTCTTAAGAAAATTCTTAAACAGGATATGATTTAGTGTGCTATGGATAAGAGATGGAAGATTCTGGGGAAAGAGAGATCCATTCCCAGTTTTCCAGGAAAGATGGTGGTGGATCTATTTAGATTTCTGACTGGACATGAATGTTTGCAAGGCCACCTCTACAGAATTGGAGTGGTGGATTCCCAAAACTGTGTTTTGTGCGACTTGACTCAGTCTATGATATTTTAACATTTAAATAATTATACTGCATTTTCTTGGTATGAGGACCACATTGTTAAAAAGTACTGGAGAGCCCATAAACTAATGGCTTAGGTGCATTTGTAAAATAAATAAATACTCATCTGTTATTCTTTTTTTTAATCAATATTTATTTTTTCTCAAAACTAATAATTTTTTTATTTTAGCAAGTGGTTTTGGCCATCTAAGGAACGATAATGATGCCAACTGTACATATGAAGGAGATAATAATGTTTTACTTCAACAAACAAGCAATTATTTGCTTGGCCTTTTGAAGAAAAGAAATGGTAATTATTTTAAAGTTCATTTTCATTATCTTGATCTTATAATCATAACAGTATTGTAATAAGTGATAACCGCAGTTGTGTGTTACTTCACTTCCATTACATTTTTTAGCATCATGATGGGGGCTTCACCCTTCTTTTAAATAGATGTTTGTGCTTATCTCACAGAACAATTACCTAACAGGTAACTTAATACAATACAAAGTCCAATATCCTAATGTCAGTATTTTTTTGGGGGGGAGGATCAGTATGCCTTACACATGTGCATTTGATTTTTTCCACCATAATAAAACATGTGGAGAGTCCTAATTCTTGATTTCACTTTGGCGCTAATAAAATAATTCATTATTGAAGATACAATCATTTTAGCATAAATTTATGTGATCAGTAATTTGACTCCATAGCTGCATATCTGCTGACATACATCTCAAACCAAAATGTAGTAGATATTAATTTTACACCTAGTAATATTCTATATCCCTGATGCCAACCTAGTGAATCATTATTATGTTTTGCTTTCATCACCACATGTTTATCCCACACATGGCAACTTGTATAATAACTCATGCAGAGATGCCTTAACACTTTTTTTTTTTAAATATTAGTAATTGAATAACAAAAAGTATAGTAGCCTTTTCTGTTGGCATTATGCTTGGCAATGATTATTTAAGTTAAATGCACTAAGAAATGTTGATGAGGAAACATTTAACAAAAATTTCTTTCCGTGTGCTAAAAATAGATTTTGTTAATGATACTCATAAGCCAAAAGATTACATAGAATTTAGAATAACTGATTTGTTATTCACATGAACCCAGAACCAGCACCAGAGTTCGTATGGCCATACCAGGTGGCAGAATTTAGGGAAGCCAAAATTTTTTTAATTTAGAGAAGCACCAAGCAACAAAATTAAAAGATGGCAAAATTTTTAAACTTCAGGTAAAGCACCAGAATCTGGAACCCAGAATTTAGGAGAAACAAAAATTTAGAACTTAGAGAGAAGCACTTGGTAGCAAGGTAGTAGTATATATAAGAATTTATTTATTCAGGACTCATATAAGCCTTAAGCATTTGTCAGAAATAGAAGTAAGTATATTAAATAACTAAACTAATGCAATTTAGGCTTAATTGTCTCAGTGTGTGATACAAGCAGGACAAAATTTACCAGAACAACTTGTTCTTCATCACGAATCTCACGATACATAGCCAATAGATGCTATTAAACTAAAATTATACTGATTCTAAGGAATTTCAGTTAATATTAGTAGATTGTGATGTTTCTTAACTTTCTGATTTTATCCAGCTTATTATCTTTGCTCGCTGTTATCATTACAGCAATTATATGGAAGTTAAAGTTTTAACTTTCGATTACGTCAAAAAGAGTTTTTAATTCTAGAGCTGCAACAGGAAGGTATATCTCTCAAAATTAAGCAGGAAGTATGGCATTGGAAAGTCAACTATATATAACATAAGAATACGATAAGAGGAAGTTTTTGAAATTTTTGTGGATTCTGACAATCCACTTGCAAAGAATAACTGAAAAATTATTTGTTACGCTAAAAGTGATGATTGAATGGGTCAAACAGTGTTGCAGCTAGGGCATGCCATTGATGGGTCCAGTGCTAGGATTTTAGACAACTGTATGGCTCATACTTCACTTAGGGTTTTAGTGAAAGATAAATTATCCATATTATTCTTTCCTCCAAACTGTATGTCCATCATTCAGCCTTCGGATATCGGAATAGTGTGTTTGCTGAAATGCAAATATAAAGTAGCATTTTTTAAGACCATGTTGAATTTCTTGAATAATGGTAAGACTATTCAAGAACTTTCGAAATATTTTAGTATAAAGTCTGCTGTGTGGAGCATCACCAGATCGTGGAAGATGTGTCTCCAGATACTTTAAAAAATTCCTTGCTATAATTTATGGCCAGTTACCATATTTCATGGTGAGGATGATGCTGTTGATAGCCACAAATTTGAAAGTTTTTCGATATCACCAACCAAAGGTGAAATTTTCTAATTAATTCATTTTGTAAAGAAATATGGAGAAGCGGTAATAAATGAAGATGATATGACAGAAGTTCTTAATTGTAATGACAATGCCCCAATTACAAGTCAATAAATGAGCAGCGAAATCTGTGTTATGGTTCTAGATTCAAAAAATACCACTACCGATAGTGAGGAAAGTGATAGAGAGATTATTAAAAATGAAAAAATTTCCATTGACAAATTAGTCGGAATTCTCAACACAGCAACTACAGGACTTGAACAATAAAATTTTGTAACTGAACAAGAAATTATATCTGTCTATAGAATTTTAAAAAAAAAGTATTAGCACCACCCCCCAAAAAAAAAAAAAACAGCAACTTAAATAACCTACAATGAAAAAAATGTTTAATAACCTTTTTTTTTTTAATTTTGATACTTTTGAGATCATAAATGCTTCTTTATTTCATAAATCACAATGTCCTATTTTTAATTTTATAATTTTTGCATGCCATCTTGCTAGATTTAAACTCATGACCTAATATCCAAAAAAATCCTGACAAGTCTGGATCTCAGACTTCGTACTGTAATGCTTTTGATGAAAACAACTTTGTCTTAGTCAGTGATTGATTAAACCATGGTGCTTGGTCACTTTGATTATTGGGCTTAAGGTAATAGGAATTTTCTTTTAGGGTAGCATTAGAAGCTAGATTGTTACACCTTATCAAGAAAAGGGTATATTATTATATTTCCTGACTTCGTGAGAGATAACTTATTACCAACTGAAGCCAATACTTCAACAATCTACAAAAATAATAATTATATTTACAAAAACAAAACCCGGAATGTATTGGTAGTTATTACTCATTCTACATCATAAACTAAACTCGCATTCTTTTCTAAAAGGAGAAGCGCCTTCTAAAGGCAATACAAGAATCGTTTGTGGGATTTTTCAACACTTCCCACCTGATAATTTTGCAAATTATCACTATTTCAGCACACAAAAGAATTTAAATGTAACAAAGCAACTTGTATATCACTATCAAGTACATTTACCTGATGTAAACATAAACAGCAGAAGGGAAATTCTATAAAATTAATAAGCATAATTCACAGCACACAATCATATTACTCAGTAAGTAAATATTAATTTGAATTGCAAACAGCAAATTATTAGTAATAACTAAACTAATTAACTAAATTAATGTTAGTGAACATGAAATATAAGGAAAAAATAAGAGTTACAAAATTAGTTAATTTTCACTCTGATAGTTCAAGGGGGTATATCAATTGCACAGGTCTCTTAAAGTCCTCCCTTTTAGTTTTTATCACACACGATCGTACAAGACCATTACGTGCTTTAAAAACTTGAATTATTCAACCTAAATCCCAGTAGAACTTAGATTTAGTTGTTCCTTCAAATAAAACTATATCACCAATTTTAAGATTTTTCTTAGTTTCTGGTGTACCGAAGAAATGAGCATTTCTTAAATCAAGAAGATATTGATTTTTCCATTTCTTCCAAAACTGTTTTATAAGTGTTGTCTGATATTTCTTTTGTTTTATTAGACTTGTTGGCGAGCTATTCAGCATCTGAGCAAAGTTGTATGGATATTCATTCTTATGTCAAATCAATAGAAATCAGCCGGTGAAAGTGATTCAGGTTCATGTAAATCATTGTAAACGTACATGAGAGGACGTCTATTCACAGTATTTTCCACTTTTGTCAGTACAGTCATAAATTCTTCAAAATTCAGTTGAGCTCTGCCTAATATCTTTTTGAATGGTTCTTTAATGCTTTTCATAAGACATTCATAAAAAGCTCCCTACCATGGAGCAAGTTCCACAATAAATTTCCTAGTCAAGCCTTCATTTCCTAGAAAATTTTGAAAGTCTGCTCCTTTAATTATGCTGTGAAAATATCTTGCGGCATTAACTTAATCTATATGGGACATAATAGAGAGCCATATGTTTCTGAATTTATTCCTAAAGCTCCTAAATTGCGAACTTCTGTTTGAAAAGTATCCAACAATTCTCTAAGCAGAGAAACGTCTGTTGATTTCCTAACAGGTGTTAGATTCAACAGTTTATTCAAGGGAGAATTAACAACCAAAGTTTTTTGCCCAAATCTTTCCATTAAGGTTTCTATTGCTGCTTTGTTATTTTTATTTGCCAGTGTAAATCCTTTAATTGCGTTTGCGGCTACTCCAGTCAAATATAAGTGTAAGTAATTAAATTTGTTTACATTAGATAAATATTTATTTCTGTGGATCACGGATTCAAACTGATCTCAGAATCTTTGCCAATCGGCAGGATCACCATCGAATCTTCTTACTGTTAACGAAGGTAATTTAACGAATTGTTTTTCAATTTTAACAATCTAATAGGTTGTTGTTGTGTTCTTTGTGTACTTGGTTTACATTTAGTAATAGCAGCTTTCAACTTACACGAGCAATTAATCAGTTTTTCATGATGCTCATCACATTTAATAATTTTGGTTTCAATTTCGTTAACATCCATAATTTGACTTTGAATTTCAGAATATATTTTTTAACTGTTTAAATTTCAAATTCATTTGTTCTGTAAGTTCTTTCAACTGTTCTTCTCCAGTTTCATTTTCTAAAATTTTAGTTTCGATTTTAGAAATTAATCTTGTTGTAAGAGATCTAAGAGTAGTTCTTTTAGCTTTTGCGATTTCCGTTTTGAAATCAATTTCTAACAATTCATTCAAATTAACTTGATATCTTCAATTAACTAAATTTCTCTTCTGATTTTGATTACATAACAAGAGGAGTTAGAAGTCATTTGCAGTATAAAAGTTGTTTAGTCATCAGTTCATTCAAAACGGAACAAAAAGAGAATATTAATCTTACCTTGAATTATCTAGATTATTAATCTTACTTGGAACTTCTTAATCCAAAGGTATCCAAAGGTAGCAGCACATAATTAATCTAAAGTTAGCAACACTTTTATATTACCATATTCTTTATTCGAAGCCCAAACGGTGTATTCCCGGCCGATGCATCAAAAATATGAAAAAAAGGATCTATTATTATATTTTCTGACTTCGTGAGAGATAACGATCATACTTAGTACCAAATAAAGCCAATACTTCAACAATCTACAAAAAGAAAACCCGGAATGCATCAGTAGTTATTACTCGTTCTACATCATAAACTAAACTCACATTCTTTTCTAAAAGGAGATGCACCCTCTAACGGTGATACAAGAATTGTTTGTGGGATTTTTCAACACACCTCCCATCACTCAAGACTTTATGGAATTGCAGTAATTAATTGCATTTTATGACTCAAATGAGCGAGTGCTGAAGCAACTGAAGACCAAACTTAATTAAAGGAGAGACATTTACCGTGGTTAAAAAGGCATACATATTTAGGATTTTTAATTTTTAAGCAGCAATGTTAACTATGTTATCCTATTCTCTTTCTTGCCGTGTAATGGTTTGCTAAATTATTGGAGTTAGTTATCATTCATCTTGTATAAATTAAACTAGCAGAATTTCAATTCTGTTTTAAGTAGAATTTATGTACTTCTTATTAATTCAAGCTATTCTTCAGAAATTTTAATAAGTATGTAATGATGAATTATAAGAAGCCCTATTTATACTTAATTACATGTGTTCTTTTAATAATCTATGTAAAGAAGTTGGGCTTTTTTATATATAAGAGTTTTAAAACATTGTTCCACCTCGATTGTTTTAAATTTGAATTATCAGAAGGGTGTCGAAGATTTACGTTATGATTTTAATCAGTGGATTTTTTTTAAATCAATGATTCAAATCATATTGTCCCCTATTAAATTATAGGAAATGTATTAAAATTAGGAAATTAAGTAATATTTTTCAATAGATTAAAATACTTGTTGAAAAAGTAGAAACTTTTTGAAAAATTAAAATTGTGTAAAATATTTTAAACAAACCGTATTAATACAATGCAAGAAAATGTGTCACTTCCATGTCTAGACTTCAGTAAATCTAATGATGAGTGTGCTAATTCAAAACATATACTGAATGATCCTAATAAATGTGTCATATGAACATAGTCTTCTCAAAAATATAAAATAGGTCATCAAATTTGTGGATTTTTTTTATGCTATCAAGGTATTATTCATTGTGTAGAAAACTTTTATTTCACAAAATTGATGGAGAAGTTGCATCCTGCATTTAAGCCTTCATTTAAAAGTGACTAAAATAGTCAATTATTGTTGTTGCTTATCTCCATGATGTCCGAAGGAGTCCGATAAAATCAAGGAATCTGTTGACAGAAAGGAAATCGATGACAAGGTGGGGGGAAGTGTAGATATCATCCCACAGGATATTCATACAGTCCAGGATATGTTCAGGAGATTTTTGTGGCATCTGGAACAGAAGGGGAAGGTTTTGTTATCCGCTACGAAGGTGAGGCAATTCAGGTGGCCAGAGGCAAGACATGCAAGGCAAGTGCTGGATTTCCTGTCACAGGAAAGAGACAGAGAAAGTCCCGGCTTTCAGTTATTAAATGATATAAATTCAAAATAAATAGAGAAATGCAGCAATATTTTAATTAATTACTCTGTATGATACTAGATGATTGGTCTAATATCCACAATCAATCAATAGTCTGCATATGTGTTTATACAGTAGATGAAACTGTATATTTATTGTAAACTAAATGATGCATCATTAACACTGCATACAAGTGAAAATTTAATTATGCTTTATGTTGATGCCATTAACTAAATTTGAAAAACATTTTTGAAATAAACAGCTTGCTCAAGCCAAATTTAATAAATGCAGTGGAACTTTTACACCATCTGAAGTACATTGGAACTAAATATATGATTCTTTTAAAACTATATGAAGAATTGGCCATTTTTCAAACAAATTATGGAAAGTAATCAAGACGTAAGATAAGAATATTAAATCAAAAGTTTGCTACATTGCTGAAGCTGTTAAAGTTTGGAAAGATTCTGAAAACAGTTGTAAAAAATCGTAATAAAGCTTGCATAAAATTATTACTAGTGCACCTTTATTTTCATGGCAAGATTTTTATGTTTCTCTTATTGAAAAATGAAAAGTTTTCTACATTGAAAAATTCTAAGGAAATACAAAAGTATAACTTTGTAACCAAAATGTATTTGTATGACCCATTTTGAGATTGCAAAAATTTTGCCTGCAGTAGGCTATCATTTATTCCCCAATGTAAAGCTGTTTCTGCTTATTGTTTTTAAATTTTCTCTTCTTAATTCCATTCCCTCATTTAGACAAAGTTTTGTACTCTGATTAACCACTCAAACCTGAGAAGAATGACCAAGCAATGTGGCATGTTGCCAAAGTAGGCAACTCAGAATGTTATGAAAATGTAATTATCTCGTAACCAACGAACAGCTTTGTGCCCATCATGCGCACGCAGCATGAAATTCGACAGCCAGATTTGTGGCTGCTGCTTATCAGCTGTTCTTAGGTGACTCTGATAATAGCTTTTCCAAATTTGTGAAATTCTCTGAATTTGTTTTAGTAGTTACACCCCCACCCTTTTAATTTTTGCAATTCTCTGTCTCTCTCTCTCTCTTTTTTTTTTTTTTTTTAAGCTGATGTGTATATGGGATAAGAGCAGGAGGAAACAGAGTGAGTGTTTTATTATATATGTTTCTTGCATTTTTAATTTCATGTATTTATTGCTGTTTTATGTAATTTGCAGTGAGCTGCCATTTTTTAAAATGGCTAATGTTTTTTACATCTGAGGTTAGCAAAAAATTTAGTTGCAATGATTGGAGATTTTGTTGAAAGGGTGGGCCAGATAATTCGAGAGTACTCGAAATTGTTAAAAAAAAAATGTGTGAATAAACTCTTTGTGCCATATTTATGTCTCATTTGCCATTATTCTGAATTTTAAGTTATTAAAAATTTAAATTAAATTTACCAAGTAATTTATACTCTTATTTATTTGCAGAGGGATGTGAATTTTTGCATCTTGAAAGTGTCAACTTTCTTGATCACATGGACCAAATACTGAGAGAGAAATTCCGTGCAGTTATTTTGGAAGATTGTTTAGATATGAAAGGTTAGTTCTATATATAAATATATATATGTTTATGTATTTTTTAAGTATTTTAATTTTATCTGAAATGTTTCAAACTGTGGTACTAAATCATCAGAACTTTTTATAAAGTTGGATTTAATGCATATAATTATGGTACTTTTGAATAGCATTCTCTATAACTGCATTTTACTTCCTATATGATTTCAGTAAGTTTTAAAATCATTTCTGAGAAGCAATGTATGGCAATTCAGTTAATTCATTTAGTGATTTAGAATGACATTTCTTAGTCTTTTTGGTAAGTGGAATCCTTTTTAATGTCCACTTTTATCATGAACCCCTGGTTTGCTTCTGTAGCATGGTTTTAATGCAACGTTCTGTAAATGGATTATTTTCAACAAAAAGGTTCAAATAATATTCATTTGCTTCAATAATAATTTTAAAATTAACTAAAATGTGACTATATTTGCCAGTGGGGTGCATTTAATATGAAAGAACCAATTTATCATTTTATTACATTATTTCTTGCCTGTATATATATATGTTCTTTTTATTAAAATATTTTGAATTCTAGTTATTCTAGCTTGCTTCCGATGGATAGTTTGCTATTTAATGAAACAAAGCTCACTAAAATTTGATAAGCTGTTGTCTGAAGGTAGTGATACTTTTGTTGCCCGCAGCAACTGTCAAGTCTTCTTTTGTCGAGAGTTGTCTGTGGCATTTTTAGAGGTAAAGATATTGTTTATTAATATATTTCTAGATTTTAATTTTAAAAAAATAAGATTTCATCAGAAATTCTAAATATGAAATATTAATTAGTTATTAAATGATATGAAAACAGCAAATTTTATTACAGAAAAACAATTTGTTCATTTGGATGTTGTTAATTATATGCTTTGGTGATGTTTAAATGTGCAAGATTGAAAAGGAAAAAATAAGCTAAAAAGGGAATTAATAATAATTGTATGGCTTGTTGCTAAATTGCATAATACAGAAGTTTCTGATCAGAGGTATATAATAAAAATTTAAAATCCTCATGAAAATAGCAGTTCTGTAGATTATGTTTTTGAGATCAAAATTAGTGTTCTTAAATTAAATACAGTCAGTGTTAATGTTTCATATTGCTTCTTCTGGAGGAGGAAAAAAAATCTTTTTAGATGCAATGATACATTTCCTAATTTTAATTTTCAAGTACATGAAAGGATAATTAATTATATCAGTCTCTTTCATTTTAACAAAAGAGTTCTTTATTTCTCAAGTGTTCTTAAGTGTTAAGTGTCTTTCTTAAGTGTTTCTTAAAAAGTGTTCTCTATAATTTTTATCCTCCCTTTCTTTTTTCTACTTTTTTCTCTAGTACTGACTCTTTCTTTATATATAAATATATTTAAAAAATTTAATAGATCTGTAATCATGATAAATAAATTAAGGTATGATTTGGTTAGTCAGTTGTGGGAAAAAATCCAAATGTAATTTCAAAATTAGAAAGGGGAAAATGTAAGCAAAACTCAAGACAGGGCTTATTATCTTCAAAATTCTTTAATATCCATAAACCTTGGTGATCGCAACATGTGCAAATTATCAAAACTCTTGCATATAAGAAAACAAATTATCAGTTTTCCGGAGAGGTTTCATAACAGCTAACCTTGATCTTGTTTCTCTTGTGTTGAAACACTATTTAATGTTTTTGATTTTGCTATATATATTTTCTTTTAAAAGAACAAAATGTAGTAACTCGTTTCTTTATTCCAAAGCATGCTGTACTGCAGAAGTTCTACAACTTTATCATTGAAGATGCAGCTGAGCCTCAGCTTTCCAATGTTTTGCATAAAATGGGCTGCTTGTATGGTTTATGGTGTCTACAAAAATATTACCCTATTCTCCATGAAGGTAACAGACATTAGCTATTTTGAGATAAGTTGAAAATTTAACATCTCAGTTCTGCATAATGGTAGAATTAGGACTAAAATTTAATTTAAGGGAAACTGTGAAGCTGAGAGTTTTGTAAACAATACATTTATTTATATATTCATTTCATATCTGGTTAACATTACCAAATAATTTTTTACTTTACCATTTTTTTTGGATTGCCAGATGAAATTGTCATATAGTCATTGGAAATCAGCTGACTGATGTAATGTTAGATTTATAGTTTTGTGCAGAATGTTATGAAAAACTAAAACTTATGAGACTATTTATTTATAATAGTAATTAAAACTTATTTAGCATTATTATTTGATTTTTATAATAAAAGTTGTTATGATTAATAAAAAATATTTCTGATAACATACATTATGTAATTCCATGAAAATTTTATTGGTAAACTGTTCTTAGAAGTACTAGGCTATAATCTGAAGCTGATTTTAATCTCTCTTTTTTTTTTTTTTTTCCAATTTACTTTCATTTAGATAGTTGTTATGATTCAATGTAGGATTTCCTTTCGAAATCTTAATTCAGAGATTCCGGACCGGGAAGACTCTCACAGTTTGAGGGAATTTGTGTAGAGTAATAGATTAATACTGTAACAAAAGAATTGTGGCAAAGATGAATGTATAATATACACTGGTGAAATAAATTAAGAGAATTTTCATATTTTATTGAATTGCATGAAAAGAACTGAACTAAAGCAAAAACCACTGCTTCTAGATAAAAATGGAAATCTTATACCACAAGTACCGTCTTTTTCTGAAAATAAGACATCCTCCGAAAATAAGCCCCATCATGATTTTCGTAACTTTTTGTAAAATAAGACATCCTCCGAAAATAAGCCCTTTCGTGATTTTCGGAACTTTTTAAAATAATGTAACAAAAAGAATTCGATAAAAAATGCTGTTGATTTATTAAGTAATAATATGTTTAGCTTTCCTAATACTCGTAATTCAGATAAACGTTTGAAACAAAATATTTCGAGAAATTAATTGTTTACCTCAATTTATCTTAAAAATACAACATAAGGCAGCAGTATACATTGAGCGACAGTGCAGGTATACAACGTTTATTCATTTCAGTCTTGTAAGTCTGATTATTTCCTCATACGTAATTTTATTTAAAAATAAAGTGAATAATTTTTAACCCCGGTTAAAATGAGTACAAAACGAAAGAGCTATTCCGTCGAGTACAAAAAGGGAATCGTGGAAGACTCCAGGGATGTAAATCTTGTAGCATTCTGTAAAGAGAAGATGCTGGATCTCCGTATGGTTCGTAAATGGCGTGCAGACTACGATTACCTGTGTCAACTGGTGGACCAAGGAAATGAGAAAAAACGCAGAGTTGGATCAGGTCGGCAGCCGTTATTTTCTGAGTTGGAAGATTGCTTCTGGGAATAGATTGCAGGCAGGAGAGCAATGACTTTAGTTGTGCGCAGGGCTGATATTCAAAAATTTGCCCTTGAAACAGCAAATGAATTTGATATATCC
>KK120320.1:0-14068 GCA_000611955.2 Stegodyphus mimosarum
TGCACCGCGCACCGCCTGCGAGTTTGAGATCCTGTTGGTGAACTCTCACTTTCACACTACTTAAGATGCATTTTAATAATAAATACGCATGTGGACATTAAGTGAAATACGTAAATCTTATTAATATGTTAAAAATACATTTTAAGTTTAATCTACATATTGAAAAAAAGATTCATTTTAAAGAAGTTTTATAGCCAAAACATTGTGCAGCATATCCAAAAGCATATCTTATAGCATATCCAAAAATATATTTCAAATTCTCTAAAAATATTAAAGCAAGATCATAACTATGCAATCAATCCCAATGAGCATCGTATCATGCTCTAAAAAATTCTTGAGAAAGAAAGAATATCTGATTAAAAAAAAACTCTACATTTATTTGATAATAGAGAAGGGTAAAATATGCACACAATTTTAAGCAAAGAAAAATCCTGCGAGTCATTACGATATTATAAGACACTAATTAGCAAGTTGAAATTATCAGTTCACAGATGCAATAATTTGTCTTTTGATTCTTTTAAATATTAGTAATCGAACAGATTTATTATTGTACCCTCTGAGTCTCACTATGAGTGAATGATATTGCAATCATATTATCATCTATATCACTTTGTTTTCCCTAATAAAGTTTATCGATGCTTATTATTTAACTAATTTAGACATTCTTCTTTTTTTTTCTTTTCAAAATATTTAAACTCTTTGTACACCACATACTATAACATAAGGCTTACAGAAGTAAGGGGAGAGAATACAACATAACACAAAGCAAAATAAAGTTACAAATTCGCATATGAAATATAAGAAATAAATATATGGAAAGAAGAGAACGTCATTTTTATCTCGAACAAACATATGGAGAAGGGGAGAAAACTCAATGTTTTAAGGATTTAACTGAAAAATGAGGTTTTCTTTCATAAGATTTGAGCAGAAGAATAAACAATTTCAACATTTTGACTCCCAAAGTTACAGAAACACAATTGTGCATCAAATAGCCCAGATCTCTGTTATATTCCTAATAAAATGAAAAAATATTCTAAAACTCTCAGATTAATTTGCATTGCTTAAATTAGACTGATTTATATTGCTTAGATGTTAGAAAGACATATGCAATATTTCATAACAAAATTAATAAACATATTAATTTTAATAAAATTTTGTTTACAATCAGGATTTTATATGCAATACTACTGAAGCAAAATGAGCTATTTTTTTTAATTTCTCATAATGACTTTTCAACATTCAATCCAAGATTCTAAGATACTTTTTAATTATAAGCATGCAAGTTAACACTTAGGGAAACGTATGGGGAAAAAAAAGGTTTGATTCTAAAGATGTTTTAAAGCAAGAACATTATACCAGAAATCTTGTAGTGTATTCAAAAATATATTATAAAATTCTCTAAAAACGAAGCGTGATCATAACTGGGCAATCAATCCCAATAAGCTTCACATCATGCTATAAAAAATTCTTATTTTTAAGAGAACATCTGATTAAAAATGCACCGTAAATTTATTTAATGACAGACAAATAGTAAAACATGCGTGCCGTATTAAGCAATGAAGAATCTTACAAATCATTACAATGTTATAAAATATTCTTTAACAAATTAAACTTAATTAGTTCACATCAACAAGAAGTTTGCCATTCAAATTTTTGAAATAGTAATGCCAAAACAAATTAATTAAATTTATTAATTAAATTAATTAAACTTATTATTGTAGCCTCTAATTTGAGGTCTACAAAAATAAACATGATTTAGCCAGTTTCTATGACTTGGCTTATGGCAAAACACTCGAGTTCTATCTGCGTAAGGGAAGGAATGCGCTTGTGGAGGACTTTCTATTGGAAATTGGCTCGTATGTTGGTTTCAAGTAGGCATATAACCACCAGCATTTTCTGAATGTGGTAATCCATATATATAGATATACTCTGTTGGAATCTGATATAAATAGGTTAACGACAGGAAATCTCTCAAGAATAGTAAGAAATCAATAAATAACGATAAAGAAGACCAATCCTCCAAAAATAAACGAAAACAGGTGAACACAGACACAGAAGAACAATCCTTTGAAGAGTTCACCGGGTTCATTACTGAAATTTACCAAATTTACGAGGAATACAAGCAGGCATCTAATCCCGACTCCAGGCTCAAGACTGCAATGGCAGCACTAAAGCTATTCATCCAGAACGAACATGATTAATTACTCCCATACTGCTAATACAAATACCATGCAACATATTAATTATGCCAAGTTTATGTTTTATAACAGTAATGGTATTAAAAATCAAAAAATTGAAATTCAAAACTACATCAACCAGCACAGTCTTGATATAATTTTATTAAGTAAAACCCACCTCAAACCGAATGACAAATTTAAAATTTCCAACTACAACATCTATAGATCTGACTGTCTTCATAACCGTGGTGGCGGTACAGCTATTCTCATGAAAAAATGTTTACACAGTACCATCTTTCACCTTCTCCTCATGAGCTTTGAAGCAAGTGCATGTATTTTGAACAGTGATAATAAAGCATATCTCATCATTGCTGCTTATAAACCGCCCAACAATAGCCTCAACACTCAAGATCTTGACTATATTTTCAACTTAGGTCGCCCAACTATTATTGCTGGGGACCTAAATTGTAAGCACGTTAACTGGAACTCTAGGCAAAATAATCCTGACGGAATTATCTTTAATAATTACATCATCAACAATCCTGATATCAACATTTTTGGTCCAGATGAACCAACGCATCTTCATCAAATCTAGAATACTTCTGATATATTAGATATCTTAATAACTTTCAATGTTCCTCAAACACCTTTTCTCCAAGTGGATAATGAACTTTCTTCAGATCACCTACCAGTACGGTTCACTTTATATGGCTTAAAGCATGGTCTTCCAGCTATAAAGTGTCGTATTAATTGGGGAAACTATGCCTATCACCTTGAAGAAAACATGTCTGCTACCACTAAACTGACTAATAGCAGCGAAATTCATGGCGTCACAGTCTATCTTAGCACTAAAATTAACGAAGCCATTAACCACGCCAAATTTATTCCAAAACAGACGAATTTTACTCTCCCACACAATATTAGACAGAAAATTACAGTGAAAAATAGACTAAGAAAAATGTATCAACGTTTCCATTCCACCCAAGGCAGAAGAAGATTTAATACTACCAATCGAAACCTCAGAAAACTTATCCAAGAGTACAGAAACAATAGCTGGAATAACTTCATTGAAAGTCTTTCGCACACCGACCACGCTGTGTAGAAAGTTGTTAAAGCTCTCCGAAGCACTCCCTCCAATATTGGACCCATTCTAGATGATAATAATACTAAAATTTATGATCCTAAGAAAATTGTCAATCTCTTTGCTGATAACTATGCACAACAGTTTACTTTAAATAATTTCCCACATCCGAATGATATCAATATAATAAATCACGTGACCGATTTCCTCTGCAAAGATCCTGAAAATATAAACAGCCCGACTTCTGTGGAAGAAATACAGAAAATTATAAAGAAACTTAATCCAAAGAAAGCATCTGGATATGACAATATCACTAATAAGGCCCTGCAATACCTCCCAAGGAAAGGCATCGTCCTTATTACAAATATTTTTAACGCATGTTTAAGACTCAACATATTTCCAAAGAATTGGAAACACGCCATTCTAACTGTCATTAAAAAGCCAGGCAAAGCTGGAAATCTTACAAGTAACTTGTAGAGACAGTAGGTTAATTACAAGCATTAGAGATGAAAAATATGCATTGCCTTCGCCGGGGATCGAACCACGGACCTCTGAAATACCAGCTCAGCGTGCTGACCATTACACCATGAATGCACGCTAAGAAGGTGGGAGATATACCTTATATACTCCCCTTTTTAAAGGGCGACTACGGTTTTAGGGGACCTAGTCGCCAAATCCTGGGTGTGGAGAGTTATCATCCACAACCCTTTTAGTTCGGGCGCCACTGTAGAGACATTAAGTTATTTAGTAGCAGGAGACATGAAAAATATGCATTGCCTTCGCCGGGAATCGAACCACGGACCTCTGAAATACCGGCTCAGCGTGCTGACCATTACACCACGAAGACACGCTAAGAAGGTGGGAGATATGCCTTATAAACTTTAGACCGATCCGTCTTCTACCTGCGATTGCCAAACTTTTCGAAAGGCTTATCGAGTCTCGACTCACCATTTTTATTAATGAAAATAACATCATCAAAGACTATCAGTTCGGATTTCTCCAGGGATTCTCAACGACTCAGCAGATCGCCCGAATCGTGGAATTCATAGGTGAAAATTTTAATAAAAAGGAAATAGTTGCTGCTATTTTTATGGACGTAGAGAAAGCCTTCGATAAAGTTTGGCATCACGGTCTTATCACCAAGCTGATGAACTATAATTTCCCACCTGCCATCATCCATCTAAATGGCTGATTTTTAAAGAATAGAACTTTTTAAGTTAAGATTCAAGATAACTACTCCACCACAAGAAAAATTCACGCGGCTTTACCTCAGGGGTCGGTAATTTCCCCGCTTCTCTATAATTTATATATTAATGATCTTCCTAATATTGAAAATATTCTCACAGCGTGCTATTCCGATAACACAGTAGTACTTTTATGTCACTCACTTAATCCATATCATCCAAGAAATAAACTACAGAATGCTATTGATTATATTTCACCCTGGTTTAAAGGGTGCAAAATAAAAATTAACCCCGAAAAATTATAAACCCGAAATTATAAGAGCTAAATATTTTCCAACCATCAGGAGACGACTCAGAGAAAAAATATATTCTTGGTAAGGTCCCAAAGTTTCGGAGAAGTTTTCGAATTAGACATTTTTTAGGTTTGACGAGAACAGGTTGGTCCAAAATATTTTTCATCCATTGGTTACGGAGATCTAAACGGTTTTTATAGATAGATTCTTGGAAAGGCGTTTTTTTGGGGAGGTCATAAAAAGGAAACTCCGCAAAGTTTCCAAGAGAACGCCGTTTTTTTTGGGGGGGGGGTTATTCCGTTACTATACAAAATATTTTTTAAGAGCCCAAATATTTACCAATCCATCAGAACCAACTGTTTATATAGACTGGAAAAATTTTTATCAGACACATTTAAAAAAAAACACGACTAACTTCCTGTTACTTTTATAATGTCTTTAGACATTATAAAATTAACAAAAAGTTGTATATATTACATATAATATATATTATATGTAATATATATTATATATATATATAATATATCGTATATATTATATGTATAATGTCCAAAGGGTTCCAAAGGACTATTGTTTTCGTTTTGGCATTTTGCGTTGATTCACAAATATGGCGTATCACTTTTCAAAATAAATAGATGGTCATCCATTTGACGAGAACAGGCAAGATACTGACTCTTGAAAAGGCTACTCCATATCTGAATCCGTTAGTATACAAAATATTTTCCATCCATCAGGATTCTTGTCCCAAAGATTTCGGAGTTGAAGCAAAATATTACAGGTTACGTAAAATCTGAACGGACGGAGAAAAAATATATTCTGGGAAGGTTTCTAAGAGAGATGAAATCCTTCCAAGAGAGTTGAGAAAGTCGGTTGATACAAAATATTTTTCCATCCATTATATTCAAATGTTTCTTTTCGTCATAAAAATATTTGAACACCACTTTTTTAGGTTTGAAAAGAACAGGTTGGTTAAAAGCCAAAATATTTCCAACCATTATATTCAGGTCAGAGAAAACATATATTCTTCGAAAGGCCTTACCAGAAACTCTTTTATTTGAGATCTCTTTTAAACCCATTTATTTTTTGGGGTGTTTCACGAGAACCGAAAAGGAATGGTCCATATTTGAAACTATAGAAAATATTTTTTAAGAGAATCAGAGCAATCCAAAGAAGGTAGATTCGGGGGGGGTTGACCGGTTGGTATACAAAATATTTCCAGGATAAAATACAAGAATACCAAAATATTTTTATGAAGAGAGAGATTTGAACTGTTTAGATAAATCCTTTTGACTGGAAAAATTTTTATTAGACACATATTTAAAAAAAAAAAAGATTAACTTTTTGTTAATTTTATAATGTGTTTAGACATTATAAAATTAACGACACACCTTTTTGTTAATTTTATAATGTCTAAAGACATTATAAAATTAACAGAAAGGTGTATATATTATATATAATATATATTATACGTAATATTATATATAATATATATTGTATATATTATTAGTCTGAAGGGATTTAGTCCCGAAGGACTATTACTTTCGTTTTGGCATTTTGCGTCGAAAATGTCCGATTCACTTTTCAATTTACTGCTTATTTTTCTTTGTTGGCTATTGGAATTTAATTGGGTTGGCTATTGTATTGGGTTGCTTATTCGAATTGTATTGGGTTGGCTATTGTATTGGGTTGGCTATTGGAATTGTATTGGGTTGGCTATTGGAATTGTATTGGGTTGGCTATTGGAATTGTATTGGGCTGGCTATGGGAATTATATCGTATTGGTTATTGGAATGTATTAGGTTGGAATTGTATTGTATTGGTTATTTAAATCGTATTGGGTTGGCTATTGGAATTCTATTAGGTTGGCTACTGGAATTATATTGGACTGACTATTGGAATTGTATTGGGTTGGCTATTAGGTTTGTATTGGGCTGGTTTTTGTGTTTGTACTGGGTTAAGTCTTATGTTTCGTTCGACAAATTATCATACCATTAATCAAAATCCCTTTGGATTCCACCGAAGAATCCCGTGAAAAAGTCAGATGAGGATTTCAGATGTTCCAAAGCAGATTGTATACCGATCCCCTCAACTGGCTTTCTTGATTGCTGTTGTGAATTGATACCGAGATTAATTTAAAGCGTCATTTCAATGTATGAAAACGTTTGACCTTCAAAACGAGAATAAATGGAAGTGGTTGAAACATTCACAGAACTGTTTTTTGTAAATCCTTTGAAAAGAAATTTTTGTTACTTTACATAAGAGTTTAAAATCCGATGAAAAATATTTAGACCCAAAAGTACAAAAGAATTATGTTAACTCCAAAAGAGTTATCTTCAAAATCTGATAGATTCATTTTGACAAAAATATATTCTTGGAAAAACGTTTCAGGTATTCCCAAAGGGTCGGTCCCATTCATTTTTTTCGGTTGGTCCGTTACTATACAATATATTTTTTAAGATCGAAAGATCTGAATCCATAAAAAATCCTTTGAAAAGAAATTTTTGTTCTTTCAAGTTATGAGAGTCCGATAAAAAATATTTAGTTGAAAAGTTCTTTTAGGTGAAGAAAAACAATTATCCAGAATCTTCAAAAAATTCCTTTCCACTCAGATATATTCTTATAAAAACGTTTGGGATTCCTAAAACGGCTCTCCATGCTTCGAAAGCTTTCAAAAACCAAAAGAATTATTCAAAAGGAATGTCAAAAGTATCATACCAAAAATTTCCAAAAGAAACAGTGGGTCCCCAACAGAATTATGTTAACAAGTTATCCAGAACAAAATATAGATTGAAAGGAAAAGTTTCCGAAAAATTCCTGCTATCTTAAAGAGCTGACCAACTGTTTATATAGACCCATTCGACTGATCTGAAATTACATATTAAATATTTTATCTTTGAAATATTTTGTATACTAACCGATCTACCTCCTTTGGATTTCTCTGATTCTCTTAAAAAATATTTTGTATACATTCAAATATGGACCATTCCTTTTCGATTCTCGTGAAACCCGCCAAAAAATGAATGGGTTTAAAAGAGATATCCCATAAAAGAGTTTCTGGTAAGGCCTTTCGAAGAATATATTTTTTCTCTAACCTGAATATAACGGTTGGAAATATTTTGGCTTTTAACCAACCTGTTCTTTTCAAACCTAAAAAAAATGGTGTTCAAATATTTTTATGACGAAAAGAGACATCTGAATATAATGGATGGAAAAATATTTTGTATCAACCGACTTTCTCAACTCTCTTGGAAAGATTCTATCTCTCTTAGAAACCTTCCCAGAATATAGTTTTTCTCCATCCGTTCAGATTTTACGTAACCTGTAATATTTTGCACCAACTCCGAAATCTTTGGGACAAGAATCCTGATGGATGGAAAATATTTTGTATAGTAACGGATTCAAATATGGAGTACCCTTTTCAAGAGTCAGTATCTTGCCTGTTCTCGTCAAATGGATGACCATCTATTTATTTTGAAAAGTGATACGCCATATTCGTGAATCAACGCAAAATGCCAAAACGAAAACAGTAGTCCTTTGGTACCCTTTGGACATTATACATAATATATACAATATATTATATATATAATATATATTACATATAATATATACAACTTTTTGTTAATTTTATAGTGTCTTTATACATTGTAAAATTAACAAAAAGGTGTGTCGTTAATTTTATAATGTCTAAAGACATTATAATATTAACAAAAAGTTATTTTTTTTAAATATGTGTCTGATAAGAATTTTTCCAGTCTACATAAACAGTTGGTTCTGATGGATTGGAAAATATTTGGGCTCTTAAAAAATATTTTGTATAGTAACGGACCAACCCCAAAAAAAACGGAGTTTCCTTTTTTCCTTTTCATGACCTTCCCAGAAAAAAGTCTTTCCAAGAATCTATCCATATAAAACCATTCAGATCTCCGTAACCTATCGATGGAAAATATTTTGGACTAACCTGTTCTCGTCATCAAACCTAAAAAATGTCTATCCCGAAAACTTCCCCGGATCTTTAAGACCTTACCAAGAATATATTTTTTCTCTGAGTCGTCTCCTGATGGTTGGAACATATTTAGCTCTCATAAAATATTAACGGATGGAGTAGCCTTTTCAAGAATTTGAGTCTCCTGATCGTTATCTTGTCTTGTCGAACAATGGATGACCATCTATTTATTTTGAACAACCATTTTCGACGCTAAAACGAAAATCCTTCGGGAATCACAAAAATATTTTGTCTCGTCTCTTGGAAACTATTTTGGAAACATTTTGTATACTCTTCCCCAAAAATGGAGGCTCCCAGAATCTTTGGGTTCCAAGAACCGTTCAGGGTTTTCGATAAAACTCTTTTGAGTTCAGGAAAATGGAATCCAAGAATTTTTCTCTCCTGATGGATAAAAAATACTTTGTCGCGAACCAACTTGTTCTCATTAAACCTAAAAAATGACACAAATAATCTGCTAAAAATTTTTCCAATGTCATAAAAATATTTTGTCTTGTACCAACCCAAAAAATGGGTAAGTCCAAGAATTTCAGATTTTCGATAAAACTCTTCTGGATTTGGTACCGTATTAATCTTGAATCTTATGTAATGAAAGAAGGGTCTTTTAAGAATTTACAAAAAACAGTTTCATGGAACTGTTTGTTCGGACGTCATTTCATCCATTTAAGAACCAAAGAAATTTCCAGAAGAGGAAATACAGATTCTTGATCTTCAAAAATTCCAAAAGAAACATAAAAGCTATCCATGTTAAAGAGAATTCCAAAAAATGTCTTACCTGCTATGAAGAAATCGAGAGGATCCGAACAGAAACGCCAACTGTTTATATAGATCACTGGAAAATTTTTTTTATCAGATCTGAAACACATTAAAAAAAAAAAGAAACTTTTTGTCTGAAAAATGATGTCTCATTTTTACAATGTTTGCCTATGGGAAAAGTAAAAGAATAAGACATCATTTTTTAGACAAAACGTTTTTTTTAATTCAAGGTTGTTTACAAACATGATTACAAGCTTGTTCCATAGGTTAACATTGAAAAACTGTTAATTTTAAAATGTCTAAAGACATTATAAAATTAACAAAAAGTGTTTTTTTTTAATATGTGTCTGATAAAAATTTTTCCAGTCTATATAAACAGTTGGTCTTCACCTGATGGATTGGAAAATATTTGGGCTCTTAAAAAATATTTTGTATAGTAACGGACCAACTCTTCAAAACCCCAAAAAATGGAGTTTCAACTCTCTTGGAAACCTTGCAGAGTTTCCTTTTCATGACCTTCTCAGAATCTATGTATAAAAACCGTTCAGATTTCCGTAACCTGTGGATGGAAAATATTTTGGACCAACCTCGAAATCTTTGGGATCTGAGTCGAAATGAACATAATGGATGGAAAGTATTTTGACTCTTAAAAAAATATTAACGGATGGAGTAGCCTTTTCAAGAGTCGTTGGAAAATATCTTGCCTGTTCTCGTCAATCCAACCAATCTATTTATTTTGAACAACCATTTTCGACGCAAAATGCCAAAACGAATCGTCTCTTGGAAATTATTTTGGAAACATTTTGTATACTCTCCCCGAAAAATGGAGGCTCCCAGAATCTACCTTAGGGTGAAAAAGAGAGAATTTCCAAGAACCGTTCAGGGTTTTCAATAAAACTTTAGAAAAATGGAATCCAAGAATTTTTCTCTGATCGAACCAACCTGTTCTCATTAAACCTAAAAAATGTCACAAATAATCTGCTAAAAACTTTTTCAATGTCATAAAATTATTTTGTGTACCAGCCCAAAAAATGGGTTAGTCCAAGAATTTCAGATTTTCGATAAAACTCTTCTGAATTTGTTACCGTATTCATCTTATGTAATGAAAGAAGGGTCTTTTAAGGATTTACGAAAAACAGTTTTGTGGAACTGTCATTTCATCCATTTAAGAACCAAAGAATTATCCACAAAAGGAAATATAGACTGTTGATCTCCAAAAGAAACATAAAATGTTAAAGAGAATTCCAAAAAACGTGCTATGAAGAAATCGAGAGCATCTGAAGAGAAATGCCAACTGTTTATATAGACTGGAAGAAATTTTATCAGACCTTTAACATATATTTAAAAAAAACTTTTTGTTCATTTTATAATGTGTTTAGACATTATAAAATTAACTTTCTTCAATGTTAATCTATGGAACAAGCTTGTAAACATGTTTGTAAACAACCTTGAATTAAAAAAAAAACTTTTTGTCTTAAAAATGATGTCTTATTTTTACAATGTTAGCCTACGGGAAAAGTGAAAGAATAAGACATCATTTTTTAGACAAAAAAAATTTTTTTTTAATTCAAGGTTGTTTACAAACATGATTACAAGCTTTTTCTATAGGTTAACATTGAAAAACTGTTAATTTTATAATGTCGAAAGACATTATAAAATTAACGAAAAGGTTTTTTTTTAATATGTGTTTCAGATCTGATAAAAAATTTTCCGCTGATCTATATAAACAGTTGGTCTTGAACTTCACCTGATGGATTGGAAAATCTCTTGGAAAATATTTGGGCTCTTAAAAATATTTTGTATAGTAACGGACCAACTCGTCAAACCCCAAAAAATGGAGTTTCAGCTCTCTTTGAAACCTTGCGGAGTTTCCTTTTCATGGCCTTCCCAGGATAGACTTCTTCTCTATCTATAAAAACCGTTCAGATCTCGGTAACCTGTGGATGGAAAATATTTTGAACCAACCCCGAAATCTTTGGGACCTTTCCAAGAGAGATCTTCAAGACCAACTGTTTATATAGACTGGAAAATGTTTTATCAGATCTGAAATACATATAAAATCTGAGTCGAAATGAACCTGAATATAATGGATGAAAAATATTTTGGCTCTTTAAAAATATTAACGGTTGGAGTAACCTTATCAGGACTGAGTGTTCTGTGCATGCTCTTTGCAGACATTGTGAAATACTTACAAGGGTTCTTCTTCTCAAGTCCTGAACTGGAACAGTGAGCTGATGAAATGTTAGTTTTGTTCTGATGTAGGTACGGTGCTGGAAAATGACTGCACTTGAAAGGGATTTAAAATCCTCTTTTATTAAATCACTATTATTTACACACTTCCCAACTCGGGAGAGATAAAGAAAGTAAAAGACCGCACTTCGGCCTAACTTAACAATCAAATAAATTTAAACTAAACCTAAAACAGAAATGAAATTCAACTGTGCTTCGCAGAGCAAATCGCGGAGTTTGGCCTCTAATTGAAAGGGTGCGCAGCAAGATATACTAATACTAGCGCACTTCAATTTGTTTCAAAATGCAATCACGTAGTAAGCACTATGGCTTATAAATTTAGCCGCTAGCTGGTCAGGCGAACGTTGAGCAGAGTTACCGTGATCTGAGACTAAAGCTCTCTCACACTAAGAGGTTTCTACCTCTGGTTTAAATAGTACTTGACTGTACTTCAAAATTAGCATAAGCTGAAAACGCGCGCTTCTTCTGACGGGAAGTTGAAACAGAGAAGAGATAGAAAGATTTAAATTAAAATAAAACTTGGTTAGTTTAACTAAAACCTTACATACTTCCCTCCAGAATTGCGATAGTTAAACTATTTTGGTTCAAACGGACCATCTTGAAACTCGCCATTCTAAAATAGTCAAAATTTAACTCTTCTAAACTTAGGCCAACTCTTACAAGGCAATATCTGTTTGTGAAACAAGTTTACCGATGAAATTTTCTTGAACAACAGTCTTCAACATTTTTCTTAACAAGTCTTATTCTTCCAACAAGTCTTACTCCTTCCAGCAAAATCTGGAAGGAAAATAATTTTAGTACAACATAATAACAGAATATTTCTAGGTGGTACAATTCCTTATTTTTACCTGTGTAAATTCGCGCACACACATTATCATTCAAGCACAATTAAATTCTTCCCCCAATGCTCTCTCACCGGTGTTGGATGAAAAGCAAACCGCCATTGCGGGTTTTCTGTGTTCGGGGGTGTTCAACTCTTCCACCTACGATCGACTAACATTAGTTAGAACTTGACATACGAGACCTCAAAAAACGCCCTATAACCAGCTAAACCTGAGGTTCTCACTAGCTTTATGTCCAACACTTTAAGTGTATTTGGTGGAGAGCCTATTTAACACTTGCATTCTAAAATTACTCAAACTTTAACTTTTCATGCATACAATTCGCAGTTTGCACACACAATTCACATTGATATTGCACTTAACGTGCATTGCTAGCATAATATTATTTGTTACATTTTATAACACTTTAACAATTTCATAGTAGTCATGAAATACAAATGTAGGTTAAATTTCTAAGCTTACAGCAAGTGCTTCCTATTCCTTTCTCAAGGTACTTTCTTGAAATATCACATTACATTGAAATAATAGTCCACAGACTAAATCGTGTTCTTCAATTTTCCGATTTTTCATTCTAGACATTTTACAAGTCTTTCGACAAAGCGTCATACAAAATCATTTAGTTAACATTTTTCTTTTCAGCAATTCATTGCTTTTACAAAATTAATCTATTTATAATGCTTAAGAATCTATTTTACAAACATTAAGTAATTTTAAGTCTTTAAGAATTACAAATTTTTTAAACAAAAACATTTTTCTTTCAAAATGAGAACTTATCGCCCACTTGGCGTAAAACTAACCTCGCTTGAGGTCAAATCGACCCTGCAACTTGCAGTACACTCGAAAATTAACTAAACGTTTGAATACGAAATTCTACTTATCTTGTTATGGTCATCCATCCTTTTCTTGGTCCAATCCTTGAAAGTTGAATATGTTGCAGCTTCGTTCAGTCTCCTCGCCTTTGGTTGTTGTTCCTTGGAAGGTTGCTCATCTCTTTTCCTTTTGAAATTCCGTCGTTGTATCCTCGGAAATTTCCCTTGAAGAGGAGGTTGCTCTGCTGGTCGTTTGGTGGACTGGGCCCTTCTCTCGTGGGCCCTTGTTCGTTGCTGGTCCTGGTTCCTGCTGTATTCGGGACGTTGATTCTCAGGCTGCAATCGACATTTCTTGCTTCTCAGGCACCTGTCCGATGATTCCGCAGTTATTTTGGATACATTGGGCTTTCCTTGCCCATTCTGCTTTCTTCTCTTGGTATGCTCGTAGGTCCGTTCGTAGATCTGGTCACCTGCATCGTGAGACTTTCTTTTGAATCCACATTTTTGGTTCTTATTTCTACTTTGTTGAGGGGGAGCTTTCTTTTTCTGCCTTTTCAATGCCGTTGTAGCTGGTTCCTGCTGTTTTTGCTGAAGTACATCTTCCTGGCTAGTCGATTGCCTCGGATCCTGAAAAAAATCTTTAAATATTTCCATTTTATATCTATTATAGTACGGC
>KK120320.1:15227-27266 GCA_000611955.2 Stegodyphus mimosarum
GTTTCGATTCCCTTTTGGGAAATTTTAAATCCTAAATAACGTAACTCTTTTGCGGCAAATTTACATTTAGACGCATTTATCTTTAAACCAGCTTCGTTTAACAATGAAAATACTTTTCTTAAATCTTGTAAGTGTTGTTCTAGAGTACTACTCGTAATTATAATATCGTCTAAATATATGAACGTGCTTTTACCAAGGACTGGTCTTAAGACGATGTCCATACATCTTTGGAACGTTGCCGGCGCGCCGGATAAACCAAAAGGCATTCTAAGAAATGCGTACGTGCCAGATTTCGTTATGAACGCGGTTTTGTGTACGTCTTCGGGTTTTACCCCAATCTGAAATTGGCCACTCGTAAGATCTAACGTAGTCATGTATTTTGTAGACGAAATATTTCGAATAATTTCTTCAATTATCGGCAACGGATATACAGGATATTTTGTAACTGAATTTAACTTGCGATAATCTATAGCAAAACGCCACCGCTTCGGGTGCGTAATAGGATAATCATTATTTTTTCTACACAGGACAACGGGGCTAGCATAACTGCTAGAAATTGGCGTGATTATTTTATTCTTTAACATCTCTTTAATATGATGTTCAATTATTTCTTCTTTGACCCTGTCATAGCGGTAAGGCTTTTGCCTAACTGTCTGAGCATCCCCCGTGTCAATATCGTGGTTCACAACCTGTGTGAAACCCGGTACATCACTAAATAAATTCGAAAAATCACTTACCAGTCCCTGGATTTTTTCCTTTTCTTCTGCTGGTAAATGTTGCAAGTCCAGCTGCGGGGGCTTATCATTCTTGGCTTCCATTGGCTTCATATTTAACGTCAACTCTCCCCCTTTGAAATCAATTTTTGCTTCTGCCAAACTAAAAAAGTCCACACCTAGAATAATTGATAGCCAGTGCGTTTCTGTATCAAAACTTAGCTGATGAACCATTCTAAAGTATTTAATTATAACAGTTTATAAGGTATATCTCCCACATTCTTAGCGTGCCTTCGTGGTGTAATGGTCAGCACACTGAGCCGGTATTTCAGAGGTCCGCAGTTCGATTCCCGGCGAAGGCAATGCATATTTTTCATGACTCCTGCTTCTAAATAAGCCTAATGAATCTACACTGGCGCCTGAACTAAAAGGGTTGTGGATGATGACTCTCCACACCCAGGATTTGGCGACTAGGTCCCCTAAAACCCTAGTCGCCCTTTAAAAAGGGGAGTATATAAGGTATATCTCCCACATTCTTAGCGTGCCTTCGTGGTGTAATGGTCAGCACACTGAGCCGGTATTTCAGAGGTCCGTGGTTCGATTCCCGGCGAAGGAATTGCATATTTTTCATGTCTCCTGCTACTAAATAACCTAATGTCTCTACACTGGCGCCTGAACTAAAAGGGTTGTGGATGATGACTCTCCACACCCAGGATTTGGCGACTAGGTCCCCTAAAACCCTAGTCGCCCTTTAAAAAGGGGAGTATATAAGGTATATCTCCCACATTCTTAGCGTGCCTTCGTGGTGTAATGGTCAGCACACTGAGCCGGTATTTCAGAGGTCCGTGGTTCGATTCCCGGCGAAGGAATTGCATATTTTTCATGTCTCTTGCTCCAAAAAATGCCTAATGTCTCTACAAGTTCATCCGAAAATTTTGAAGTCCTCCCCGACACACCGTAAGTCCAATAAAGTAATTTAAATTAGTTAGACAATTTTTAATCAAAATTAGAATTGAAAGCTCCAAAACGTACTCATTCTTCGTAGAGTCAAACAGTAAGAGACATATTCAAATATTTCATACGAAAAAATACCAATTTTGAAATAATTAGATACCCTTTTTAACAAAATACGAAATTATAATTGAAAAATTTAATATTTGGGATACATACAGTTTACCGCTGTGGGAAATTAATTTTAACAAAGCTCCGTATTTTAAGACGTATTTATTAAAAACGAATCTGTTACTAGTTTAGGCGAGGCTCTTCTCAGAGGGACTATTCAAGGCCAACTACATCTTACATCGGAGATCGGAGATCATCATTCGTTAAGTGGTGTTCCGACCCGAAGGCCTTTACCGCTACATGTTTATCGTTCCCCTGAGGACATGTAAAAATTCGCTAAATTCCATAAAAATGGAAAAATACTGTGCACTTATAATAAAAGTGCAAAGTCTTCAGTAGAAGTTGATCAGGAGAAGGACCATCTATCGGCCACCGATGAAGTCTTCGTTGGAAAAGCAATAATAGCAATTAGATATAGTCAGGAGTATCTTTTCGCAATGGCATGTCTTTTACACATTATCGTCGATCTGACACAGTAACATACATTCGGTCACAAAAGTATTGGAACACCGGTACCTTATCAGAAACTTCCCCTAATTTTGGAATCTTTTAGGTCCAAGAATTATTACAAAACAGTTCTTAAGACAATTCTCTCACCAATCTTTCTCTCCATCCGTTTCTTTTTGCGGGGAACCCAAAGGTCCCGAAACACATACCGTTTAAATTTTTTTCTTGGCATCCTAATAGAGAGGCTACCCTTAAGAGACCAATTTTTCTGGTGTTATTTTGAAGATCCAAAATATTCAGGCAACTGTTCTTTTTTTAAGCCCATCCATCAGAAGACTTAGATTTCTGGGGGGAAGTTTTCGGGTGACCTAAAAGAGTTTTATCGAAAACGATTCTTGGAATCCTGGGATCCGTTTTTGGGGAGAACAGGTTGGTCCAATCCAAGACAAAAAGTTGTATATATTATATATAATATATATTACATAACTTTTATATTGTCCAAAGCGTCTCGAAGGACTATTGTTTTTCGTTTTAGCATTTTGATTCGAAAATGGCTGTTTAAAATAAAGAGATGGGTTCATCCATTTTTAGGTTTGACAAGACAAAATGTTTTTTAGGAGCCAAAATATTGATTTATTTTATTTTTCTATTATTTAAAATTTATTGATATTTTTCTTTTTCTCACGAGGTTTGGAGACATAAGAATCAGAAAAGATAAACGCAATATTGGAAGTAAGAATTAATTTTTTAAAATAACTATTTCCAGTTTAAAATTCAATTATGTTTTAAGTTTTGTTTAAAAAAATATATAATGAAAATGTAAAGGTACAATCTACGGCGTGCAAAGTTATTTATTTTTTCCTTCTCCTCCATTCACTTTTCAAATTAACTCTTTCATGTTATGACTTTTGTGCAGAGTAAGAAGATGAGGTTCCTCCTGACCAAGATGGCCTTCAATGTGCGATTAGGAAAGGGCGGAAATGGCGCTAAAATGTTATCGAGCAATTCTGAGATTCAGTTTGGGACAGTTAAAGTTGCTACGCACTGCAGCGAGGCTTTTTCTAATATGAAAGTAGCTTCCCGCATATTTCGTCCATCCCAGCTACATGTATATAATGGCCTCCGCAAAGAGCTGTGTAAAGTGCCGGAAGAATTAAACGTCACACGTGCCCTTAAGATGGCATCTCAAAAACAAGGGTGCAGTGTTTGAATACATAGGATCATTGTGTTGCTCGTGCCTGGAAGTAAAATGTGGAAACATGGTTTATGTTTATATCTGCATAGACGCTTCGGCAAATGAACGGCGTACCTAAATATCGAGTGCTGCGCTGTTTCATTTGTTATTTTCGGTGTAAAACACATAGCCAATGGCTAATGCAAGCTATGGAGGTTATGCTGGATACTGGTTAACGGTAACACCCCTAAATCATCCTCGCGATGGTTGTGGCACAAGCAGTGATGATCTAAGTAGTGACTGGGAAGCCGAAGAAACTCGTGAAGTTCAGAAGGTAAATTTATATTAATGTCATGTTCTGTTTTATATAAATATGTAAAATAAACTGTGTATAAGATTATAATGTCGATAGTGCATTTCTGTATTTAATTATGTATTTGTAATGCATTGTTCCCAGTTTTGATCGGCCACATTATAAATGTCTGAAATGCGCCCGAAAGCTATTTAAATGATGTCCATTGAAAAATTATTTGCAATAATATGAAATCTACTCAAAAATGGTATGTAATTCTTTTAGCGTGTTAAACTGTATTCGGTCTTAAATCTACGTATGTATTACTTTACTGCTGCTCATTAAAATGAACATAAAATTAATTCGAAAGTATTTGCACGCTTGTATAATAATTGGTCTGATGTGCTAAATTATTTTTAAACTTCGTAATTATGCTTGCATTTTCGGCGAGAATTTTCTTTTTTTCACAGTACGGAATAGTATGAAACAAGATTTATGTTTTAATGTTTATGCAGTTGTAGGATTGATGAAAGTGTTATGCAGTGAAGATTTATTTTTTAATATTTTTCTTTCTTTTCTCTGGAAGTACATAATTTGAATTATATTTGATCATTCCACGACAGTTCTAGTGTAATTTTCCTTTACTTATCCCATATTTCTTAAAACGTAAACATATAAAAATAATAAGACTTTGTGCTCTTTACTATCAAAATGTAATGACTTGTGTGTATTGATCACTATAAAATAGGTATTTGTTCTTTCTTTAAACATTTCTTATAACATTTGCTTAAGTAATTTTTCTGTAACTAACATTTGTTTATATAATGTTTAATATGTAATTTAGTATGCACATTACATTTATGTAATTACAATATACAAATAAATTTTATGTATATAATATTGGATGTGCAGTTATATATTATCTATTACACGTAACGTCTGTTTTCTGATGTTAATGCTTCTCAAGTATTTATTTCCCTAATAACTTTCTTTTATGTGTAGTGATAACCCATAAAATTAAAATATTCTACTTTTATTTATTTTGCATTTATTCTGTTGGAAATCTGTAGGCATTAATATGAAAGTGTCTGTTAAAAACCACCAAGATTTCTTTTGCTATATGTGATTTAGAGCCACCCAGACGGTATAGTGGAGCCAACTGCGATACTAAGAGCCCGAGTTCGAATCTCGGAGCAGGCATTGTTGTAACTGGCCGTCCCTTCATAGGAGCCAGAGTTGGCCCACCTGTTAGGTGCCTCCATAATAAAGTGACCACCACTTCTGGCCTTAGTTGTGGCTAAGCCAAAGTCGGCTGGGGGCCTGCTGTTGGGAGAGGGGACTTAATTTACAATGGTGTGTTCCATTCTTTGCTTAGCTCAGAATTGGCACACCAAACCAGATTATTATCTCCTCTGAAGTTGAGTGCTAAAATATGGAGAGTTACTGCAGCATCACCGCCAGCAGTAAAATCCTTGTATCATTTTTCTAAACTTTTATTTAAAATAAACAGGAAATGGTTTCTATGACTCTAGTGTAGAATTGGGTGCCCTTTCGATTGGCGAAAAATTTTGTTCAGTTTTGGCGATGAAACCCTATTTCTGGTTACCATGAGAGTTTTAACTTGGTTTTAGCTTCTTGATTTTTTTAAGTGAAAATAAATCGATTTGCACATGGACAAAGTCAAGGCAATGTGCAATGAGTAGGTTGTGCAATTCTCTGATTTTTTTTAAGTGAAAATAGGTCGATGTGTACATGGACACGGAGTTTGTGAAATTCCTTGACTTCTTATTTTGGTTTTGTGTAGTGGCCATCTTGAAATTGTGCCTTCCTGGCGACGATGTTGACGTCAAAAAAGAATCGCCAAAAAACAAGGGGCACCCAATTGTAAACTTTTACCTGTTCTTTTTGTATAAAGAAAGATGCTGAGAGATTGTAAATATTTTTACAAAGAAACTCTTTTAGGTTGAAAATAAGTTTGTTCAATAGATGTACTATGTTTAAATAGATTGCATTAAAGCCCACAAGTGTCACCTGCCTAAGGGAGGAAGGAATATCGTCATGGAAGACTTTTTAAGAGAAACTAGCTCATATGTGCAGTACACAACGGTTAAAAAAGACCACGAAAACCTCACTTTAGTTAACCCGGGATTCGAACCCATGTATATCGAGCATTCATATCCTTTGGGCCACAAGTGGGAAATGCAAGAGTAAGTTCTTTAGAAATGATAGTCATCAATTTATTAAAAAAACACACATCTGTTGCAGAATTAAGTTATTTAAAACTACTTTTAGATAGATTTTTTATCAGCGGTAAAATAGTGTGTAGTTGGCGGTAAATGTCATGCGTAAAATTTATTAAGAGGTGATTGCAGCATTGAACTAATATTCATCTAGTTCTTTTTAATCAGGTCATAAATGTTAATTTTGTTTTTAAGTCGACATTTACAAGGGAAACAGTTTTATCATGAAAATAGTGTGGTCAGTTATCTTTCTTTCTTAAGTACTTATTTAAGTGTTTGGCTAAATTTTACTGGTCCAAATACCACAGAATGAGTAAGAGAAGGCAATCTGATATTTGTAATAAGATGATAATTAAGAATGCAGAAATGTTAGTTCTAATTGTTGCTTATCGAATGCAAAGTAATAAATTCACTAGATAACATCATTGTTATATTGATTAATGCATTAGGTCACGTAGTTCTGAAAATAATCTTCCCCCTCTTGTTAAAATCCCATGTTAATGCTGTCGTAGTGTATTTGGTTATCTTTGCTCATTTAGTGAGATGAAAATCTGAAGCAAAGGATGTCCTGAAATAATTAAAATTGGATTTATTTATGGCATGAGTAAAGCATGTTTAATGTTTACGTAGCACACAAAACAACTGAGAACATGAGAATATTGGGTCGATAAATTTTCTTCAGAATTGTCAAACTGTAACAAACAATATTTATTTGCATAACTACCCTAAACATAGTCTTTCCTAATTTTAATGAATTGAAATGAAAACAGGAAATAAAAGGTGCACTGAAATAATTAAAATGTGATTTACTTATACCATAAATAAAACATGTGAACGTAGTGTACCAAACAGCTGAGTACTCGAGAACATCTGGTCAATAAATTTTCGCAAATTTCCAATCCCTACAAATGTTTTCTTATGTAATTACTATAGTTATCCACCTCCTGCAATGCTTGGCGAATATTGGCCCAACTGTGCCAAACATCATTTTGCGAAAGCTGCCAAATGCCGGTAATGGGAATTCGCAAAGAATTTATTTATGTTTTTTTTTTTCCCCCAAGATACTGGAAAATTTTTTCAGCTTTATGTAATTTTGCTGAAGGAAAAAGAAGCAATAAAAATTTACAGTTCATTAATGTGAATCATGACCATAGCAAAGATCAAATCCTCAAAAATTGTAGCTGTAAGATCTGCATAAGAATACATGCAAACTACATAGCTAATCATTTTAGAACAGAAATTTAATGTATAATGATTAAATTCAATTTAATGTTTTCTGTTACATTTGAAGAAATATTCAGGCATTGTGTTTTAATAGACATGTTTATGTCATGTATATCCCTGAAGTCAAATATATTATTCCGGTTTTTAGCTAACTTTGTCCCTAAGTAATTTATGTAACCATGTGGCTTAAAGTTTTTTACCTTTATTTTGACTGCTTAGCTTTTTGGAAGAATGTTTAAATTATCTGAATCCCCCCCCCGGTTCTGTACTTATGCAGACTAGGTTACTTACATAGGATGCATTGCATATTTCTCTTTATATAATGCAAATATGAGCCTTTGACAAAGTTTGTAGAGACTATTAGTTAAAAAAAAAAAGAAAAAGAAAATATTTAAAATCAACTGTACCTTCTCTGGGATTCTGTCATGGATCTTCCAAGTGCTAACTGGTTGTGCAAGCCACATACATCATGAGAGCACATGTTGTTAGGAATGTGATTAATTTACTTTCCTAATTAAAAGGTTATTGGGGAGAGGCATGGGACATTCTTGACCAGATCTAATAATGTGTTTCACCACATTTCAGTTTGAGCATCACTGAAGTGATTATTAGATTTTTTTGAAGCAAAAAAAAAAAAAAAAATGTGAGAAATCAGTGAGAGATTCAATTCACTTACCGTTTAGAGTGATAAATGTTTTTTAACTTTAAGTGCAACATTAGCTACTTAAAATATAACTAAATTGATTATTTTATTACAAACACTTTGTTATACTTAAAAAATATTAACTTGTTACTTAATCGTAGAAGTGCTTAATATATTGGTAAAAAGCTTAACATGAAACCTGAACAACTCTCAAGAATTAAGATTTTGGTTTTGATATGTACCAGTTATAGATGTTTCAACGGGACAATATGTATTTCAATAGTTGCCTTCTCATTTAAGCTGTAGGTGTTATATTTAAAGTATCTATAAAAAATAATTGAAAATTCTTCACTCTACAAATATACTCAATGGATATTTCTTACAGTTCAAAAATGAAAAGTATTTTTGCCAGTTAGAAACGATGGGTATGAGACATTTGTAAAAGGAAATGATGATTTAATTGTCTTCTAATACTGAAAGAAAATTTAACCTTTTCTATCTAATAACTCAAATCCACTGAACCTACTATTAAGTACTTATATTTCTTACTTTCTTTAATAATTTTAAAATCTGATTTCATCTGTATATTATTAAAGTATATAATACACTAAATTATAAGCAAATTAATTAATAAATAGTACAGAATTACTATACTAATTACTAATGAATTATTACAAATTAATTCATTTAAACAGTAATTCATGAAATAAGATGTGATAGTATTTTAAGTTCCCACCTAATTGGTGACTATGAATTGGTGAAAATATTCATTTGGCTAGTTTTGTGGCTCATGGGTATTGTTTTCTGCATAAATAATATTTTATAACTAAGAAACAAATTTTAGTAGAAAAAGTATTTTACAGCTGATATTTACACTTTTACTGCCAATAGATAATATTCAGCGAAAGGATAGCTAAATGTAAAGCAAATTAATCCATGTTATGCATTTTATGTGTACTGGCTATTTGTACATGTAAACTAAAAAATATGCTAAAAGCACAGCACAGCACATCTGCCAGCTGTAGAAACTGGAAGGTGTGTGGGTAATTGGTATGTATCAATATGATTACTTATACTAATTTTGCTTCTAAGGTGGCGTTGCCTTGGCAGTAATATGCTATCAGATGAATATTTTGCATTTTAGGAAAATATTTGGAAATGTTCAATTAAAAAAAAACATGAATTTGTAATTTTGGTGTCTTGTAAAGCAGAAGTTTAAAAAATTAAAGTTTAGAAAGTGACTTGGAGTTATGTAAGAACAGTATTTCATGAGTGGCTTTAAAAGTGCTGTAATTAAATGTTTTCAAGAGTAGTTGTAAACTTTCTATAACTGGCAAGGGGGGAGGAATTTTAGTCAAAATATACTCATAAGTGGCATAACCACCTTTATCCAGTGATGGGATTGTTTTGTTATTTGGTATGAATTAACTTATTTAATTTACTTAAATAATCTAAATGAATCTTATTTCCTAAAGTAATCTTCATTCATTATATTAATTATAAGAATCTAGTTAGTAAATGCTATTTAAATGCAGTTCCTCATAAGCAGATCTAAAGAGTTATCATTCAGAGGATTAAACATGGAGAAAGATGTTTAAACTCATAACCTTAAATTTTGTTTTTAATGGTAATAAATAATCATATAAAGAAGTTTCAAACTTATTATGTAGAAAATTATTCACTGGAATGTAAGAAGCAAGGCCATTTACAGGAACATAAATGTTTTGCATGTGTTTAAAATAATAATAATATGATTACATTTTGGAGCTTTAACTTCTCAGTGTTTTTTTTTTTTTAAGCTTCATAGGATAACTAAATGCCAAGGTTTTAAAAACTTTAATGCTTAATGAAAACTAAAATTTATGTATTCAGGATTTCATCCCTGTGTAACACAGTTCAGTTTCTAGAACACTTATAATAACTTGCTTTAGTGTTGCAATGGAGAAGTTGTATCAGGCTTGAGCAATTATTCATTGAGAGCAGTAGTTATACTAATATTGAGTGTATAAAAAAAAATGGCTACAGGCTTCATTTCCTGGAATATTAATCTTTCTCATATATTTTCAGTTTATGAGTTTCTGAAAATCAGGTAGAGCAGTGGTTCTCAACTGGTGATACACAAGAGAAAAATAGGTGGTATGTAAAAAAAAAAAGTTTTTAAGTATTAAATTTAGAAAATTGAATACCCCAACATTATGGTCAAGTCTTGGGATGATATTCCTTGGAATAAGTGCATTGCCATCGGCTTTAACAGGAAAACATTCCAGTGTTATTTCTCAAAGAAATTCACACCGGGAACTAAATTCCCTCATTGCCATTCATCATGAAGCTTTAGTAGCCAAAACAGTTCCCGAAAACATGAACATCATTTTGAATCAAGCTGTGAAAATTGTTAATTGTATTAAAACCAGAGCTTTAGGTTCAAGAATGTTTATAACTTTATGCCAGAAGATGGGCAGTGAACATGAGACGCTTTTGTTACATTCTGAAGTAAGGTGGTTATCAGAAATTCGAATTTTCCCGTGTGATTCAAAATTGTTTATTTAGTGAATTATGGTTGATGTGTTTAGCATATTTAGCTGATATTTTTGGAAAGTTAAATGATTTAAATTTAGGATTACAAGGACAAAGTGTTAATTTATTTACCATTAGGTAAAACAAATGCTTATCTCTAATGGTAAATAAATTAACACTTTCTAATGGTAAATAAATTAACTAATTTAATGAGGATTATGAAAAGGAAAATTGGATTAGAAGTCTATTTTGTTCAAAGAAATTTAATTTGATTGAACTCTTAACTAAAAATTTCAAAAATAACACACTTGTTAACTTTTGGCTGAACCGGGGAAAAAAAAAAAGAATTAAAGGCATTTCAAATAAAGATAAATTTTTATTGCCTTTTTGTGCAACTTATTTATGTGAACAAGAATTTTCTTCCATGTTGTATTTGAAAAATAAATAGAAAACAAACTTAAAAGTGGATCCTAATTTAGGGTTAAAACTAAGTGAAATAAGACCAGACATAAAGAAATTTCTCTCCGTTTTGAACAGGCCCAAATTGCACACTAAATTTTAAAATTAAAGTATTATAAATTTATAAAATAATAAGTAAAAATGAAAAGTATTTTTGATAATTAAAATGGGAACTAAATTTTAATCTATATTTTTATATGTGTATATTTATATCATCGGTATGCGAGTTTTTAAATTTTTAAGATGGTACACGTAGGGTTGAGAACCGCTGAGGTAGAGAATTTTATCTGGACATTTTTCATGTTATGTAAAAATAGCGCGTGACTTTTTATGTGTTATCAAATAAAAATTTTGATTTTTAAATTAATTTGGAACAAAAAGTATCTTTTGACAAAATATGCAAAATTCATATATATTTTTTATCTAAAAATTTAATAACAAATACTCTTTTACCCATCCTAGAACTGAAAATTGCTAATGAGCAACTTTCATTTTATGCAGTATTCTTTAAACTTGTTTTGAATAATGTTGATAATAGACATGGAAAAGCAGTTAAGTCAGTAAATTCGTTTTTGAATAAAATTTTGCATATAAATGTATGGAAATTTTTGCTTATTAGATCTTAATAAATATTTTGTTCACTAGAATTTTCATTATATGGAAAATACACAAAAAGATTCCATTTTTGTAGAACCTTGCAAACTTACCAAGAGTAGAGTGGATGAGCTTTACAAATGCAGGGGGGAGGGTTGTAATTTTCTAATGTAGCAAATACGAGCCAGTTTATTTTTAAAATTCCCGTATGATGTATGAGGGCTTTCATGTATATTTGATATTATAAAAGTTAATTGCTCGTCAACATAACAAAGTTAATTTAAAAAGCTCCTTTATCTGGACCTTTTCTGCAAATAAAATTTTATACACTTACTGTAAAAACATGTCATAAATAAATAGGTTTCTAATTTCTCATAATAGGTTGATTGCAGGTTTCTAACTCTACTTCTTGCGCATACTATTGTTCTGCAGATTGAAAATTTTCTCTTTGCCCTTCTATGTATGTGTGTAGTTAGTTTTGTTCAAATGCTTTAGTATTTTTATGCATTTCTGTTAATGCCATTTTATATTCAGAGAAGATATGCAGAGATGGTACTGGTATTTTAAAAGTTGAATTTTTTTTTTTTTTTTTTTTTTTTTTTTTTATTTTTATACAT
>KK120320.1:27368-38274 GCA_000611955.2 Stegodyphus mimosarum
TTTTTTTTTTTTTTTTTTTTTAGTTTTAATTTTATTCAGCAGTAAAAATTTAGAGTAATTAATTGACATTAATAACTACTATTTTTATTCAAGAGAAATGATTGTGTGATATTTTAGTATACTTTTTTAATTCTTTGAACTCTTCCTTCTTTTTAGGATTAGATTACAGTATGAAATTTTCATGTTGCTAGTTTTGTTCATGTTTAGTCTCAAATTATTGTTGAACCAATGAAGCGTTAGAATGAAAGAGCTTATTTCTTCAAAATCTGCCGAGTTGTCTCCTCAGAATGCTATCTTGTAATTTACATGCACATCTACTATGTTATTTGACTTTTAAATTAATTGTATGCCTTTTATATCCTTATCATTCTTTCTTGACTATATTTGTCCTATCTGAGAGCTTAATAAAAGTGTTTGCAAAATCCATCCATGTGTAATTGGTAAACTCGCATTTCACGATGAATGCTAGAATATTTAGCTATAATACTTAGAGTAACAAATTACATCCACTTTGCATTATATGTACTATTTTTTATTGGTAAGGATTTAGTTATACTTGCCCAGTTAATAAAAAAATAAATGCAAGAGTTTTGAGGTTTTCTACCTGCATGATGTAAATGTGACTCAGTTTTCTTCAGAAAGTTCACAACAGTAATATCTCTTGACTTTAGAAGGTACTATTAGTAAGTTTTATTATAATCAGATAGCCCAGTCCATTTCAATAGAAATTTGTGCTTTTTTGTGTAGACATATACAAGTTTAACTGAATTATAATCGGAATAAAACGCAGAAAGCTGTTAACCCATTAATGACTGCACTCTCTTTCACTTGAAGAAAATGAAAAAGATAATTTTTTGACGTATTTAGAGTCTAATTAAGAGAGAAAATGTAGCAGAAAAAAATATTTATTGAAGGTACAAAGTGTTGCAAAAATGCAACGTTGGGAAAACGTATTACTTTAATGATACATGGACATCTTTGAAACAGAAGCATGGAATATTTGTTACAAACAATTAATGTTTGACTGTCACAGTAATTTCATCTTTTAGTTTTTTTTTTTTTTTTTTTTTTTTTTTTATTTTTTTTTTTTTTTTTTTTTTTTTTTTTTTTTTTTTATGTTGATGTGATTTGTGGAATCCTTTCTCATTTCACTTTAGGCTAAATTCTGAAAGAAAGATGACCAGCCAACACAGTATATGAAGATGGAATTTTCAGAATACTCTTCCCTTGTTTTCAGCAATCGCATCGTAACACATTTTGGAAAATTCTGAGAAGTTTTGTCTACAGCAGTCTAATAAAGTTTCCGTGTGTTCAATTTAGTTACATAAATAAATTTCGTAAAAATGGAGAGCCACAGTTTCCTACTTGCACTCTATATAAATCATAATAAGATTATCCAGAAGGTCTATGCCATCCATATATTTGTTACAGTTTCTGAGTAATTTAAATTACGTTATGGATACTAGATACAGATTTTTTTTTTCCTTTCTGGAGTACCTGTTTGGTTACTGAAGACAGATAAGTTGTTTGCTTTACTTTAATTATTTCCAAACACTCAAGGGCTATTTTATCTGCCTAAAGGGAGGGAACCTTCTTGGAGGACTTTCTAAGGGGAACTGGCTCATATGCATGTTACACATGGGGAAAACCATAAAAATGCCCATTCAGCTAGCCCATTCTCCTAGAATCAAACCTAGGTTAAAACTACCACCATTCAGCAACCTTGGCCCTGGTGAGCCTGGCAGATAAATTGTATCAAAGTTAGTTGTCATATCTATGATGGAATTGTGTGTTTTCATAAAATTATTTGACTGGTTGTGCTTTCTTTGAGATCTACTCAAAATTAAAAGAAAAATCTTTACAAAAAAAGTATCAAAATGAACATTTGTTTTTATAAAAAATTTTAATGTGGGAGAAACAGCTTTTTTTATGCAGAAACAATGAAGTTTTGTCTACAGTATACAAAGAAAATTAATAAAAAATACACTATACAGAAGACGAAAAAAAATTTTTTGACTAATCTGAAAATACAACTTCTACCATTAATGGGTTAACTGCATCATGTAATTTATTTATATTTTTTTGCTGGGAAATAATATGCATATTCATAAAGTTCTCTGAGGAAGTTGTGCAAGTTTCACATGTGTATATATTTTTTAAGAAAAATTAATAAAGTAGTAAAACATTAGTAATTAAAAAATGTCACATTTTTAGCTTTTATATTTTCTTGCAGCAGATAAACTGTCTTACTATTAAAATGCCTTACTGATGAGATAGTAATTTAAATAGTGACTTGCAAATATGTACTGCAACTTAGGTAGTGGAATTTGCAAGGTTCCTAGAAGTAATGATTTAATTCAGATAATCATTCACACAGATCCTTCCAAAGGCCCACTGAAAACACAATGATACGCTTACTTGCATGAAGATGAGAAATTGTTTACAAAAATCATATTAATATGCTTCCTGCTTAAAATGATTGAATTATCCTAAAATAGTGATTGTGAAACTGTGGATCACAAACTACTAGTAGCTCACGGGGCCTTTACAGTAGATCACACTAATCCTTCGTTTGCAGCATCGACGCTGACGACAGGGGGAGCCGAAGACAACTGCTTGTTTTTCCTTCACAAATGCCATTATCAGCCTCATCTCATAGCAGATTGTATATGCGTGAGGTTGTGCACATTATGTTTTTATGTATATATTAGACATTTGTAACTTAAATAGTTTGATCTACGCATTGATACTCAGCTAGGTCTGTTCTAATGATCGCATGTTCAAGAAAAAAGCAAAAAAGGTACTTTCGTTTGGAATGGGAAACCGATTACTTCTTTATATAAGGCTCCTCTAGACCAGGCTGAGTCATCCGCATTCGCTGTGCCAAGTGGGAATGTTAATGGCCGCTGCATAGTTAGCGGTGCAATAATTTCTTGTGCTCTTTTGTCTAAAATCGGCAGATGTGCAGCTATTAATCGCTCCAAGCATTCACGGAAAGGTGGTATATTGGTAACATTTCCAAAAAATGAAGAAAAACGAAAAAATTGAGTAAATAATTGCCGAAGAGATAATTGGGAACCTGCGTCAGGTGCTCAACTTTGCCTAGTAAATGTAATATTATTTACTCCTGCATTTAGAGTTTATATCTTCTCAAATCTTTATACTGTGCAAGTAAAGTGAAATTCATGTGTACAAAAACCTAAGTATCTGCTAATTTCTATCATAATAGCTAGAATTACACTCTTAAACAAAAAAAAGATGCACCGAGAAGATATAAAGCAAATTGGCCACAAATTGATATGCATACAGGTTTCAACGGAAAATGCAAAATTTTACATTTTGGCTGCCAATGAATGAACAGTTGTCGTTACAGTGCATCTAATCTGCGCAACTGGCCGGATATTTAAGAGGAGAAATCACGATTCCAGGTCATATATTCTTCACGAATTTCATTCCGTGTACTCAGTAACTGTGCCTCGCATACAGGTGCACGAACTATATGCGCAGATGTCAGAATTTGATAGAGGTCGTGTAGTTGGGCTCAGAAGCTGGTTGGACTTATCGACGAATAGCTCGACATTTGAGCAGGAGCGATGCCACTATTAGACGATGTTGGCAGGAATGGGTGAACCATGGCCGCACACAGTGTCAAGAAGGAAGCGATAGGCCTGGAGAAACGACAGAACGTGAAGACCAAGCAACCGTCAGAGCACCACTCGCAGGCCCAGATGCACCATTATCATCGACTCGCAAAGACCATTCATAGGCGGCTCACCGAAAGGGGGCTGAGGTCACGCCGCCCCTTGTGCCGATTACCATTGACCTCTGTACAACGTGAAGCCCGTTTACAGTGGCATAGGGCTCATTTGCACTGGAATGTCACTGACTGGAGTAGAATAGTCTTCAGTGATGAGTTTCGCTTTGAACTGAGCCCCGATGACCAGCGAAGGCAAGTCTGGAGAGGGCCCGGGCAGCGGTGTGATACCAACCTGACTGTCTTCCGGCTGAGAGGCAGACAACCAGGAGTGATGGGCTGGGGTGCTATTCCATTTCATAGTAGGACCCCTTTGGTTGGCATCCGTCACAACCTTACAGCACAGCGGTACGTCGACGAAGTTCTAAGGCCCATTGTGTTGCCCTTCATGTCACGCCACCCTGCGCTTACATTTCAGCAAAATAATGCCCACCCTTTACACTGCACATGTTTCTACTGCTTGCCGAACATTACCTTGGCCAGCAAGGTCGCCGGATCTCTCTACTATTGAGCACATTTGGAGCATTATGGGCAGGGCACTCCAACCAGCTCGGGATGTTGCCGATATAACGCCCCAGTTGGACAGAATTTGGCACGATATCCCTCAGGAGGACATCCGCAACCTCTATCAATCGATGCCAAGCCGAATAACTGCTTGCATAAGGGACAGAGGTGGACAAACGCGTTACTGACTTTTTCACTTTGTGAAGCTGTATCACTTCAATAAATCATCCAATTTTTCTCAAACTGTAATCATTTGTTTTTCTGTACCAATGTACATGTACGTTTCTACCGATTTTCGTCCCATTCGGATAACTCCTTCTTAGTGTGTCTTTTTTTTTTTTTGTCTAAGAGTATAAATTGGTCTAGGGTTAATATACCCATAGCCATTGTTGATTGTGGAAGTCTGGAACATAGGAAATGTTAAACGTTTTTCTGACTCCTAGAAGATTGGGATTTATTTACATTTTTTGGATAAAGAATAATACAGACAGAAAATTAGTCAATGTTCTTTTTCTTGTCGAAGGCTTACTGTTGCCACTCAGGTGAAAAGAAAATGCATGCGAGAAGTTTCACGGATGGCGCTTCACTTACATGAATGATGTCACTACACACCCCCTTCCCAGTGATAGCGTTATACCTTGTAATCTTTCAGGTATGCAGGAATCCTCACCCTTCGTCCAGCTTTTCTGTTTGTAGGATGAATATCTTTGGAAGAATCATTGTCTCCAGGAAGTGGAGGTGAGATTTAGGAGTTATCAGCTTCGTGTGTCTGGAGATTTGCTGTTATTTCATTCTTGAGACTGAAACTTTCAGTCTATCTATCAATATCCTTTTAATTTTACCTGAAACTTCCACATCGCAAAATTTCTCAAAACGCTTTTTAACTAAATATGGTCCGAGATAGGGTGGTTGAAGAAAAGATGAAATCATGTTATTTTCGATGAATACTTGTGAGCAATTTGCTAAGTCCTTGTGCACGAAAACTGTTTTTTTCCATGGCTGGTTGTTGGTTTTAGATTTTGGATGTGACTTTGCAATTTTTGTATAAAATCTGAATGTGTAACAGTGGGAACATAACTGAAAAATTCTCCCGGCAAACAGATTGGTGCACTGTACACAAGTTCGGCAGAAGAACAATGCAAATCGTCTTTAATGGTGGATCAAATGGCAAGAAGAATCCAAGGTAGAACGTCAGTCCAAGAATTTGACTTTTGCAGGTGGGATTTTAGGCTGTTTTTCAAGGTTCGATGTTGTCGTTCAATTAAACCATTAGATTGTGGATGATAAGCAGTGGTTTTATTAGCCTTGAAGCCTAGGTATTTGCTAAAGGATCTGAAGAGTTGGCTATCAAATTGTCATCCTTGGTCAGATGTTATCTTCTCTGGGATTCTAAATCTCGAAATCCAAGTCGCGATGAGGGCATGTGCGACGGACTCTGCGGTTTGGTCTTCCAGAGGTACAGCTTCGATCCACCGAGTGAATCTATCGATGATGGTAACCAGGTACCTAAAATCTTGCTTGAAACGTTGATTGGGGACTTTGAATTCAGCAGCTGGAGCATGGGTATGATTGTGAATTTTGGCTCGTTGGCATTGCAGATATGTTCTAGACCACAGCTGACAGTCTTTGTTTATGCTAGGCCAAATGAATATTTTTGTCACCAGCTTCATTGTTGCATGAATTCCAGGATAGGATAAGTTATGTATAGAGAAAAATACTTGTTCGTGAAATCCTTTAGGAATGTATGGAGGTATCACAATAAATTTTTTTATTACTATCCATAATAGGAATTTGTACTATTTTGAAACTGGAATTTGATTTAAGAATCCTGAGGTCTTCATCCTCCTGGCAATCTGCGATAACTGTATAATGAATTGGAGCTGGGATAGCGACGGTGTTGATTCTCGATAGCGTGTCAGCTACAATGTTTTCTTCTCCAGAAATGTAGCGTATGTCTGTAGTGAATTTGGCAATGTAGTTCAACTGCCGTACTTGTCTTGGAGAAGCTTTATCTAAATTTTGGTGGAAAGGCTTATCTAAATTCTGGTGGAAGGCGAAAGTTTGACAGGTTTACGATCGGTGAAGATTACTATCTTCACTGATGATGATCATCCTTCCAGAATGTGTTTAAAATGCTTCACCGCTAGGTAGATTGCAAGTAGTTCTATATCTTATGCCCTGTAATTTCTCTGTGTTTGTGAGAGGGATCGGGAGAAAAAGCTTAGAGGTTGTTTGTCATTATTGGATAGTTGATGAATCACGGCAGAATCAGATGCATCTGTAGTTAGGGTGATCTGCTCCTCTTGATTGGGGTGAACTAACATTACAGAGTTGCACAGTGAGCTTTTGATATCCGTGAAAGCCTTCTGCACATCTTCAGTCCAAATTAAAGATTTTTTTACTGTTTTTCTTCACTCCTTTCAGCAAGATTGTCAGGGGTTGTTGTAGTTTGGCACAGTGTGGAATGAAACGATGGTAAAAGTTCACCATGCCCAAAAATCTGCATAAGCTTGTGAAGGATTCTGGTTTAGGATAATCTTTAATTGTGTTGACTTTCGATGAAAGAGGCTTGATTCCTTCTGTTGATATTTCATATCCTAAAAATGCAACTTTGCTCAGACCAAATTTGCATTTTGCAATGTTTTTGCGCAGTCCGTAGTTATTGAGTCTTTAGAAGATTAATTCAAGATGTTTTTTGTGTGTTTCAGTGTCTGGCGAGGTGATGAGGATGTCGTTGAGATAGCAAAATACAAAGTCTAGGCCGCTAAGCACTGTGTTCATAAACCTTTGGAAGGTTTGTGCAGCGTTGCGTAAGCAAAATGTCATATAAGGAAATTCAAAAAGTCCGAAAGGTGTTATGATGGCAGTCTTCGGAATGTCAGCTTCATGCACAGGAATCTGTTGGTAGGCTCTTGTTAAATCTATTGTTGAAAAAATTGTTTTTCCATGCAGATTATGAGTACAGTCCGTTAGAAATGGTAGTGGGTTACGGTCTGGAACAGTATTTGCATTAAGGCCACGATAATCGCCACATGATCTCCAGTCACCGGATTTTTTTAAAGTGAGGTGTAATGGATTTCACCAGCTGCTTTTGGATCATCTGCAGAGACCTTCCTGCTGCATATAATCGAATTCCTTTTTCGCAGCAATCACCTTTTCTTGAGAAAGTCTTTGACTGTATAGTATACAGGGTTACCTCTGGTTTCGATGTAATGTTGCACATCATGTTCTTTAGTTTTATTGTTTTTAATGTTGGTTTTAAGTAAGTTAGGAAATTTGTTTAGGATGGTTGTATATGGGTTTTGAAAAGTATTAACAATGAATTTAAGAGTGACACTATTGTTACCCAAAGCACTTTTAGTCATTAATAAGTTGGTGCCATAGACTAATTTTTTGTTTTTACTATCAGGTAACAAATTAAAATGTGAAAGAAAGTCTATTCCGACAATAGGTTTATTAACATCCGCAATGATAGAAGGTCAGTTGAAAGATCTGCGTAGACCTAAATCTAGCTCTAATAATTTTTGACCATGTGTTTTGATTGTTGTACCGTTAGCTGCGAATAACTCAAGCTTAGCTACAGTTCCTTTTTCCGATGGTGTTGGGGGAATAACTGATATTTCTGCTCCAGTGTCAATTAAAAAATGTGTTGCTGATGCATTGTCACAAATATATAAACGACTCAGCTGTTCCCCTTGACTTTCTGTCGTCATCGAAGGCCAGAGATTCAGTTTTCCTGTTTTGAAACCTGATATTTACATGGTGGGGTGCACTTAATGCTCTCTCACAAAAGCGTTGATGAAAATAATAATTATTTGGGTTATTGTTATTTTTGAAAGAATTTCTAGAATTCGACCTGTATCGTCGTCTTTAGATCTTCGGCTGTAATGTTATCAGATGGGGAAGAAACAGTATGAGCTACCTGGGGTGGATTGGGATTTAATTCCCATATTTCGGCCATTGTAGACAATTTGGACAAATCATCTCTGCTAACAGATAAAATGCTCTGCATATTAAGTGGTATTCGTTGCATCCACAATATTTTCAAAAATTCATCTGGCACATTCTCAGCCACCAAGTTACGCATTTCACAGATAAGTTGGGATGGTTTCATATCACCCAGTTCTAATTCGGTCAGAAGTTTCTGGGTTTTCTGTGTTTCACAGTCGGCAAAAATTTCAATCGCCTCTTTTTAATGGCCAGATATTTGCCGTTGTTTGGCGGTTTAGTGAGAATATCAGAGATTTGTGACAATGTTCCTGTTTCAATAGAACTGATTACATAATCATATTTTGTTTGATCAGCCGTTATTCCAGCATTGCGAAATTGGCCTTCAATCTGAAGAAATATTTTGGGATAAGGTTTCCAAAAAGGGAGAATTTTGATGCTGAACTTTGTGACCGTCGCAGATGTGGCATTACTTTCGGTTTGTTTACTTTCATCTCCTTCAGCCATAGTAGAATTAGGCTTAACAGAAAGTTGACTTATCATTTTAAGAGTATTTCAGTCCCACGTACGCTCGGAATTTATTTTTTATAGACGTATAAAAACAATCAAACCATCAGTTTCTAATGTAATCCATGTGCACTAGAAGCACTTCGAAATCGAAACTACCACTCGATCCAACGTCGAACTCGGGGGGAAAAAAACTGCAGAACTTTAAAAATGGGTAAGTAGCTGCTTACGACGCTGTCCGTAACATATATTAGATAACAGGTGACTATTTATAAAGTGCATATAATGTCAATGACATCTCGTTATATTACAGAAACATCTACTTTTTTTTTTTTCATCTTACACTTCATAAGTTTAATTGGATCGCAACTGGAACATAGGAAATATTAAACGTCATTCTGACTCCAAGAAGAATGATATTTATTTACATTTTTTGGATATAGACTAATACAGACAAAAAAAATCAGTCGATGTTCTTTTTCTTGTCGAAGGCTTACTGTTGCCACTCTGGTGAAAAGAAAAATGCATGCGAGAAATTTCACGGGTGGCACTTTATTTACGCGAATTATGTTGCTACATTGATGTTTTGAATGTGGAAAAGAAATTTTGCTTCTAATTTAATGCATAGATTTTGTTTTTTTATGCTAATTGTTGAATTTATAACAGTGTAATATGAAAATCATTAGCCTATTGAAATTTATTAAAAAATAAATAATTTAGAAATGCGAGTTAAAATCAATGTTTTCCAAGATATCTGTAACATAGTGAGTTTGAATATCATTGACATCACTTCTAATTTTTTTGCTTATTTTATAATCACTATTGTTGAAAAGTTAGATGAGTTGCTTATGCATGGTTCCCACTACCGTTTCTTAGCTAAATTATTTCCTGAATATTGACATTGAGTTCTGAAATCAATAGAATAAACTGAATAATGTGGGACAAAATGTATATAATTTGCTTTCAATAATTGCAAGGATTGTGCAAATACTATATACAGTACAAAGTCTGAGATTCAGACTCGTCGGAACTTCGGCGATTCCAGATTTGGGATTTTTCAAGATATTGGATCATCAATTTAAATCTAGTAAAATGGCATGCAGAAATTATACAATTAAAAATATGAATCATGATTTATGAAATAAAGAGCATTCATGATCTGAAGGGTATAAAAATATACAAAAAAAAAGCTTAATATTTATTTGTTTACTGAACATTTCTTTCAATGTAAGTTGCTTTGTTTTTTGTGCTAATACTTTCTCTTTAATTCTATAAACAGACATAACCAACTAACTTGTCAATTGAAATTATTTCATTTTCAATAACCTCCGTCAGTAGCAGCATTTTCTGATTCTAGAACCATAAAAAACTTCTGTTATATCATCTTCATTTATTACTGCTTCTCCACATTTCTTTACTAAATCCATTAACTGGAAAATTTCACCTTTGGTTTGCGATATCCGTAAGCCTTCATATTCGCGACTATTACCTTCATCATCCTCACCATGAAATAAGGTAGCTGGCCATAAATTATGCCAAGCTATTTTTTAAAGTATCTGGAGATATGTCCTCCGACGATCTTGCGATGCTCCACACAGCAAATTTTATGCTAAAATATTTCAAAAATTCTTAAATAGTCATGCCATTGTTCAAGAAATTTAACATGGATTTTAAAAATGCTACTTTATATATTTGCATTTCAGCTCACACACTATTCCAATATCCATAGGCTGAATGACGGGCATACAGTGTAGAGGAAAGAATAATATGGATACATTATCTTTCACTAAAGCTTTGCACTTGTGCGTTCCTGCAGCATTTTTGCAGGCTAAAATTGTTAGTCTTGCTTTGGAATCTTTGACACCAGCCTTTTCTGTAGAGGTTGCCAAGGTATTTCGCGGTGGATATTGCCAGAAAAGACCAGTTTCATAACCGTTGTGAATTTGTTCTAGAGATAATTTTTCAATAGTAATGAGTTCAATGAATTCATCTGAAAGTAGTTCAGCAGCTTCAGTATCAGCCGAAGCTTTTTATCCTGAAATTTTTAATTGCCTTATACCATGGCGATTTTTAAATTTGGTTAACCAACCTGTCGAATATGTGCACTGGATTTAAGTTCATTTCATCGTGAAATATTTTGGTTTGAGCCATCAGCATTAGATTCGTCAATGGAACACCCTCGTTACGACGCTT
>KK120320.1:38298-57402 GCA_000611955.2 Stegodyphus mimosarum
ATCGTCAGTTTTAGCATAACAGTCAGTTTTTCTGTTATTCATTGCAAGTGGGGTGTCGAAATCCACAAGAAATTCAAAAAAAAGTTCCTTTCTTCTTTGTCATACACAGTTGACTTTCCAGTGTCATACTCATCAGATAATTTTGATATAGATATGCCTTGCTTTAATTTTTATAAAATTGCTGTAATAATTAGTCTGCAAAAAATAATAAGCTGTATCAAATTAGAAGAATTAAAGAGCAGCGCAGTCTGCTACATTAACTGAAATTCCTTAGAATCAATGAAGATAATTTTAGCCTAGCCTAATTTTGTCTGCTATAGATTATTGGCTGTGTGTCCGCTAAATTATGTCTTGCTCCTATCGCATACTGAATTAGTTGATTTAGTTAGATTAGTATACTGATTTAGTTGTTTACTATACTTACGTCTATTTCTTGTGCATGCCAAAGGCTAATCTGAGTCTTGAATAAATAATCTCCCACATATACTTAAGGCTTATCTACAGCCGGCACTAAATACCGCCTGAAGCGGTCTCTGTGGGTCCTAATTTCCACTACAAAGCGCCTTCAAGTTCTAAATTCTGTAATTTATAAACATTCTGTCATCCCTTAATTTTGCAGCTCGGTGCTTCTCCAAATTCCAAAAATGTTTTCTTCCCTAAATTTTCACGCCTGGTGCGGCCATACGAGCTCTGACGCCGGTTCTGGATTTATGTGAATAACATATAAGTTGTAGTAATGCGTTTTCTCAAATATAATCTTGGTGGTTCAGTGATTCATAAAGCTTTATACATTTTACATAATTTTTAATGAACTATATACAGAACGTATTCTTAGGCCGCCGCCTGCAACAGAAGCAAAACTTTCTTTCTCTACATTAACATAGGCAACAGCGCCCTCTAGCGTTTTTCTACCTTCAAATTATTCAACACTCCCCACCTGAACTCGGTGGAGAGTTCATTTTTCAGTAATATATTCTGAAACATTCAACTAATATTTCGACAGTTAATCATAGAAAATTGGTTAAATATGACAAACAAGCATGCATAAATATAAGCATGTAAATTTTACTAAACATTAAATGTTACCTATCAGAGATCAGGAAAATCAAACCTAAAAATAAAAAATACAAATATTAGTTAAGTTCCATATTATACAACAATTGTACAGGCCTTTTTAAAGTACCAGTAGGTGTTTTGATTATACAGGATCTTACTTTACCATCTCTGCCAGGCATTAATTCCAAAATTTTACCTATCGTCCAGAGATTTCTAGGAAGTTTATCGTCATGAATCAAGACAATATCATTGATTTTAAATTGTGATGCATTCGAGTTTTCAGGACAAATATTGGCAGATCTCAAATTCAAAAGATACTCCTTTCTCCAACCCTTCCAAAAATGACTTAAAATATCTTGATGGTATTTATATCGTTTGATAATTAAACTTCTTGATTCAATCACGTTATCTGGTGTTATTTTATTACCAGGAAGAGATAGCAATCGTCTACCAACCAGAAAATGAGAAGGCGTTAGTGGAGAAGGTTCACTGGGATCGCTAAATACGTAGGTAATTGGTCTACAATTAATCATTGCCTCGATTTCAATGAGCACTGTTTCCAGTTCTTTAACATTAAGGGATGATCGACCAATAACCTTGCGTAAACTGGATTTTATGGTTCGTACCATACGCTCCCAAAACCCTCCCCACCATGGACTCCTCTCAATAATAAATTTCCAATTAATGCCTCTAGCAGAAAACAGTTCTTTCACAGATGAGTCACTCAAAATTTTAAAAATACGTTTAAGTTCCTTATCAGCCTTTATAAAAGTCTTAGCATTATCGGAATACACGGTGGTACACAGTCCTCTTCGAGCTAGAAATCTACGGAAAGCTAATAAAAAACTTTCAGTGCCCAGATCAGTTACAATCTCTATGTGTAAGGCACGAGTAACTGCACACGTTAGCAATAGCATGTAAACTTTACATTGCTTATCTTTTGTATAAAATGGGTTTGCGAAGTCTAACCCGGTCACAGCAAATGGTGGCGACTCTTGGATTCTGTACGGAGGAAGTGGAGCGATATCCTGTACCCCAGGACGAGCATTATAATGTCTGCAGATCAGACATTTGGTGATGACACTCCTAATACGTTGCCTTCCTTTTATGATCCAGTATTTGGCTCTGATCTGAGTTAGCGTCGAATTAACTCCAGCATGGAATACCTTTTCATGCGAGTCCATGATGATCAACTCGGTGAACTTGCATTTAGAAGGTAACAGAATAGGGTGTTTTAAATTCTCGTGACAGTCTGCAAATTGAATGCGACCTTTCAATCGTAGAACCCCCTCCTCATCAAGCTTTGGATTAAGGGAGTATATAGAAGAATCAAGAATTGTTTTTCCATTTGCAACCTTAGTTATTTCCACTTGATACAATTCTCGTTGAGTGATTTTTACCCAATAAAGTTCTGCTGCTTCAATCTCAGACGCATTTAAAGATCCATTTTCTGTAGACCTTTTCAGAAGCCTCCCAATAAATCTTAATATGTAGGCAGTAATTCGGAGTAATTTTCGTAAAGAACTGAATTTTCCTATATCCAAAATTGGGGATTTATTTCCAATTACGGGTGCAATCAAAGTAACAGCTTTTCTTGACTCTAACGATTCTGAATTTGGTTGTAGTTTCTTTTGTTTCGGAAAGTTTTCAATAGGAAAACGTAACCAGTGTGGCCCATGCCACCACAAATCATTCTTAACTAGTGCCTGAGCACTAATTCCTCGAGTTAGTAGATCTGAAGGATTTTGTTTCCCTTCGCAGTGGTTCCACCATTTTGTGCGGCATATACCTTGTATTTCCGTTCCGGATCTCGGACTTTGTACTGTATTTGTAATCACAGTATTATTCAGTTTAGTAATAGAATAAACATTTACAAATGAATTCAGAACATTCAGAAAAGCACATGAAATTTGTGAAAACTCTTCATGTGTATTTTTCATAAAATAATTGTTTTATTTTTAATGCATGCATAACAATCAAATAAATCTTCCTTTAATGATGAATTTCAAAGGCCAAGTCAAAATTATTTCATGAATTTCAGTACTTCAAAAGAATTTAATCTCATCAAATTAAATCCTCATTACACTGATAAACAGTTATTACTAATCTGTGTTACAAAACAGATTTTTGTACATGACAAATAATATTTTCTGAAGCATTATTTTATGTTGTCATCCCTAAATAGGAAATTGCCTACATATTCAGAAGGCTTCTGAACTCAGAATGCTGTACTTCTATTCATACATTTAAAAGAAAGCATTTCTTCAGTCTTGTACAATTATTTCCATAAATGAAAGTGATTGTAAGCTTGTTTTACTTTATACTTAATTGACAACATGTTCTAAAGTTATTTTTTGAGTGTGAATTTACAGTGTTTTTATTGAAATGTTTGTTAAAATATCATTGAGATAAACTTTTTTGCATACTCTACACCTTAACTATTTCCCCATTTGACACTATTGAACGTTTTTATTTATATCTTATTTATTTTACTCTGCTAACTAAACTGAACCATCTAAAGCATAAGTTGCTTTGAATATGTTTTACAAAATATACAAAAATTTTTATTCAAATGAAAACGACTCTCTACTATTCGAGAATTAATAAACTGTCCGAAAAGTTTATATATGCATGGAATCTATAAAAATCAATCTTTAAAAGACAGCAGACATTCAACCAGTGTCTGCGATAAACATGCCAAAACTGGCAGCGCTTTTGCTTTCTCATCAAGAGGGAAAAATTGGTGATTCAGCCTGGTCTAGAAGAGCCTTATCTTTACCCAGGTGTGTTTACTGTGCTCTGCAAGTGTATCAGTTGGGAAGGAAGGAAGCGTCGAACATCACTTCAAAATCGTTCAGGTAGGGATTGAAAAGGATTTCTCACTGAAATCTGCTCTGAGGAAACAAATGGGAAGGCAGCTAAAATCTAAACTTAATGCTCAACAATCACCTTTTTTAAAACCATTAAACAAAAATAAAGCAACAACTGAGGTGTCATTCTTAATTTCAAATAGTGATGCACAGAATAAGAAACCATATGTAGGCAGTGAAACGAATAAAACTGCATCTTTAGAAGCTGCAGAAGCATTATTTGATATTTTTAATAAAACTGTGATAATGTCTACTATTAAATCTGCACAGCTTACTGCAAATACAGTAATGAGAAAGGTTGAGGTTATGAGTTTTGACGTTGTCTCACAACTTAATACTGACATTGATTGCTGCAACTATTTCTCCTTCCAACTTGACGAATCAACCAATATGGTTGACACAGTTCAGTTGGCTGTTTTGCAAGAATAATTTTTAATAATTTCGAAATAAGACAGGAGCTGGTAAAGATTATATCATTAACAAAACTTACTACAGCATGGGAATATTTTTAGCACTTAGAAAACTCTCAAAAAAAGTATTCCTATACATAATTTGGTGGGCTTAGTAACTGATGCAGCATTTGCAATGGTAGGCCGAGAGAAGGGATTCATAACCTTGTATCGTAAAGACAACAGCTTTCCGAAATTTCTGTCTTACCATCGTGTAATACACCAAGAGTCACTGGGTGAAGTATTTTGAAGTGTGAACAATATAATGAAAACAGTCATAAAAATAGTGTGCAATATGCAATTCAGAGACTGACTGATAAGCACTGACTAATAAAATAGATTGCCAGTTGGTAATCTGCTTCATATGAAAGTTCATTGGTTGAGTAGAGGCAGAGTTTTACAACTTTTTTAAGAGTTACTTCCTGCTTTACTAGAATTTTTGAAAGAACGAGGCAATCCTTCTTTGAGCCGTAAGATACGGTTTGGCTGCATGATTTTGCTTTTCTCTCAGATATCATAGAAACGTTTAAATACCCTTAACTCATAGCTTCAAAGTGAGGATAAAAATATCGGTGGAACAATTTCAGACATTTCATTCTGAAAAATGGTGGAACTGTGAGAAAAAATTTTCATCCAAGGTGAATACAAACATTTTGCCTGTTTGAAACAAACCTTTGTGAAACAAGGGTCTTCAATGCCTCCTTTACAACAGCAAATAATATGTTGCAATTATTTCGGATCCTAGAAGTGAATTCAACAAGCTATTCCTAGATTTTGAAAGGATTTCAATTGTTACACAATTTCTCAAATTGCCTTCTACAGAGATTGATGATGAAGATTTCTCAACTTGTGTCACTGAGCGTTTTGATTTTCAAGAAGACAGTGCTGCAGTGGAGTTGAAGCTGAATGATTTTCAAAATGATTTATCTGTAAAATCACTTTGTTCAAGCTCTGAAAATATTTAGCCTTCTATTCCTAAAGAAGAATACCCAATTTTGGTCCAGGTTTGTCTCAAAGTGAAGGTGATGTTCAGCTCTACATATCTGTATGAGGTTTCTTTTTACAGTACAAAATTTATTTAAAAATAAGTACAGAAATAGACTAACTGATGAATATTTGGACAACTGTATTCGAATGGCAGCTACTGCCTACTCTCCCAAATGATATGATGATGACAAATAAGACTTCCGTCTTTCTCATTAAAATTAATAAGTCTGATAAAAAAATCTGCCATTACATTTGTTATTTATTACCAACTACACTTCAGTTTCTTTCTTATGTACAATTCAATTTGTTTCTTTTGGTTATATGCAGTTTAATTAAAAATGATTTCATGTTTACTAGAAATGCAAGTTTATAGCCAATAAACAAATCTAAGATTTTTTAAAAAAAGTTGTTAGTTGTTTTGGTTGGTAGCTCATAGTAGGATTTAAAAATGGTAAGGTAGCTCAGAAGCTTCATGCGTTTGGCGACCACTGTCCTAAAGCATGTTGGAAAGTGTGGAAATTTAAGACTGTGGAAGTTTGCAAAGTTATAAATATTGTCTTTCTGTAAATGCCAATCCTTGTTGTTGCATGTGGTAACTGTCATTTGAGATTTACACCGATTTAGTTTTTGATTATATGCAGTAAAAGTAGAGGGAAATCATTATAAATGATGTCACATAACATGATGTTAGTGTTACAAAAGTTGGAGTTAAAAATCAAGTTTATACATATTGGGATTGATCTTTTAATATAAAGATACTGAAAATGCTGCCATGGTTGGTCTTTGCCTAAGGTGTAAGTCGTATGAAGTTTTGATGCCAACACAGCAGATGATGTCTTTATCCTGTGAGCAGCATTAGATTATAATTCCTGTAATATTTAAAGTGTAGTCAGTTACTGCAAATAATATCCAGTGTGTAATTGGATAATTATGCTTGTAGTGTCAAAATATGTGTATATACTACTATCCTTATTATGGTATTATACATGATGGGTCTAATACATATTTATTGACGTTATGGCTGAAATGTGACATACTACAAAACCTTTCATTAAATGCAATATATATGTGAATGAATAAAAGATAACATTTCATACTATGCCATACTGTTATATATAGAAGATTTTCAATTACAGTCTGAAAAGCTCATGCAAGGTTCATTATAGCTGAATATTATATCCAAAAAAACACATGCTAAGCAATAGAGTGAAGTATTTACCTGCATATTTCCCCCTCATTTTTTACTAATTTTATCAGACAAAAATCAAGAGAGAAAAATAATGCAGATAATTTAGTGTCTGAAGGACTTGGTTACAGTAAGAACATAACAAATGAAAAGTGTTTGTATTGGTTGCTACATCACAAAAGCATCATTTTTCAGTTTAAGAATAACTTTTCACGGCTATAATTTTAAAGAAAATTATTACTTTTTAGAAATCTATCTTTTTAAAATGTTATTATTCTAATCTTTTTTTTTATTTTTATTATTATTTCCAATCGCACTCTACATAAATCTGTAGAAACGAAGATTATATATCGTTGTAGAAGTTGCACTAATCCACTACTCCCTTTCCAAGCAACATATTATTTATTCAGCAATATTGTTTAAAATTTAAATTTTTTCTTCTATTTAGTAATTCTTTTAGTTTTTCATTATTGATCTGTTCATCTGCATTTTTGTCATAATTGGTGTCCAAAACTGATTTAGTTCTGCACATCAAATCTGCAAGAATGTTATCTTTCCTAGTTAATATGTTTTATATTTGTTGAAAATTGAGAAATGTACTGGAGCTGTCTTAATTTGCCTTGGTGATGCTTTATCATTTTTCTGTTTAAATGTAAATACAAGTGGCTTGTGATCTGTGCATATCGTAAATTCTCGTCCTTCTAGCATATGTTTACATTGTTTAATGGAAAGATAGATACTTAAAAGTTCCTGATCATATGTGCTATAAGCTTTTTCAGTGTCACTTAAATTTTTGGAATAGAATGCTATTGGTTTCCAGTCTCCATCGTCATATTGCTGTCAAAATTAGAGGCATCTGTACATAAAGCTAATGTTAGATCTGGATTAGGAAAGTTAACACAGCATTGGCTAAATTGCTGCATTTTTCAAACAACTTCTTTGCTTCTTTTGTCTGTGCAATTTCCGCTTCAATCTTCTTTTGTTGAACCTTTTAACCCATTCACGGGCCCGTCTCTCTGAACAACGTAGTTTGAAAATGGGCGTGTTATTAGTTAACAAATTCCTCCAAAAATTTTTTTTCCCCGTTATCTGCAATCTTTGTAAGATGGTCCAGCTTAGGGGCAGTATGTTCACTTCCCCTTAAGTGTGATGAATGAGCCATAAAGTGCTTCCCCGCTAATGAATGGCAAGAACTACTTGTATTAGTTTCATCTCTCCTATTTCTTTCCTTTGTACTTGTAGACTTGTTTCTTTAATATTTGACTTTTGAATTTTTTGAGCATTTTAGCTTCCATGCTTGTAAATTTTCGATTATTCGACATGTTTTAGTGGGCAGTATTTTAAGAAAGATCTTTATTTTATTACACAATTTTTTTTACTATTTACATATTACCCTATTTTATTTAGTTTTAGGAAGGCCAGTTTATTTTGGGAAATTAAATTTTAATCTCTTTTTTTTACTGACGCAGTCTTCTTTTCATTATAAGTCCATATATATTTGCAATAATAGTGTAATATTTCTCAGGAATTTTTGGAAAATTTGGTGTACGTATTTATATTTAGCTTTGAATTTTTCCTACAAGTTGCTCATTAATAGTTGAGCTTGTCCTCGCAAACGCTTGATCTTTTCAGCATAGAATTGACAAGCAATAATCTTCCTAATGAAAGTTTTTTTGTGATTTTAAAGCAATTTCTAGAAATTTGGCAGATTTCTGAAAATATTTTGGTAAATTCAGGTATTATGCAGTTGCTAGTAATATGGAATTTTAAATAAAAAATTTATTCCCTCGTTCATCTGAGATATCGCTTTAATAATTCAAACAGAAGTTTAAATGAATTTGATGCAGTCTTATCACAGACTGGAAAGAGTTATTTCTCTGTGTTCAAAGGCAGGATTTTCTCACATTTTCTGCATTCTACAGATTGTTGTTGTTGCTTATCCTCAAAAGGTCTGACATATGTCAGATCAGCTCCAGAAGGTTGTTGACCATCAAAAAATCAACAATACTGAGGAGATTGGATGTTAAGTCCTCCTTAGAAAGTCCGATGCTACCCAGTATGTGATCCGGTGAAGCTGGATGGTCACAGCATTTTTTACAAGGGAGGAAGGTTTTTCTGCCTCTGTCAAAGGAAAGACATTTAAGGTGGCCACTTGTTAGTCTAGCCAGAGCAGTCTGGAAGCCACGCCACATTTGAATTCCAGTAGGGAGCCAGGGGATGTTCCTGTGTACCATTGGTACATAGGTGGATTATATCATATTATATTAAGTTCAGATCTTTCATTTGAGTAAAGTTCTTGGTAAGTAAGTGAGGAGCTAGTGACCATTTCATTTTCACTACCCTCTTTTGCCAGTTTATCAGCGACCTCATTTCCACTAATATTAACATGTGATGGGATCCACTAGTGATGGACGTTGTGGGTCTGAGAGATCTTCCTCAGCTTCAGCAGAATAGGTATGCTGGTTTCATCGCATAAGGATAACCAGCCACCAAGAAGTTGTAGTACACTGTGGCTGTCCAATAGAATCCATAGTTCTCCAAAATCACAATCATAAGCCAGGATAACATCAAGCCCCACAGTAATTGTAATTAACTCGCTCCTAAAGACAGAGCAAGTGTCAGGGTTGCATTGTTTTATTGTAGTTTCAAAGTGAGGAGTCCTAATAAAGATACTGCTGCCAGCAAGATTTTCTGTACGATCAGTACAAACCTGTTTGTACCATCAGTACAAACCTGCACTGCATCTTTAGGAATGCAACTAATAATTTCCGGAGCCAGTTGCCTAAGAAGGTCTTCATGGTGAGTTTATTTGTTTGCAGTGGATTTCAGATCAAAGTGGAAGAAAACTCTCGGTAGTCCCACTGATGGACCAATAAAAGATTATAGAGAAAGAGGTACAACCTCCCGAGAGATCAGATTCTGAGTTTCTGCCAAGCTAAAAGGGCTGTATTTCTTGAATCTTTGATTGTTGTGCCAATTATGGAGATGCAACAAAGTGTGATTTGGGAGCCATAGCTATATATTTTATTGAAATAATTACCGAGATTGGCTCTTCTAATATGCAGTGGCTGTAAGTTGGTCTTGTACAAGGCTATACCAGAAGGGCAGCTATTTCTGAGTCCAAGAATAATTCAAGTGACACTTAGTTGTACACGTTCCAATTTCTGAAGATTGGTTTCAGATGCACAGGAATAAATTGGGTAGCCATATTCTAGACTGGGTCTTATTAGCGCAATATAAGTGGTTCTAAGAGTGTTTGCGTCAGCTCTCCAGCCTCTGCGAGCTAGATATTTAAGGATGTTTAGCCGCTTACGGGCCTTCGAGACCAAATAGTCTATATGTTTGTTGCTATTGAATTCAGGATCAAGGACGAAGCCTAGGTATTTGGGATGCCTTTCATATGTGAGGGGCTGAGCTTTGAAATACAACTGTGGTTTGTAGTTATAAAGGTGTTTATTAGTAGTAAAAAAGGTCACTATTGATTTAGCTGGATTTAAAATCAATTTATGTTCTGTTGCAAACTCAGAGAGCAAAGTGGTGTTAAGGATCTTTTCAATGTTATTCATGTCTGTGCTTGAATGCCAAAGAACAATATCATCAGCAATATCAACAAGTTTTAATTTCCTTTTTTCTACACCGGCCAAAAAGAGGGAGAATAGAGTAGGGTTTAAGACTAATCCCTGAGGAACCCCATCCCAGTCTAAAAGGATCCAACTAGGTCTTATTAAATTTAACTCTAATGGATCTCAAGTGCAGAAAGTCAGCTATCCAAACCAAGGCAGAACCCCTAATGTTGAAAATGTCAGGGATTTTAACAATAAGTTTGTCCTTCCAGACAGTATCAAAAGCCTTAGATAAGTCCAGTAAGACTGCCACGGAATGTCGAGTTGGTTTAAAGTATTGGACATCTCATATCTTTTGGCAAAAGTAAAGGATTTGATCTGTGGTACTATGCCCTTTTCAGAGTTGCCAACTCTCCCGATTTCTGATCGCTCTCCCGACTTTCTCTTATTTTAAAAATTTCTCACAATTTTTATGTAGCTTGACTTAATATTTCGTTATTTGCAGCCATAAAAAAAGGGATGTTGGATGTCTGAAAGCACCTGGTTTTTCTCTAGACTATATAGAAAACCAAATTAGTTTCATCAGTGAGAAATTATGGTTCGTTTCTGCTTTGTGAGTGAGAACACTTGTCCGAAAACGTCAAGTTCCATTTCTCCAATGAGCATCGAGTGTTATTGTGTGTCATCTAGCACATATTAGCCAGTGAGCACAAAGCAAGATCAAGATTGTTCTTTCTTTCATCTTGTCACTAACCTGTGTAAATGTACTTGCTTTCGAGAAATAGTTTAAAAAATTACGATATTTCACATTAGTTATGTCTGCGAAAAAGGTGAAATACTCAGGTACTTTTCAAAAATCGTACACAGATGACTTTTCTTCTAATATTTCCTCAAGGAAATGTAATGCATTTGTGATGTGTACCGTTTGTCATTGCGATTTTCCGATTTGCAAGGTGGAAGGGCCCATGTTCTCAAACATGTTCGTACACAAAAACACAAGGACAACATGAGTTCTGTTGAAAAAAATGAAAAGTTACTTTTTCTGTGGAAACAAAGGATCAAAAAGTTATTAATGCAGTCTATACTGTTTGCATTTAAGAATTAGTAACTGAACTTTCAGACATTAATTAGTAACGATTTGAGGTTCATTCATTATTAAAAAATATTTTTTTATCATTTAAAAATCTTTTTGTAGTTGAAAATAAATCTCCCAATTTCTAAAAAAATTCTCCTGATTTTTGAGTGTCGTAGTTTGGCAAGTATCCCTTTTCTAAAACCGTATTGTTCAGGTGGTAACAGATGATTGAGATCCGTTTGTAATTTGATGTTGCCATGATTTTTTTTGCACATATTTTCATTTGCAAAACAAACTACAAAAGTCTCAAAACTTTAATGATTGCACCAGCGTAAAATATTCTTTTAAATAAAATTTCTCTAAAATTTTTAACGTAAATCCTGATTTCGGGGCGAATTATTGAATGTCAGAAAATGTTTTCGATTATTTGAAACGTTTATTGGAAGTAAAAAAAAATATTCATTGTTGAAAAATAATTTTTCAATTGAAAACTTTCATTGAAAGTATGTTGTTGGTTGAAAAACTAATTTTATCTTAATAAAATTATCTAATTTTTTTATCTTCAATAATTTGATTGAAAATTTTTTTTTATCTTTTTAGTCTCAAAGTTGAGAATAAAAAGATAAAAATTTTAAGACAGGTTTTATAATATAAGCTTTTATTCAAAACTTATAAAATGCTTAATATGACAAAAGCAAAAGAATAATTTATGCGATATTTTAATGGGAACAAGAGATTAATTCTCTTTACAATGGGCAGTTTATACAAGGTGTGTTCGAAAAGTTCGGTGATTGGTCTCATAATTAAAAAACTGCGCCAGTTAGGATCTTGCACTCACGCAGACACAGTGAGAGAAATGTCATCTAGAGCCATCTAATGGCCATTTTACGACAGATAAGAGGAAGCGCACGTTATGAACAGTTTAATACAGTCAGTGTGACATGGAGCAACACATAAAGTTTTGCTTCAAGTTAGGCAAAATGGTGACGGAGACACATGACATGTTAGTGAAAGTTTATGGTCAGGAAGCAGTGAGTAAAAAGTGTGTTTATGAGTGGTTTAAACGCTTTACAGATGGAAAGGAGGATGTCAAAGATGTGACGCGGTCGGGGCCCCCTACAACAAGCACAACTCCGGACAATGGGGAACGAGTTTGACGTATGCTTGGGGCAGATCGACGACTATCTTTAAGAATGATAGCTAACAAATTGTAGATAAGCCTAGACAGTGTGAGCACCATTGTGCACAAACATTTGCATAAACGTAAGATATGCGCCCGGTTTGTACCGCATTCGCTGTCAGATGAGCAAAAGCAATACCGAATGGAAACCTCTGGAGATTTTACCAACATGTGTGTGACCGGAATCCCCAATTCTTGGAAACAATAATTACAGGGGATGAGTCGTGGTGCTATCAGTACGATCCGAAGACCAAGCGGCAATCCATGGCATGGTGTTCAACGTCGTCACCCCCTCCCAAAAAAAGTCGTTTGACACAATCCAGGATCAAGACGTTGTTGATCGTCTTTTTCGACAGTAAGGGTTTGATTCATTGTGAATTTGCACCCGCGGCTACAACCGTCAATGCGGAATACTACGAGGGGGTTTTTAAACGGCTGCTGCTACGCATACGCCGGATTCGGCCACAGTACCGGAATGGACAGTGGAATCTGCTCCATGACAACGCACGCCCGTACACTGCGATCCGTGTAACCCAATTCCTCGACAGGTACCAGGTTCCAGTTTTGGATCACCCTCCATATTCTCCAGATCTGGCTCCCGCAGACTTCTTCCTGTTTCCCCGCCTCAAAGGAGTTCTGAAAGGCCAACACTTTTCCGACATTACTGAGGTCCAACAACGTGTGACAATGGTGCTTTGAGCCATACCGAAAGAAGCGTTTGCAGAGTTTCCAACAATTGTACACCCAATGTCAAAACTGTATTGTTGCTAATGGCGAATACTTTGAAGGCCAGTAAAGCTATTTTGTTTGTTTCTCTTGTTTCCTTTTTTTTTATGGTAAAATTCACTGAACTTTTCGAACACACCTCGTATCATGAATCGTAAAAGTGTAAGTACTTAAGTAACTAAATCAAATAGTCGAATCGCAGTGTAAAAAATATGTCAAGGGCACCACATCTTTTTTATTATTCATGACATAAAATTGTGAAAAGGAATTTTTTAAAGAATATTTTTAAATTTCCTATTCCTGTTAATCAGTATAATAAATTACGGTACTCTTCTGTTACCAGGACCGGATTAAAAGTGTATGTATATATGGATGTAAGTGTTCATATATGTGTGTATATATATACGAACATTTGTATGTGTGTACACATATACACACGACGTGCATACAAGCATTCCTGAATCCCGTTCGATAGCAGAACAGTTATGTAAATGAATTTTCTTTTTAAAATTTATTAATCATTTTATGAGTTATAAATAAAAGCTCATTCTATAAAAATCTTTTTTTTTTTTATTTATTTTTTAAACAACTTCTAAAACAGAAATTCTTAATTTCTCCTATTAACTTTCTAACTTGTAACAAATTTCTTGTTTCTTTAGAACCAGTGTAAGGCTGTTATCGTAAAACATCAAGAAAAGTTCTTCCCGCGCTTTTCAGGGTCATTAGCTATTGTCGTCAGGGTTGAAGGGATGCTTGTCCCCTTAGGCATTTGGGGGTGAAAGTAAGACAAAACTCTGGGCTAACCTTTCCTGACATAATTTTTAATTCTAACAAAAACACAGGACTGTCATTTTTTGAGGTTATATTTAAAATGGCAATATTCTGTGAAAGCCATTAAGGAGCCTGCATAAAAGTACGAGATATTCCAGATCAAACCATTTAAGGGAATCTGGATATTAGCTTTATCGTTTATAAAAGTTAATCATTCCTAAAAGTTTACGAAGTTTGTGAATAGTATAAGAAGTATGTAATTTGTTATGGTTTCTACTTTTTTCTGGAAGAGGTTTTAAGCCTTTGGAATTGTCAAATATCCTAAAAATTCTACCTTATTCACTTCCATCACTTGATTTCAATTGGTTGATGCATAGACCATGCTGTTGAATTCTATTAAAAACTTCCATACGATGTTCTTTATGCTTTTCCTCAGTTTCCGGTGCATTTAGGATGTCATCCAAATACAGTTTAGTCCACTGAAAACTGTATTAACGAATCTGAAAAGTGGAGGGAGCATTCCTTAAGCCAAAACTCATTACATTAAATTTAAAAAGTCCAGATGGGGTTGTTAGTGCTGTTTTTTGTTTGTCTTCGTTTGCTATTTGAATTTGGTAATAGGCTGTAAGTAAATCAAGTTTAGAAAATATCTTCTTTCCTTTTAAAATGTGATGGAAAGGTTCAGTTCTAGGTCAAGTGTAAGAATCTGGTACTGTGATATCATTTAAGCGGTGATAATCTCCGCATGGCCTCAGAGTGCATTTGTTTTTGTGACTAAATGAAGTGAGCTTGCCCATGGTGATTTTGAAGGTTTTATAATACTGCTTTCAAGCATAAAGTTGAATTCTTGTTAGGCTATTTCTAATCTTTTAGGATCTAACTGTCTTGCTTTTGAATGAAACACAATATTGAGCATTATATTACTATTAATGGCAAAACGAAATTATAAAAAAACACAATAATGAGCATTTGGTTTGCCATTAATAGTTATATAATGCTCAATATTGTGTTTTGTTTCAGAAATGAGGAAATCAGGTTCTGGATATTGTCGGGATATTAGAAAAATTATTATTTTAGCTGCTTATATTTGATTCATCGGCTGATAATGTAACTTCTCCAATAATGCTCAGTTTAGTTACACCATTAGTTTTTGTTTTCAATTTCAATCAATAAATTAAACTGGTTAAGAAAGTCTGCACTTTACCTTTAGTGACTTTGATAAATGGCTATTAAAAATCACGGCAAAGTCCTAAATCAAAAGTTAAAATTTTTTGTCCAAAACGTAGGATTTCAGTACATTTGCAGCATAAAGTTTAAAGTCGCCACTTATTTTGTCATTACATTGGGCTGGAATTAGACTTACATCTGCACCACTGTCAACCAAAAATTGTACATTTTTCTGGAAAGCATCTTGATCCGAAAGTAAGGTGGTAATAACACAGTTTACCATTCGGGTTGTAATGCCTCCAACTTCTGACTCTAGACAATAATCTCTTAGTACCTTTCGTACTATGACTTCTTTTATATGGCTGGCAGGGGAAGTGGAGCTCTTCAAACTGCTTTTCCAACAAAGATATCTTCTTCAGTAATTGTGACATGGTAATTTGCGACGCACTCGAATTTTTGACTTCAATTGAATGAGCTTCATATACTTCAGTTTGTGAATACATGTCAGAAATCTTATCAGCCGTAATCACCAATTTATCAGTACCTTCATCACTAATGACCAATGTGTGTTTAATATGTGCGGCAATTCTTCATTTGTTTTTAATACCTTGTCGGAAATGTAATTGGTTGCCAAGGCATTTAATTTTTTGTAATGGATGGCTTGGTTTCGTGTCGGCAATTTCAGTGCCAGTGGGAAGGCATTTGATTCGTTTGTTTTCACTCTCTTTGAATACATTTAATAAACATTCCTTTGCCAATGAATATTTATTTTCAGCCCTGTGAGTTACGTCCCAAATAGTGTCTATATATTTAGGTTGCATTTGTGAGACTATGTAGTTTATCTATCCAAAACGGAAGAATTTTTACACTTCATAGTTTCTGAAAAATAGCACCTTTGGACTGGTTTTGTGTCTTCTTGGTATTTTCCATTGCTATTTACCATGGCAGCCACTACATTCATTGGTGTCATCATCAAGGAAATTATTTATTACTTTTTAGACATTGAGCTTTTTAAAACATGATTATTCTATTTTTTTTAACCATTGCCAATTACAGTCTACATAAGTTGTAGAAACAAAGATTATATGTCGTTTGTAGAGGTTTCGTGTTCATGAATAAACTACTGATAGCTATCACAGTTTTCTTGAAGCTGTTCATGATTTCTTGATCAATCAGAGCCCATCCACCCAAAATCCATAAACAGATCAATTATTAATACAAAAACAACCACTGTGTAGTTGAACCCATTTTAAAATTTAGGGAAGCTTGGTTTCTGAATGCTTTGAGGAAGGGGAGAAATACATAATTATTTTTAAAAATTTCAGACCTTGTATGGGCAAGTATGTGAAAAAAATACGATATATGGACATACTTCTAGGCAATATATATACAATGCATGCATACTGCTGCTCTTAATAGTTACCACATTTTTATATACAAAATGGCTCATACTTGGTTCTCGAGAGAGTTGAGAGAACTGAGTCTTGTACTCAGCTGTCTGTCAACTATAAGTGTGTGGCACTGCATTGTTTTAGATTCAACCCAGTAGCATCTTCTGCAGACACTAATAATTTGAGAGAGAAGGTTGCATAGATAAACTCTTAATTTGCTAGTAGCTTGGGACTAAATAAGATTCCCATTTTTATGACTCATGGCATTTGGTTGGAGCAAAAGAGGGATGGACAACAGTGGGATTTTTTGCAGTGCCTAATTTTAAAGGTTTTGGGAGTGCATTGTCTGTAAGTTTTAATCTGGTGGTCGCTTGGTGGCAAAATATCTTGCACAGTCAGTCAGTGATTAGGAGGCTTTCATTTACTATTCTGAGATTTGACCATCCTCATGCACGCTGTCTTGAAAGCTGGAGGAGAGTAATGATTGTTTTGGATAGTTAGATGATTTCAAGGAAAAAAATCCTGCATCAAGGTGGCTCTTTGATGTTCTCTGTTAGCTTCCCTGAATCAACCTGTAGTATAAAAATCTCCTGTTAGTGATGCTGAATTGAATAAGTTAAAAATGCAGTCAGCTAGTGATTAGAGGTTTCATACTTGAGTATTGCATTCTGAATATAGCTTTCAGTTTTAAGTAGTCTTCTCTAGCAATTAACCTGGATAAAACATTTTTTCCCTTTTTTTTGGGGGGGGGGAAGCTGTGCTGTATCAATGTGATCATCATCAGTTACAGCTATTATTTGTACATAACTGAACGTTGTTTTGCTTTTTGATGAAAGGAAAGCAGATTTGGATCATAGTAGAAGAATAGTAATTTTTAACATTTATTTTAAATTTATTTTATTGATTTATTTATAGTGGGCAACATTTCAAATTTTGAAAATTTTGGCAAAGAAAATCCTTCATACTTGCAAAATCCTCTTATTTACATAGCTCTTGATCCCAAGGAGTTCTGGTTATCATAATTCTACTATAACTGTATAAGCCAATATAGAAAGTGGGCTTCTCAGATGTCAACATTCATTTGTATATTTTGAATATTAATGATTAAGCATTGCACAGTTGAACTCGGTATTTGAATTATCTATAAAAAAAGTCTTATGGCTGAACCTCTGCTAAGTAAAGAAGAGGTGTTTTTTGAGGATCTGATCAGTAGCTCTACAATTAGAAAGAAAATAGAGGGAAAAAATTAATTATAAATTGCCCAATATGACCAAAACAAATATTTTTCTTTTTATTTCAGGTTTTGTTTCAATTGAGAAAAGTGTTATTTTATGGTTTGTCATTAAATATATTTTTAATAAGACATGCATGAGAATATCTGTAACTCCGGAGTGCTTAGGCCTTCTGATGACCTTTATCTAACTCAATTTAAAATCAAAACCATTGAATAGATAAAGCTGTAGCCAGGTTTTTCAAGCATCCTGTGTATGTGTACCTCAATGTATATGTGTACAACCAATTTAATCTAGAATATACAACTACTAAAGTAGTGAATGTTCAGGAAGTATCATCTACCATCAGTGATTAAAATGTTCATGAAGTTATATCTAGGTTGATAAATTAAATTTTAGTTTTCTGTATGTTAAAGCAGAATTGTTTTATATTTTTATGATATTTCGTTTCTACAACTTAAATATACCTTTTCAGCCATCTGCTTGGAAAAGAGTTAGAAACTTAGTTCGTTGTACTCCATTCATACAAACGTATAAGAAACAAAAATATCCTTGGGTGCAACTAGCTGGACATCAAGGTAAGCTAATTTTTCATATTTCCCGCCTTTTTAAAAATGTCTATGTACATAAACATTTTTACATGCAGTTTTATAAATTGGCCACCCTAATCAAGAAGTAAAAACTAGTAAATTCTTTTGATTTTTCCCATCCAAGACAGTTTTTTTGTCCTTTTTTTTTTATTAAAGTGTATAAACGTCGTGATCTCTAATAGCAAATTGCTATTATGTACATTGTTTTATTTCTGTAAATGGTATTATCATTCCAAGGAAAGTAATTTTTATGTTGCCATGAAAATGTACATTTATTTAATCACAGTGAAAATAAAAACTGATGTGCAAAATGTATTTAAGATATACCAGAATAGTCATTTACATTAAAAACATTGCTGAATGATCAAATAAAATGCTTAGAAATATATAGATATACGTGCCTAGATATAGGTGTAGAAAAAAGTTACCTTTAACCCCTTGCCAGTGAAAAAAAAGTGAAATTTGAAAAAAACGGACCAGAAATGGCGGAAAAATTCTTCTCTGTAATTTTGTTCGTTGTCATCAAAATGTTAGAAATAGATTATTTTTTTAAAAAATTAAATGAACTAACTACTATATTCAATATTTTCACATATATGGATGGGAAATGTTAATGAATTACAGTAATTTTTGGTCAAATTATAGCAAAATAAATCAAATGATAATTTTCAAGGTAAGTGTAATAAATTAATACAACAGTGTTATTATCATCTACCATCAGTTGTTGAATCAGTTGTCATGAATTCCATGTCCCTCCTGATTCCTTTGAATTTCACAAATCCTGTACAGTATGGTATTTATGAATACATGGTATGGCACACAAGCCTACATCACAGGCTTTACAATAAACTTGAGTCTTCT
>KK120320.1:57414-81403 GCA_000611955.2 Stegodyphus mimosarum
CAGTTTTACGACTACAGAGGAAACATTGTCTTGTTGGAGTAGTCGTTTTATCCATTGGCAGAATGTGTTCAGGAAAGTGTCTACCCATAAATTGCAACAAGTTCATATTAGGGTGCCCTGGCGGCTGAATGCATGGCTTATTATCTTCAATGATTTGTTCAAAAATTGAGGTTTTGTAGTCCATATTATATTTTCCACCACCTGATGACTGATAAATAATAAAGGAATTCCAAAATGCTTTATCCAGAAGATGGTATGTAGTATTCTGGTTTATGTAGTATTTCTTTCCACAGTTTCTGGCAATGGGATAGTCTGTAAGGTGTTGATCAATTTTATCAACGCTTGCTGTAGTGTTGTTATAGTCAGCAACTACTGTAATTTCGAGTAGATAAGCCGGCCTGTTGTGTACACTGCACACATGATAATTGACTGAAAAAATGAAAATTCATCAGGTAAGTAGCACTGCTGTATATGCCGCAGCAAAGCATTCCTAAACATGGCACTTAGTATTCATTTATTCATTCCCTGCCATATTGATGTAATCATCATCGATAACATTATATAGTATTTACAACATAAATATAATCAGTAATATATAAATAAATAAAGAAGAAACATTTTACCTTGAACTTGCTGAAAACAAACTCTGGTGATTTGTAAAAGATATTATTTTTACGGCTTCGGTAAACTTCGTTTATTACCATAAATTACTATATTATGAAAAAGAATACATAAATTAGATCAACAAACAGAATTTTTTAATTAAATTGAACTACATTTTTTATACAAAACCTCCAAAATCCAACTCATCCATATCAGAATTAAATAAATTTAACAAATGACCTTCAAGGTCAATTTCATCATTCTGTTCTAAATCACTTCTTTCAGCATCCTATCTTGACTCTCATTTTCTTTTTCCATGATTTCCGATTTAATGAAAGTTGATATGACCGTATCATCTCGGACTGATTGCCATGCTTTATCAACCCATAAGGCAGCCTCATCATATGAAGCTTTTCTCATTCGTCTGGAATTTGTGAAAGAATGGAGTCCACTTCGCATCCATTCCTCCTACTGTTTTTGTAGTTTATGCTTGAAAATTCTAGTGATAGTGAGATCCAGTGGCTGTAAAGTTTTTATAAGCCCACCTTGTATAACTGAGACATTGGTGGTAAGTTCTTTTACTTTGGATCATACCGTATCCACTAAATGGGATTACACTGAATCCAGAACGATGAGTCTTCAGGATAGAAGAAAGCACCTTTCCTTTCTCGATAAATTTCTCTCAGCCAAAACAACATCCTTTTTTGTTTGCGTAAATAATAACTCCTTTAGGGAAGTTTCCTTTCGGAATTGTTTTTCGTTTGAAAATTATCAAAGGGGTTAACTTCTCTCCATTGGTGGCACAACCCACAAGAAGTCTTTTCATTCCCGGTTGTTAACTGTTAACACTGAAATAATTTTTTTTCACCTATTGAATGACTAGTTCTGCTTGGAGGACAGTCAAAAGTAACTGGCTCTTCATCCATATTAATTATTTGTTCTCTTTTCAAATTTTATTCTTTAATTTTCTTAGATGTGAACTCCAAAAAAGGTATCTTTTTTCAAGCCAGTCCATGGAAAGTTCTTGTCCAACTGTTGTTTTGGTCCTGACAGATAATTTCTTTCACTTGTTTCTTCGATCCTGAAACACCAATTAGGTCCTCCAACAAAATTTCTAATGCCCATTTGCTGAGCAATTACTTTTGCTTGAAGGCAAATTCTAACTGTTGATTCTGATAATTCGCTTTCTGTAAATTGTCTTTCAAAACAGGCCAGGCTATGACACCAGTTTGACGAGATCTTTTATTTTTAGGCATTTTCTCTAATTCTTGTTCGGACTTCCACCGCCAAATGCATCACTTGTCAACTTGAAATTCTTTACCCGAAGCACAATTTCCAATTTCGATCGCTTTCTTCACTGATAAAAGCTTAAAAACATCTGCATAACTTTTCCTTGAAATGGGAGCCATAATAATAATATTTTTAAAGCACGAATGATAAGGTAAACGAAAAGCAAGCTACAAAGCAGTAAAAACGTGTAAGAATGAACATAGCACTTGGCAAGCAAACGTAGCTGTTTCCATTTAATAAAAAAAGGGAGTCATAAGAAAACACTGACAAAACCATGGAGTTTAGCAGAAAGTACATGCATTATGGGGTCTTTACACAAAGCGCCATCTACCTTAGTTAGACAAGTTTGAACTTATTGCACTGCCTTAGCGCAATCCAAGATTAAAATATTGCAGCGAATTTTAACGTAACCGTTTCGCTTGTGCTTAACTTATGATCTAAACTAGTGAAGTTTTAAGGACAAAGAGAAAATAAAATTCTCTCAGGTTGGCTGCTCTGGCAGGTATGCAGCAGACCTAAATTTTCATTTTTTAAACGCATGCAAGCTGCTGCTTATCTGCCCGAAATTACAGTACTTTAGGTTTCAGTTTCTTTTGCTTCTTCCAGTCTTCTGTTTCAATGATTTCTGCAATATGGGCTGAAGAAAGCAGGTAAATTTCTTTTCTTATGCCATTTCAGGACTATGACTTTCCTATGCTGGAAAGCCAGAACGTCACCTTTCTTTATTTTATTTTTGTGAAATTGAGTGGTAGGTCTTTCCTGATTGCCCATACAGTTCTGTATATGTCTGTAGAATACTGTTTCACAAGCTCGTCAGCTAACTGTGGAGAAGTATAATATCTGTAACCAAACAATATCCTTTCCCTAACAGAAGTGTCATCAATCGTAAACTACTTGACCGGAGATGCATATTCGCTGTCAAGCTTTGTGCCCTTTTCTGTGTAGATGATGCTTGAAAAAAATGTAGCCAGTCTTACTCTCGCATAATATAAATGTTTTTATGCGAAACAGAGATATTTTTAGAGGCATGTATTAGATCCATCTCAATCTACCCTTATATAGATAGCATCAAGCTTTCATCAACAGTGACATCACAGTCGGTTATGTAAAGTGAGTAAAATTTGGCATTGAAAAATGGGCCAAATTTTGTGCAGTTTTGCATTAGGGTGTGTTTCAAGGTCGACTTCTTCATTGTTCACAAAATGTAAATATTTTCTTATCATATTGTTGTGCGTATCTATTAGTCTCTTTCGTGATGGTGTGAATCAAATTGTGATAAAAAAAATAGTTCAAAATATTGTTTTTGTTGAGTAAAAGTAGAAGTGTCAATTTTGCACCCACGTGTGGTTGTTGGAATGGGAATTTTGGTGGGGCTGAAGGAAGGTTATTTAAACATAGTGGCATCCAGGTTCTGCATGAAAGTTTAACTTTCGGGATAGTCATACTCTTCTGTTGAAATGCTGGTATCTGAGCATGAAGAGCCTAATAAGTATTCTTCATTGTCTGATTCCATCTTCATCGAACTGAATTTGGGCTTCACAGAATTGAAACACCGATTTTTCTCTCGCTCGAAATGAGTTCGAGTGTCACAGGCAAAGCTGTTGGAATTTTCACTTGACTTTTTTTTTTTTGGTGCTGTTCCTCGAATTTAACTTTGCAGCAGTTATATGCCATAAAAAATATAGTAAGAGTTTTGCAGGTTTTCTAATTAGGATGTGCCATCAAAACCAAAATGTTTTGTTTTTTTATTACATTGATCATAACAATGAGATGACCGCTAGATTGTACAGTTTATTATGTGTCCACAGTGGCTGTTTTGCCTGTCATGATGTTTTCTCACTTCAAACATCACGATGGGCATACATTTCCTAGGTGCGTACATTTCCTGGGAGAGGCAGGAGAAATTTATCTGTTTTAATAATGAAAAATAATATTGCTTATTTGTGTTTTCTGCCTATAACTTTAGTAAAATAAAAAATCAACTCCCCAAAAATAACTTACATGCAGGTATAAAGATGAAGAAAATCTCCCATTTGCATTTACTAGCAAAATTTCAGTAGAAAAAGTTTATTCTTTGCAAGTTTTATGAAGAGGAAAAAAAAATAATAATAGTGGCTGGCTTATAGGCTAGATAATGAGATATTCTCTATTGATTTTTAAATGTAAGATGTGTTTATACTGAGAGGTATGATGAGATAAACATTTTGTCTTCTTAAGTGCATTGAAAGATAGTTAGTTGACTTTATCAAAAAGATGATGCACATCATGTATTCTGAGAGTGATGTTCACAGCTGTTTGAAAAATTATTTACTTATATATTTTTCCTTTCTTTATTATTATGAAAAAATTGTTTTCAGCAGTATATAAATAAGAGCAATCAAATTGACTAAGCATATTGCTAGGTATGTATTTTCTCTAACTACAAAATTAAAATGTTTTTCTTTTTGAAATTGTTGCATACTTGCGTAGTTTTAAGTAACGAAATATAATTTCAAAATTAATTATTAATTACTGATTATTATTCAGAATTAACATAAACTAGAAGATATAAAAATGCAGATATTATCAGTGATTAGTTTGGTGGGAGGGAACTTTTGACAGAGGTTTAATGGTAACTTTATTTCATGTACTCATGACAGACCGTGTGTACATGAAAGATTTAAAGAATTTTAAGATATAATTCCAATAATGTGCCAGTCCTTGTAATCCTCATTCATTGGATGTAAACAAAATTTCAGTTTTTAGAAAATTCAGCCCAACAGTTTTTTAACATAAATAAACCATTTTACAAAAATACGTTATAGTTGTAATGGATTGTAGATGGAGGAGCAATTTTTTATATCGTAAGTTATATGGGATTAACTATGCATATGTCAGGGCTGGTTTTGTAAATATGGGCTGTAAGTCTGTTTAAATTTATATTAGAAAATTACTTTTGTGTTTATATTGTGTTGTCTTCTGAAACAAATTCTCTAAAGTATAAAGAGTTTGTTTAGCCACTACTTTTCAAATGTTGAGTTCTGACTTAAATACACCTCATAACTGAATTGTTTACATTCCCTGTAACAAGCAAGCTTGTTCGTATCAGTATCAAATAAGCACAGATTATTAAAAATAGCACTTGTAGATTTTATTGTATTAAAAATCGGATGACATAGTAATGAAGCTGTCAAACAGAGAAACTTTTCTTTTAATAAATCCAAAATTTCAATTCTAACCAAAATTTTCAATTGTGTAAATTTCAATTCCAAAATTTCAATTCTGTAAACTACCTGTTGCAGTGTTAATCCCTTTTTTCACATGTGTAGAATGTAATGACAGAATTATGGTGGGGTTTCAGTTTAGGAAAAACTGGTACTTTCTGTTAGCAAGATTGGATTCAGAAATGTTGATATGTGTGTATGTGGTTAGTCCTGATAACACAAAAGTACTGGGAAAACTTAGTGTTAAGAGTTTTATATGCAATATATTTTTCTATTTTCTTTCATTCAAGAGTGTAAAAAAAAAAAACAATTCTTTTGAAAGTAATTTCAATCATGAATATTTATCGTTTTTAACCTAAAATTCTTCATTGTATTTTCGAAGAAGATATTTTTAACTATTGCAAAATATTTTTTATTTGATCCTCTTTCCTTCCCTTTATGTTTTCCCTTTGCATTGACAATTTTCCTTACATATTAATATTTTTTTAAAATATGTAGTTTTTTATTCAGTAAATCTTGATTAAATAAATTCTTAAGGTAAAAGTGCATTTTGATTAGTTGTATTTGTTAAATGCAGATGTAAACAAAACTTACAAAGATGACTTATAATTCATGAAATTCCCTAATTCATGCAAAATGTGGATTACTGGAATTATGCTGTATTTTACAAATGTCATATGAGCAGCAGTCATTTCTGCACATTGCATGTTTGCCATTCTATGTTATAAGTAATATATGCATTTCCATGTTATTTTACAAATATATCTTCTCCCAATTTTTGTAAATATCGTTTATGATTAGTTTTCTATGATTAAAAATTTGTTGAAAATTTCTGAAGTATTTTATTTATTAATTTCACTTTATTCTTTAGAAGGGCAAGTAGTAAAATGTCTATCATTATAAATCTAGTTAAATATCTTTTATCTGTTTGTCCTTAAAGACTTAAATGTTGCTTTAAAATTTAACTATATTCCAAAATTCAAAGTGTTCCTTCAGTAGTTTAACAAATGATAATACAGTAATAAAATAAGCTTTGATAATAGTTTTTCTTCCAAGTGCTTAGTTTCTGCAAGAGCCCAGTGAAACCGCTGTGGCTGCACTGAGCAGCAGGATTAAGGCATCGCAGAGATTACTCTTGGCAGCAAAAAGCGTATTGTCTGCCTTGATTTCTGTTCTGTGCCGATTTTGATTCTCCTGTAATAATTTTCCCTAACAATGGTAAATAATTAAATCTTATAAACTTTATTTATTAAACAGTTACATATGTATGTAATAGTGCAGTAGTTTTATTCTGTTTTTAAAGACTGTTAGTTTTATATCTGTACTTGTTCATTGTTGAAAGTATGGTGATAAAATTCTGAAAGCACTTTTCTTCCTCTCCTTGGATGTGCAAAATTTTACTAATGCATCTTTTTCCACATTGGCAAGCATAATATTATTGCATATGTGGCAGTATAGTCATTAGACTTTTATTTGTAAAAAAAAAAATAAAAGTCATTAACTGCACTTTTAGTTTGTCACTAGCTATATAAATTCTCTAATCGTTTTGAGAGAGTCTGTAAGGCTGCTCCTCCTCCTTCAAGAAGAATCTGTGCTGTTGATACTGAAAACAACATTTAGAAAGTAAAAAGGGGTTTAACCTATATAGTGTCATCTGTTAGCAGAAATAAGAAAAATGAGGCAGAAGAGATTGGGATTTTTAAATACTAAGAAAAACTGAATTGAAATTAGTGCTGTTAATCAAATAAAAGTAGTACCAATCTAAGACAGATTTTTTCCAGATTGTATGTTTAATATCAGTGTTCATCTTTTCCTTACACAAAAATTGTTTAGGTAAGTGATCAGCATTTTGAACAACTCACATCTCTAAATTTCTGTGTTTGTGCCTGTCGTGAATGTTATTAATATATGCTATGACTTGCAAATGACATTTAAAAATTAGCCAAAGACTTATGGGAATATTTAGAAGCTACAAAAAATACTGTTTATGTAGTTTTATAGCTTAGACATGCAGAAAAAATGTCTGAAAAAATTCATAAGCTTTTGAATTAGACAACTGAGAAACTGACTTCTACAGAGAACTGATTTTCAAAGGATGAGTCCATGTAGAATTTAGAATAACCAAAATTTTGAATAAACTAACTGTTAGTTCTTAGAATGAAAAGTACTTGCGTAATAAGCATTGGGAAGATTTAATCCAATGAATGCTTAATAAAAATGTAGGCTACATCTTTCACAAATTTGCCTTTTAAGAATACCTGAACAGTATACAAAATAAAAGTCACTTTTTAGGAGATAGTGGTCCCTAACTATCAACTACCGTACCCTCATGCAGACTAGCTCATTTTAAAGTCTGTAAAGAGTGTATTTCCCCCCCCCCCTGATTTGGCATAGTTATAAATTAAAGCTTTTTATTAACCTTATTTCTTTTAAAGAACCTTGGGAAAGTTTTACTGATTAGCTTTCACAGCTGAATGTGTTTTAAGTTTTATGATTTTGTTAATATATTTATTAAATCTATTCATATTTGGCTGTGCCAATTAAATATATGTTTGTTAACATAGCACTTAGTATATGAAATAAGAAAATGTTTTACATTCATTCCTTAGGATAACATTTAAGTGTGTCCTAACAGGTAATTTTCGAGCTGGCCACCAAGGAACAATTCTGAAAAAATACAGTGCTACAGAAGTTGCGTGTTTAGAAGCTATTATGAAAGACATTCTTCGACCATTTGTTCCAGAATATCGAGGAAAAGTAGTTCAAGATGATGAAAGTATCCTTATAGCTGGCTTTATTCTTTTGAATGATTTATACCTTTTTATAATTTTTATAAATAGGTTTAATTTCATTTAACATTCTTAATGTTTTTCTGTTATTGATTTAGTATAGTGGAAATAAGTAAATTAGAATAATAATTTTCTGATTACAGTTTCAGCTAATAAGGGTGAACCGTGATATAAAGTCATCTACTTTGACAGAAGTGACCTTAAAAGCAAAAATAACTTAATGTGCAGGAAAGGATAATGTAATTATAATGTTATGGAATAATACAGAAAAGGGCAAATTTTTAAAAATAAGTAATTGACTTCCAACTTATAATTTTAAATATTCAGCATATAATTTTAATATAATTTGTATAATAAATTTTAATTAGTAGAGACATCCTGCTTAAAAAAATATTTGAATTTTTTTGTCAGTACACAGTACAATCCAGAAGTTAAGTTGAAGATTACTTTAAGAAACTGGTAATATGTAGTTGTTTAATTTTAAACTGGTAATATGTAGTTGTTTAATTTTGATTTAAAAAATTGAACATGCCTAAATATTTTAAGGTTCTGAAATGTCTTTCAGTAATACTGAATATTGTCATTACATAATATATAAAATTACACTTATACCAGCTTGAGATACTGTCACTTTTTTCAGTTATTTTCCTAGCTTCTTCACTGTCAACATTAAAACCTCATCAGCATTCATTGCCTATAAATCTATGAAGCCGTGCCATCAATTAAGAAAACCCAAACTTTTAATATCTATACCAACATATTCTAATTCATCCAGAATATTACAGCTCCACTTCTGAACATGTTGAGTCAATTCTAAAACAGGAGTATTGTTTTGTTTCTTTAAAGAGTCTGAGGGAAAAACAGAGCTGAAATCCAAATTCATTCGAACATATATGCTGTTTTGAGCTTGGTTGGTAATATAAGTAAATGGAACAAGATAGAAAGTTGCAGCTAATAAAGCTGCAAGAAAATTTCCTGAGACATACTGGATCTCTTGGAACAAGTGCTGTAAATTTGTAAAACTGGAATGGTGCAAGTAATATTGATGGCAAATTTTCATTAATTGCCAAACTCTGGCAACCATGTACGCAACGGTTCTTTAGATAACCATATCCATTGTAAATTGCAATCCGAAATTCACCGAATCACCTTTGTCTTTTGTAAGAAACTGCCATGCTGTGCCGAGGTGGTTCCAATAATACATAAATATCATAAATTTGAACTTTAATGTAGCAGTGTTTGGTTGAGATTTTATAATACAGCAATACTTCGTATAATCCGGGTAATCGGCTCATTGGCACCTTGAAATGTTTGAAACCAGACATATTGAGGAATTTGTGCATAAAAAATAATTAGTTTCAAAAATAAAAAAAAATTCCATGCAATAAATAAAACATGAGTAACAAATTCAAATATTTTTGTTAGAAATAACTTTCAAGAATGTATGCTTTTTGTAATTCATTTTTTTATTCTCTAAAAATGGCAGTATCAGCATGTCATTTGTCTTTATACATTCCTTTGCAGCAACAATCTGCATTTTTTGTCATTTGCCGAATTGTAAGCCTACATTAAATATTGGGATTAATTTCCGTAATATGATCTCCTGAGGTTTTCCACCACTCTAATAATTTCTTATAGTTGTTCAACTGTTCATTCTTATGCAGGCACTTCAGCCTCCCACTGTTCATAAGCCCATTATCCGTATATGTGACTAAGCATTTCATTATCTAGTTCATTAGTTTTCATTATGAGGCCTTCAATTATATTGACAGAATCTAAGTCATTGAAATCAAGTTGCTATTTAGTTCCCGCTATGCAATTAGTGACTTAAAACGAGTTTTAAAACCATTATAATTATGCCCAGTGTTATATTATACATTTACTTTCTACCGTAGTACTGCTTGCTGTTAATTGAAGCCATATTTTGCCAATATTTTCGATAATGTTTCTGTTGATTTCCGAAATCCCTTTGAAGTAGATACATTTTTTTTCATGCAATGATAGCTGTTAAGAGTTCTAGACTGAACAGCATCAAACTATGTAACTTTGAAACTGCACAAAAAAGGGACTTATCTATATAAAGAGGGCAGAGCAATCATTTATGCATTGAAAAAATAGTTTTTTGAACTGAATTTTAAAATTTTGTTTTTATTCTGCTGAATTAAAATTTAATTTTTAAATTTGTAAAACTAAGCGATAGTGAATCCTTGCTATGTAAGTATTACTGCATTATGAGTAGGATGATTTTCGAATAAGGTTTGACTTTTTTTTAATGACACGGCTAAAAATTCTGTAGCAAATTTGAGCCTTTAAATATTCAGTAATTAAATAATAGGATTCATATTTATATAAATCTAAATTCCGTAGCAGAAATATTTTATTTATAAATCAAGCTGTGAAACCGTTTAAGAAATCAACACATTGAAATTGCACTCATCTGTCACGTAGAATATCATCATCATTGAGCAGTACTCAAAATTGCCACTGCAGGCAAGCATATAATAGTTTCAGATGTTTCACTTGCTTAAAAGTAAATTTAGCATTCTATGCAATTAGATCTTCAGTTAAATCCAGTAAGAAAATTTTGTTATTAGTTAACTTTTCACAATATTTGTAACATTAGTAGCCTATGTTGCTGATTTATAACTTCATTGCATAAGCTAATTCCAAAGTAATGGGTTAAATCTAATTGTCAGATTTAAATCTGAGCTTTCATTATTATAAAATTTTCCTGATATGTCATGCAAATGTAAATAGTTTATTAAAGTAAACTTTTTGTCGGCAAATCTATATTTAAACAAGAATGGCTGTGTTATGTGTAACATTCTGCACATGACAGAGATAAAAACTGTTTAAGATAACTTTAGAAAAAAAGCTTGATTTAAAAAGTGGGAATTGCTGAAGATTAGTTTTGCTTGAAAAGGACTGAAGAAAATTAACAAAACAAGCTATCAAATGTTTTTTATTCAAGAGTGTGTGATAGATAAATAACTTGTCACTACTAGAAATTAAAAAGTACCCCTCCTTGCATCCTAATTGTACATAATCTTTGCTATATATTCATGCTTTTTTAACTGAAAAAATTTTTACTCTAAACCACAAGATGTAATTTTTATTATGGTCATTATATTTGTATCACAGAACTGGATTAGCGGAAATGTAATTTTATTTTTAATAATAATCATAAATTTGCTGCATTTGTGATCTCATCCTTCATGCTTTTGGTTATCTCATAATTTATTATTTTGTGATAAGCTATATTCTTGTATATGAAAACTTGATTCCTTCTCTGAAAATTCATTTAACCCTTTTGCACCCATAGGGCCAACACTAAAATTACCTGTTCAAAATTCTATAGAATGTAAACTGATGGTTTTTTTGCATAAATAGATAACATAGGAAGTATAAATTTTAGGGTAAAGTGTAGTGCTTCATCAGTATTGGCCTTCTTGGTGTGACAACACTTGCAGATTGCCATAAGTGTGCTTTTTTGCCTTTTGTGCAATAAAATTTCAATGAAATTCATACATCTTGTTTTCTATGAGGAATGAAAGTCAGTCCTTATGAATAAAAGATTTAAAGTCTAGCACTCTAAAAAGATGAAAAATGTGAATGAAACAGTAAAGACCAATACACGGACCCAAAAGCAGACATTTTGTTCCATCTAAGATTTGCCAACAAGAAGCAGCCCATATGCCATTATATGGGATGCCTTTGCAATGTTCATGTAGTGCGAAATCTGAACCACGTCTCACAAAATGGCACTGCACAATTTGTAATGTTGGACTCTACTTGAATGGTAAGAACTATTTTCTACAATATCAGCAAAAATAAATCAAGGCATAGTGTTCTAGTGGTACTGTAGTGTAACCGCCATAGTTCCTATAATAATTTTTAAGAAATTCAATAAAGATTTTTTGCTTATATTAATCATTACCAATATGTTAACCGTATGACAAGCAAATAAAATTGTTTACTACTTTTTTAGGGGAGCAAAGGGATGAAACCAGTTTTTCTGTGTAGAAAATGTTCTTGTCATAATATGAAACTTTTAAATAACTGTATAAGAGTTGCTTCTACAAATCAATACCTGTGCATAAGTTTATATCATAACAAAAACGTGACTGCTAGGCAGTTGAGTTTAGAACTAGCCGCTGCCAATGGAGCTTTTACTTAATTAATGGAAAAGACATTTGTGCTTCTTTGTGTTTCTGATCTCGCAATGAAAGTCTATTTAGAATTGGTAAGAAAGTTGTTAGAGCCCACAACAAAAGGCTTGTGTGTTAATGTCTGGATCTAAAAGCTTTTACGTCTAGAGGAGACCATAACATGAAATATTTATACCACCCTTGGTGAATAGTGCTAATATTTTAGTATATTGAGGAATAATAATGAATTAATGAAATCCTTGGTATGTAGTCAAAAAAGTCTGCCCAGAAATATGAAATTGAAGCTTTGTAATCTTGCATATAAGGTTCTCTTTTCATATATATTGGATGATAGCAAATATCCACATTAAGCAAATTTGGTTTATGATTTTCTTAAAGATGAAACTAAGGAGAAAGTGGCCAGCTGATCTAAGTCCCACAGAGAAGCTTTTGCGTAGTAAAATGTCTCATCTTTTCTGCCTTGAAAGAGATATTGGTAGAACCAAACTCTTAATTAAACACTTTATTGAGGATAAAAAATTGAGAGAGATCACATTTCTTAGCAATGTGAAGTCTTTATTTGTTCTTCAAAAATTGACCTTTCCTAGAATTTGATTGTAACTTGTTACAAAAATTTGTTTCCTAGTTTTGCACAGTATGTATTCATGTTTGACATTTCCAGTTCAATTTATATAAAATGCTGTGTTATCATGCCAAATAAATTCACTCACTTTTACTCTACAATTTGAAAAACTGATTTTTGTGCAGGCGAAGATAATTTTAGACATCAATATATATCCCATATGACAAGTACTTAGAACATAGTATAAAATGCATATGTTGTTTTGATCTTGAATTATCATGCCAGTGAAGGAGAAAATCTATTCTGTTGAATAATAATGATTACTATTTTCTTATATTTGTTTAAAGGAGTTTTTTAATAGTTTAGCAGTTACATGTTTTTGTCTTAATGCTGCACTACTGTTTTATCGAGAAATTCGAAATATTATACTTAATTAATGAAGCATATGTTGAGCTGGATGACCTTCTAGCAAATTTTGAAAATCCCTGCATCATGGATATTAAAGTAGGTGTTCGAACTTATTCAGAAGAAGAACTTGCAAGAGCGAAAGAAAATCCTAAACTTCGTAAGGTAAGCTTCATAATTGCTTCTGTTACAAATACCCAATTTTTTTAATAAAACAAAACAGTGCTAATCATTTTAAAGAGTGTTGTATTTCAATGTTGAAATGAAATTTTAAAAAAATATGTTAATATATAAATCTTAGGAGGAAATGTATTGTTACCCAACCTTCTTAAATTTTATAATGCACCCGAATTATTTACATAGTTACATACTGGAAACTTTCGGTATTTAAGCAAATTTATTGATAACAAGAACTTTTATCATTATTGTGTTATGCTTTTTCGAAATGTTAAGAGCATACAGTAAAATTGTGCTTTTTGATTATCTAGATAAGTGAGAATCAAACAGTGTTGTCTAATAGATTTGCAGATGCAATTAAAGTTATAAGTTATTTTCTCCTTCCATCCAGTATGCCTTCGTGGTATAACGGTAGCACAGATAGTGCATATTTAAGAGGTCCCAGGTTCGAAAACCAGCAAGGCCATTGCACGTTTTTCACATCTCCTAACCTAATTACTCTACAAATGGTGCCCAAATAGGTACTCACTAAGTGTGCTACCATTACACCATGAAGGCATGCTGGAAGGAGGGAAAAAATACCTTATATAAATAATTTGTCACACCAGGATTTTTGATTGGGTCTCCTAATCTGCAGTTGCCCTTTAATAAAAGGGGGTTATCTAAATTATTTTCTCCCTCCTTCCAGCATGCCTTCGTGGTGTAATAGTAGCACATTCAGCACACATTCAAAAGGTCCAGAGTCCTGCCCAGGTGATTGCTCGCTTTTTAACATATCCTTCTTCAAAAAAACCTAATAGCTCTACAAGGCTCAAGAAGGTTACAAAACTACAATTTAACGAATTTAATGCTTATTCCCAAACAATTGTATGAAATATTTATTCTTTTTTTTTTTTTTTTTTTATTATTCATACTTTTGTACCATTCTGGATAAATATTATTCAAGATTATTTGATTGTATGGGACGAAAAGTGGTGCTTTAGAAAATTTTTGTAGTTATGTATAATTTAATTTAATTCTTTGAGTCCTCAGAATCGTGAAATGCCTGAAATCCCCCTTCTTCAATGAGTCTATCTTCACAGGCATCCTCTTGCACTCCATTAGAAATTTTCTTGTTCAGATGCTTCATAAAACTAACTGCTTTGTTGTTAGGCAAATGCCGATTTTACAATAGCTTAGTTGGTAGAAAGTGTGTTTTGTAAACTGCTGCAAAAGTTGTTCATTGTTCTAAATTCTTTGCATGCATGTATTTCTCACTTGAATTTTTTAAAAATTATTTTGACTGCAGATACTGGATCTTTCTGATTTTTTCCACCCAGCCATGCTTTGTGAATATTTTCCTGTATTGTTGATTTAGATAACAAAATACAATAATACCATAGTATGTGTCATTAATTCATTCTGGATTCTTGGCCGTGTACCCAACAAACTTTTCCAATAAGAAATAAATTAAAAGTAATTAAATCTATTCTTTAAAAAAAAAACCATTGTTATCATAACACTGTAATACTAAAATACGAATACAGTGGGTGAAATATATACTGTACTTGAATAAACTACTACACGTGATACTGTACATATGGTTTTCTGCTATCCAGATTTTAAAAAAAAAAAATTCTACGTGCTCCAGTGTGTCTGATCTTTGTTTGCTAATCAATTTAATCCCTTTGGCAATGCTAGCCTGTTTAACAGTATCTTTAGTTTTCATACTCATAGACAACATTTTACTCAGCACTGAAGTATGAAGATGGCATGCATAGCCATGACTTGCAGTAGCCAAGGCCATCTTCATGCTTCTCTTAATCTCTTTTATCACCTCCATGGTGATCCTAACAATTTTTTTCATTACTTCACTCTTCTCACCTACTTCCATCATACTCATTGAATTTACAAAAACGAATTATGCAAACAAACACAAAATCACATCAAAATTCACAGTTAATAGCTCAGGTAGTTTACTAAATAGTAGCAACAGGTATACTGACTCTCATGGGCAGTCATAACATTGTCTCGAAAGAAGTGATCAAGTGTAATGCCTGCAGTTAGGACTTATCAAACGCAAATCGTATTTCAAGCAAAAATGTCCACATCCAAGCTGGATGCATACCAAATTCGGCATCCAAAGTTGGATGGGTACTGAGGAACTTTGTACATGCTTTTTGTGAGAAGTTCCTGTAAATGTTTTCCCCAAGACTTACTTTCTAAGTAGAAAAGAGGTATTCTGTGTTTTTTTCCTTTTAAGAACTCATTTTATTGGTGTTATGGAAACAGCAGTATTTTTTGGCTTCAAATAAAATACAAATGTAATTTTGAAAATAGTTTTACATACGATATTCATCATAACCTGTGTTACTATTATTTTTAATCTTTATTTTTACGAATATTATTACAAAAAGCCTGTTTCTATCAACTTATTTTAGACAATATTTAAAAGCATAATAACTATATGTGAAGACTTGAATGAATAAATATATAACATTTAGGGAAATAAAGGTGTGCCCATTAAATAATAGGACAAATTAAAAGACTAAACGATAAAATAAAAAAAGTGGAAGACTAAATAATGTATGTTTAGAAAGGGTGATTGTTGAAATTGGTTAATTTGTCATTTTCATATCAGAATGCCATTTTCATTTACTGAGAAGACATTCTACAAAAAAAATTTGTTTCAAGGTGGAACAACATTATAACTTAAATTTTGTTACAAATTATGGTAATCTGCTACTGAAGCGTTAGAGATGTTTCAAACAGTATATAGCGATGCATCATTATGAAGAGCACAATTGTATGAGTAGTAATGTGTGAGTGAATATGTGAATGGGTGTTTTAAATGAGTGAGCTTGTATGAGCACTTTAAATGTTTGTACAAAGTCACTGAAGGTGAACTAAAGATATGGGGCTCTTTAAACATTAAGGAAAATGTGGAGAAAATTCATTCTGTGGTAAAAGCTGGCATACATGTAACAATTCAGCAACTTTCAGACATGGTTGGGATAATCAAAGAAAGCTGTAGGTTAATTTTAATTGAGGAAAGTTTATGCTCGATTTGTACCTCCTACTTTGACAGAACAGCGAAAAAGAGGCAGAAAAGCTTGCTGTGAAGATTTGCTGACTCCTGCGAGACAGGATAACAATTTCTTAAATTATATCACAGTGAGAGAGGAAAGCTAGTGTCTACAATATGACCCAGAAACAAAGTGCACAGTGGAAATGACCATCTAACCAAAAAGGGGGGGTAGGCATGGATTTCAAAACCAAAGACTGGTAATTCTGATTACATTTTTTTATTTCACAGAGGACTTATTCACCATGATTTTGTCACTGAGAATCAATCAGTTAATCATTATTTTTCCAAGGATGTGCTTTTGGGATTAAGAAATAGGATAAGGCGAGTTAGGAACTTTTTCATTCTGGGCAATGATTTCTTTTATGTATTAATGTTAGGCTTCATACAGTGCTGTCTGTATAACACTATCCTGCTAAACATTCAATTGCAGTGATAAATCATGCATCATATTCTTCTGATTTATCGTCATCTGATGTTTTTCCTTTTCTTGAAACTTAAGATGGCCATCACAGTCCAGAGATTTGAAAACCTCTCAGATATTAAAGCTAATGTTATGCATATATTGCGAACGGTTAGTTCTAATGCCTATAAAATGGTGTTTTGATGACCTGAAGAAAACGTTAGAAAAATTGTGTATACTCATCTGGCAATTATTTTGAAGAAGACAAATTTATTTGAAAGTTATTAATCTTCTTATTTATAAGAAATTTTCCATTTATTCAAGAGCACACCTTATAGATTGCATGTTTCAAAAAAAAAATATGAAATGTGTACAATTTAGTGAGAGATTTAGTTGCAAATTCAGTGAAGATATAATGTGTTCAAGATAAAAATATAGAGTTGTAGAATCTGTTATCATTCATAATTTTAATTTGAAATGAAAGTTAAGACCAGTTTGTAAAAAACATTAGAAAAATAATTTGTGTTGCAAAATTAACATTTACATATTAGAATATTTTGCATCATAATCTTTTGCCGTAAAAAAGTACTGCATATGATAAAATATTAGTACTTAGCCTCTGAAGTCAATTTAGAAGATTAGACAGGTGTTTAGTATTAAAATAAAATTTAACAGATATTTATATAGTTTTATTTATGTGATAGCTAAATTTTTGGATGATGCACTTTTTGGATGCATGTGAAAATCACAATGGCTACTGATTATTAATCTAATATGTAATAAATCTATGAATTCCATTCGCTTTGAAAAAGTAACATGGAAAGGAAGTTTCATTTTAATTTCCTCCATTATAGTACAAATTTTATAAGAAAGTAGAAAGTGTAAGTATCTTCTGGAAAAAAGAAAAAAAAAGTGTGTTTATTTCATGGTTACATAGTAACAAGACTTGCAGTGGGAGTTTTCCCCACTTTGCATTACATCTGAATAGCTGGCATAGACAAATGCGAAATTAAAGGTCCAAAGGCATTAAGTAAAAATGGCTGCTTTTCTAATTTTGCGGAGGTGTGGTTCAAAAGCTTCTTTGATATGGCAAAATATGCAAGAGTATTTACCTAAAAGAGAGGCTACTAGGGGAATCCGGCTCATGTTGATGTTAAACATATGGAAATCTAGAAGAGAGGCTTCAGGGAGATTATGGCTCATATTGTTGTTACACATATGGAAAACTTGAAAATTTACAGCCATTTCTTTTGTGATAATTCAAATCCACAATGGCTGGATTGGATTATGGCAAAGCAAACAAGAGCTAAATGAAGGGAAAGATGTTTTTGAGGAGCAGTTTTTCAGAGGGACTGGTACCTATCCTCATTACACAGGGGATAAGCTTTAAAAACTTCCATGCAGCCAGTTCATTAGCTGGAATTTAAACCAGGATTGAACTACACGTGTTCAGTGGTCTATCATCTCGACTGCCGGTGGATCATAAGAAATGTTGTTTTCTCTTCCAGGACATTTCTTTTTAGTATGTTGTATATTATGATAATAGTGGAGCATTTCCTTCAGGTTTGACCTAAAAAGGCCTTTTTATCATGGGTTTGAATTTATATTTTATAAAATTTTATTTTCTCATTTAAAATTTTTAGTCGAAGTAGTTTTGTCACATACAGATATTGTGTTCTCAAAGGCATCCAGGAGCAGTCTATTTTCTTTGTAACAAGTGGTGCAAGTGTTTGTTTATTAAATTTTTTTCATTATATATTAATGAAACACAGCATGACCCTTTGTACTGCTGTTCTCTTTTAACTCAAAAAATTGCTAATTCTTCAGTCAGAAATTTAAATTCTATTAATTGTTAGAAATCAGGTAATTTGTAGTTGGCATTAATGTAAAGACGTTATTTTTAATGGTATGTAATAAAAACCAAAGCATATCACTATTTAATATAGGATTTTGTAATTCATTTGCAACATTGTAATGTCGTATTTGTTTGTCTAGGTCAATCCAGATCTTTTCTCCTCCCATATATTAATTATACTTAGCGAAAATGTAAACAGGCATTCTTTTGTTTCTGCTTCTTTTTACCTTTTCATGAAGTATGCTTCATTATTTACATTCCTAGATAACATGGTAATCCACTTTTTTATCAATCAAGTACTCCATAATTTCAGATGCTGATTGCATGTGTGTGTCATAATTTGAACCTTTAACTTTCAGTTTATTTTTTGATGATTGTTGATAAAAAGTTTTCAGCTTAACATAATTGTGCTGCATAAATTCATCTTTCAACGTGCAACAAGCATACTTGCAAAAAAATTTATCAAAATATAATTTGGGGTATTTTTAAGTTAATGCTTGTGTTTCATCTTAGCCCCAATCTTACCCTTTACCGATCCAGACAAATTATCTCTTCTTCCATAATGCAATTAAAAATTCTATATATAGCTAGGAAATGATGTACATAACATCCATACTCTTAGACCCATTTTTTTCTGGTTTCAGTAGTGTATATTTTACCATTCTCAATCTTCCTTTGTATTTTAAAAGATATATATAATTCTTTGTATGAATTGAAAGGCTTCACATTTGGCCTTTAAACTGGATTATGAGGGATTTGTTTTCTGATGGATATCATGATTATTACTACTTTTCTGCATGATATATGGAATTATAGGAGTTAAAAAAAAAAAAAAAACTCTTTCATGCCATAAGGATTGTCATTTCCTAAAATAAGATTTCTAGACTATATTCCCATTATTATAATAATGCATAAAGATGCTCATATTTCTACAATATCTTCAACTGACTTCAATGTTTTCCTTAACAGTCTCTTTATTTTCCTGAAATTCAGCATATGAATTTGTTTTTATGCATAAATTTTCACAAATCACTAAATAATAATCTAAAACATTCTGTTCCCAATGAGCCTTTTGATAAAAATGTAGTTTGGGAAATGCTTCAAATATCAGTCTGGGTATCCTTCAAAGTTTCTTTATTTGTTTTTTGAATTATCAGTAATTTCTGGAAATAAGCATTTTTTTGCAATCTTATCCAAAATTATATCCTAACCATTAGCATCATCTCCTATTGTTGATTCTTCAGAAGGTATCCTTCTTTATCGTCAAGTTCAGAAAAAAAAAATGTGTCATCATGGCTTGAATTAAATAATATAGTTGAGTCAGTACTGTGGGTCGTAACACCAATCTGCAGCAGAGGTTGCCAAAAATTTTAACTGTTTTGATATTTCTTTAACTTATTATAATAACTTTACAATTACCAAATAGTTTTACACAATGTATCTGAAAATAGATAAAAATGAGACAATACATGCAAAGAAGAAACAAAAAAGTTTTGACTCATTTTTTTTATAATAGAAACATTTATTTTACTTGCTTTGCATGTGGCTCTGTCAGTTCGTTAAAGACCCTGCATATGCGAGATCCAAGTGTTTTGGTAACACATTCGCGCTAGGCTATCTTTGACCTTCAACTGTCGTGTTAGCCGTCTCCCCAGTATCAGAAGGTCAGCTATTCTATGCGATAATTTTCACATGTTTGAGCACCCCTTCACTCCAAATATATATAGAGTGCTGTTGTTTCATTTGTTTCATCAGCAAGTGCATAACTTTTTAGTAGTTGTTATCTATTTTAAGCAAGACCCCCTTGTTTTCTCAACTATAATTATTATTAAATATTTTTACGAATCGTGGACAAGTATTTGAATTTAGGTAAACGAAATAAAAAACTGAAAACAATGAAAAGTCATCTCCAGTACTTAGCACGAGTGCAGTTAAAATACTAAGAAAATAAAAATATGACAATTCATATTTGGAATTTGGGTTTGCTTCTGTAATTATGATGGAATTGAAAAGCCATTATGTTTAATTTGTAAAGAAGTTTTGGCTACAGAAAGCATGAAACCAGCCAAATTAAAGTGGCATCTCAATACAAAGCATACTGCGCACTGCAAGAAACCCAAAGGGTACTTTGAACGACTTTTGAATTCATCAAATCAGCAAAAATTTGACTTAGAGAACTTTGTTACTGTGAATGAAAAGTATTTACTTGCATCTTATTTAGTTGCAAGAAATAAAAAGTTCCTTTCAGGTGAAGAAAATCTGATATTGCCTTCTGCTATTAAGGTATCCAATAGTTCATGGTAAAAAGTATGCAGATGAAATCCATAAAATTCCATTATCCAACGATACTATTTCAAAGAGAATTAATAAAGATAAACATTAGCAGCTAATAAGTAGGCTCAAAATGAGTCAAGTTTCCAATCCATTTGAATGAATCAAATTATATTACCAACTTGGCTCAATTCATAGTGTATGTTAGATATATTTTTTAATGATGTAAATCATGAGGAATTTTTGTTTTGTTTATATTTGTATGGGCGCACAAGAGGAGAGGAATTTTTTGTAAAAGTTAATGAATTTTTCATTGAAGAAAATTCGCAATGGAAAAATTGTGTTGGCAGTGCTAAAGCAATAGTTGGTGAAAAAATTGGATTTCTAGTCAAAGTTAAGGAAAGTGGCAACAAACATATAACATTTACTTATTACATAATACATTGAGAGAGTCCTTGGTGGCTAAAAACATATCAGTGGAGTTAGGCGTTATGCTTCGAGATAGTGTTAAAGTGGTTTATTAAAAGAAGTCGTGCCGTGAACTGTCATTTGTTCTCAAATCTTTGTAAAGACATGGGTTCTGAATACAAAAGCTTATTATTACGTGCAGAGCTAAGATGGCTTTGAAGAAGCCACAGTTTAAAAAGGTTTCTAAAATTAAAAGATGATGGATCTCCTTCTAACAGAACAAAAATTTTATTTTGCAAATTTATTCCATAATAAGTAGTGGCTACAAAAGCTATGTTATTTGAGTGACATATTTGAAAAACTAAATGAACTAAATCTGTCGCTTCGAGGAAAAAGGTGCAACATATTCATATGCAAATAAAAAAATGTATACCTTTTTACAAAAATTACACATGAAGAACCATGGTGGAAAAGGATTCGTTAGAAATGTTTATCGCATCAATTTTTAAGTGGAAATGATGACGCATTATCAGAAAGATGAGTTGTTAAAAGCGATAAATGAACATCTTCGGTGTCTTGAGGAATATTTCTCTTGAAATTTTAGTGCCGAAGAACTAATGTGGATTGTGAAACCATTTGGAATTAATGTGGAAAATATTACTCATTTGCCATTAAAATCTCTAGAACAACTTGCAGAGTTATCAAATTATTCAGGATTGAAAACTGATTTTATTACGAAGTCCTTAGAAGATTTTTTGGCTAGGAGTCGCAAAAAGAATTTCCAGCAATTTCTGAAACTGCCATAAACTTTCTTTTACCTTTTCCTACGATATTTTCGTCGTTACCCACCATAAAATCAGTGTTGATCAAATTTAAAGAGTATTGAAGAAGTGCTTCGTCCTGTGGTGGCTACTACTTTGCCAAGATTTGATAATATAATTCGAAATAAACAGGCACACCCTTCCCATAAATACTCATATATGCATTGTTAGAAGCATGTGGGCTTTCTCAGTAGGAACCTTCCAAGTGGCTGCACTAAATGGACAGGTAATGGTAATGTTTGAATTTACCCAAGTAATTGTATTTGTTTTTATTATTGTATATTTTTAATTTTGTTATTTAAAATTTTCACATTGCTCTGTCTTTAAATTAATGACCTAAAACTGCAATAGTACATTACAGTACAAGTGAAGAAACTGACAGCGTGTCGGATTTACGCAATGCGTATAGGGTCCCACAAAATTTCGTAAGTATTATGGGGTCCCTTATCAAAAAGCTCTAATATATTATTCATTTCTTCTACTGTGAGAATCTTGCTACATATAAGAACCATCATTCAAAGTTAAATAAATAAGGCGATAGAATTCCTGCTATTATGATCTGTAGCAAAGTAAATTATACGTTGTCATTCAGTTGTATATTGATCTGAGTGAACTGGTGGTGTCACTTAATGTGGAAGTTGTGAGAGACAAAAGATAAGTTGTGTTAGAAAAAAAAGCAGTTTGCATTATGTCACAAAAGCCATAATGGACGTCACCTATTGGTGTTGTAAATCACATATCTTGTCAAAAGTAACATTTCCCAAAACATATGTTTAACGTCGTGTGAATTTTTTCCCTTTTTATTTAATATCAAGAAAGGGAAATAAAAAACCCCCTAATTCAGTTATGTGGATGATAAAAGCCAAAAAATATTGGGGGAGGGAATATGACAGAGCAGCATTTCTCATTACCTATTGCATTCATTCCCTGTAAATTTTCATGGTTCATTCTTGTAACTGTACACTTTGATGTTCAGATGAATAACAAGTTTTCAATTACATATTGCCTGCTGCCTTTCTCTTCATGAATGTATATTATAAGAGAAAATAGGGAAAAATTGATCAATGTTCAAACAGCTCAAGCATCGAGAAATGTATAAAATATTAATTTTCATTTTTCATCTTATAATTTGCCTGTAATTTCAATGATGATCATTTGTATTTATTTACCCTATTTCTAAAGCAAAGCATTATACAGCCCACTTATAAAATAATGTAAAAGCTGGAAATTGAGGCAAAAGTTCATTGTCTTTGGTATTGAATTAAAATTCATTGTTAGATAAAATTGCAGTTAGCAATGTGCAAAGGACATGAATTTTTGTCTTGAAATCAAATGTATGTAATAAATAATTTGACAGTGTTTATAGTGTAACTTCCCAAAAATGTGTGAGTGCAATGTGAGCGAACTCTTACCAAAGCTTTTAAATGTGAAAGGGAAATGCATGTGCGTTTTTACAGTTATTTGTAACTGCTTTTCTAAAATACACAAATTCTGAGAAGTTTCTTAACCTACTTTGTCTGTCATTCATTTGTCAGTATTTAAACTGAGGGTTTGAAAATTTAACATCTGACATGCATGTCTTTCAGGATATGTATGAAAAAATGGTACAAATGGATGAAAATGAACCAACAGAAGAAGAACATAGGCTGAAAGCTGTCACAAAACCTAGGTATATGGTTTGGAGGGAGACTATTAGCTCTACTGCAAATCTAGGTTTTCGAATTGAAGGCATAAAGGTGAGTAAAAAGTGAAAATTGCAGGCTACAGGGTTGCCACTCAAACAGGAGAATGAAATTCCATGAATTTCCAGGTGTGTTTTAAGAAAATTCCAATCTACCTGTGTAGTGCACGTTGGCTGTGTTGAGAGGTAAATTAATTATGATACCCTTTGGAAACTCAAAAATTTGCCAATTACATATGATTTATAAATACATTAATGCCCATAGCATTACTATTATAACTATGATAA
>KK120320.1:107369-131551 GCA_000611955.2 Stegodyphus mimosarum
TATATATATATATGTAATAAAAACAAATCTAGAAGTACTGATGTAGGACTACTGAGATAAAGAAACGTAGAAATAACTGATGGTGTTGAATTCACATTGAAGAGGAAGAATTCTGATTGTGTAGAATGCTAAAATGTTGATTGAATAAATAATGACTAAGAAACTTAGCAGTCTATTAAGATTAAATATTCGTTTTTATTTCAATTGACATTTGTGGCCACAATTTACTTGGCAGTGCACTCGTGCCTATTCAAGAACACTTACAGTTTTGCTACTGTTGCAATAGGAAGAGAGGCAGAAGTTAAAAGGCATAGATTAATCTAAAAATAGCACAGTACATAAAAGTTATTTCTACTTTTAGAATACAAAGAGGAAATACCCAAATTAAAAATGAGGAATTAAGAGGCTATTACTAAATTATAAAGCTGATTTACATAATTTTTATCTTGCATATCTTTATCTCATTTATCTTATATTACACACAAACACAATAAATCCTTGTTAACATGAATCTCAAAGGAAGGAAAAATCAAGAGTTCATATTACAAGGTAACCAAAAACGTTCTAACCGTTTTGGACAATCAGAAAGAAAAAGTCATAAAACAAATAATAATCACCGCTAATCCTGAAAGTAATCACCATCGACATCCAGTGCCTTTTGCCAATGAGTGGCTAGCTGTGCGATGCCATCACAGTGAAACTAGGGGGTTTGACACATAAAGAAGTCTGTGAGGGCCTTTTCGAGTTCTGGCCGCTTGTTGAAGGATTTCCCATGAAGGTGGTTGTCCAGGGAATGGAAAAGATGGTAGTCCGTTGGCACGAGGTTTGTGATGTATGGTGGATGGGGGTAGTGTCTCCCAGCCCAGTCGCTGGATGGTGTCCCTGGCCTCCCGAGCCACATGCAACCTTACATTGTCATGGAGGAGCAGTACGCCTTTACGATTGACCAATACTGGCTCTTTATGTATCAATGTCTGATGCACACGTTCCAACTGGTGCAAGTACAGGCCTGCTGTGATGGTTTGACCCACTGGCAGGAACTGATAGTGCACCGCTTGGCGACAAGTCCACCAGATACAAAGCATGAGCATCATGGGTGGAGAGAAGGTCTCGCAGTGTGAGGCACAGGGTCCCATGGTGACAACCAATGTCTGTAACATCTGGGTATGTCATACTCGATCCACTTTTCATTGCTGTTGAGTACTCGATCAAATATGGATACATTGTGGTGCTGAGAAAGCATTGACAAACAGGCAGCGACACGTTTTTGCTTGTTTGCATCGGATAGTGAGTAAGGTACCCACTTGCTTATGCCTTTCCTATGTGGTGCAAATGGAGTCTGATGTTTCATCAGATACCTGGAAGTATGCAGCAAGCTCGCCACATGTTTGGCTACAGTCGCTCTGTATGGCTGCTCTCAGGGCCTCATCGTCCAGCGTTTGTGGCAGACTACTGCGTGGTGCATCTAAGAGACATATCCCCTGACCTGAACTTCTGGAACCATTGTCTAATGGTTCATTCATTACCTTAATTATTTCTAATAATTTAATTAATTATTTTATTTAATTCTTAAACTTAATCTAATTCAACTCTAAAATTATTAGCAAACACTTATTTATTCTCATACTTAAAGCACTCACTTAAATATATTTCTGCTAAACACTTTTTTCATCCTTTTTTTAGCCAGAAAAGGCCTTGAAAGACTCGCCGATCTTAACCACTGCATAATAAGCTGACTCCGCTTCCCTTTATGCAGTTCCTTTTCTCCTGTAACCAGTTGTTAGGTCTTTAACCTCCCCCGCCCATTCACCAAGGCATTAGCGAACTCCGCTGGCTTCTTGCGTTACCATAGCTACCTTACCCGAGACTGGACAATGCTCATGTCTCTCCCTCCTTCAATCTGCTTATCTTTCACACTGTCACATGCCGTTAATTGCGTACTCTTAACACCTCTTTCACTACTCATTTGCCTCAGGGGGGGGTTTCCAGCCCCTCGCCCAGGTAAGAGAGCAGTTGAAAGAAGTTTTTGTCCCATTGTGTGGACTCCTTATCGAAATCTTGACTTTCAACCCATAATAGTTCTTGTTCTTTTACTTAGCTATGCTTAATTCTGATTCATTTTTCTTCTTAACGATGATGTGGAGGTTATTGCTTTTATTAACAGAGGTACTCTGTAAACCAACGCCTTGGTCCAAAGGCCTGGCAAAGTTGGTGACTTGATTCTGCTGCTTTAAAATCATACAACAAACAACTCTGAACAAGTGCCTTTGATGCGGCCATTTCAATCAGTCACTGTGTGAGTTATGGAAGTATTGATGCAATGCGCTTTTGTAGTCTTGGTCAATGTCCGGACTCCCATCCTAACCACTTCATTGCCAGGTTTGGCAACTAATATTATGTTGGAGTTCGCTCTTTGCAGCATATAGTTACGTAAGTACTGCAATATATTAATCTATGTCGCCGTAGATCACCAACTTCATAGCTACTAGGGCACACATGGCAACATTGTCATTTGCACTAACAAACTTCACAAAACTCATCGTTAATGTAATAATTGAGATTGTCGAGAAATGTTACTCATCCTGGGCTATGTTTTAAAGAATACAGTGTAATCTGTGATATTTCGATTAAACAGGATGTAAAATTTCTGAACACAATCCTAGCAGAGAGACAACAGGAAAAAATATGACCAACTTTGGAAGTTCATGTTAAATGATACAACTAATGATGGAATGAACTAAAAAAAAAAGGTTTGTTAATTAGTGTTGACCAAAATTAGAATTAACCTGCAAGATCTTATACATCATTGCTGGGGCCGAAATTTTGTTCATGTTGACAGAGTTAGTGTTCAGGGGGTATCAACTTTTTATTTATTTATTTAATGTTTACAGAATGACAGCTTTAGTTTTTTATTCTACAAAATGTTACCAAAAAGATTTCTAATAGTGTTTGAAAGTTTTACATAAATGTATGACTTCATTTTGAATTCTTGTGAAAACAAACTCCTGCGATAAATGTCTGTGTGTAGTTTTTGCTCAACAATGAGAAACATTTAACTTAAACGTTAAATTACATATATAAAAATTAAAATCAACGTGATATTGAAGATTTCCCATATGGTCAATAATTCTTCAGTGCTAAGAGCAATGATCCCCTTATTTAATTTTTATTACTGCATAGATTTTAACAAAAGCTAGAAAATGTGGACACATACTGATTTCTTAATACTATTATTTTTTTTCCTTTGGACATGAGAATTAGTATAAAAGATCTTCAAAGTTTTATTTAACTTTTATTGCTAGTCCGATACATCCTGGTTTTTTATTTTTCAGCCTTAAAATACCGAAGAAAACGTTTCCCAGCAATAAATGAAACTTAAACTATGCAAATTCCATTCTTCTTACTCCTATTGATTTTCATTATTTGATGTGAATCACTTTAATCTACTGTACACATTTGTAGAACTTTTTTATGAAGATTTAAGATGTTTAATTGGTTAATACTTTGTATTCAGTTTTATTTTATATTAATACACTGGTGAAATAAATTAAGAGAATTTTCATATTTGATCTACGATCTCCAGAACTACTGAAGAAATTTTAGTAAAACTTGGTGTGAACATAGGTTGATATAATACAAACAAACATTCAACAGTTCTAATAGACACGCATGTTTGTGTGTAACACTCATGGAAGTCTGAAGGCCTGAAACAGAGATTGCAGAAATCACAAAAGAAATGGGTTAATAGGGGGTATGCTCCTCTCTTACAGCCATACAGGCCTCGCAGCTTGATATACTGGACATAAGACAGTTTATCACTGCCTGCGGCAATTGATCCCACTCATTCAGCAACGCTGTTTTCAGTTCCTGGATGGTTCTCGAAGGGGGTTGAGGTCTGGAGACCTGGCTGGCGAATATCCTCACTCTCGAGAAATTCTTTGACCAGAAGACCTCTATATGACTTCGCGTTATCGCCCTGTAAGATGAACTCAGAGCCACTGCTCCCTGGAAAAGGCAAACATAGCGCTCCAAAATCTCATCCCTATACCTCACACCAGTCACAGCCTCTGTCACAGACATGGAGAGGTGTGCAGCCATCCGACATGATGCCTGCCCAGACTATTACACCACCGCCGCCATAATTGTTGATTTCGCGGACATTGGAGGGTAGGTAGTGGATCCCTGGCTCTCTCCATACAAAAGTATGGCGAGAATCGGTGTTTACGCTAAAACAGGACTCGTGGGTGAACAGAATGTTAGCCCATTGCTCCGTATTCCAATCACTATGCTGCCTGCACCATGCTAATCGGACTCTCCTGTCCATAGACGTGAGCGGGACACAAACAGCCGGTCTTCTGGCAAACAACCCTCTGTCATTTAGTCTTTTGGAAACAGTCGCCCTTGTTACATGGGTTTCTGTGGCTGCATACAGGTCCCAAGAGAGATGAGAAGCTGTAGCACTTCAGTTACGCCTCAATAAAATGGACAAATAGTGATCTTATCTGGCCGTCGTGGCTCTTGGACGACCGTGCCCAGGCTTTCTCTTGATGTATCCAGTATCCTGGAACTGTTCCCATACATTACACACGATGCTGGGCATTAAATTAAACTATCTGCATATCTGGACTTGCGATTAGCCTGCCTCTAGCCTCTGCACAATTCGCCATCTCATTCCATCGTCTAAATGTTGGTGGTTGTACATTTTTACTGTTCTGATATGAATTTAACCAATTGTTGCAAGATAACACCAAGAAATTCGCCGAGGTGTGCTAGCGAACACAGTTCGTCTTACCCTCCACGCACTTATAAAGCCTGTTTTTCTGCTCACTGTGCCTACACACACGTGTACGCTTGTGTATTTGCCGTACAAAATTACATTTTTATCTAGAAGCAGTGGTTTTTCCTTCAGTTCAGTTATTTTCATGCAATTCGATAAAATATGCTAATTCTCTTAATTTACTTCACCAGTGTAAATGGTACTTTGTTAAGTTCATACACATAATCTTATATATGTTAGTTATCAATTTTCCATTGCATTTAAAAATACTTACAAATAAAAGCTTTGTTTCCTGTATTCAGGATTTTTTCAGAATGAAAGTGTAAGAAAATTACAAGATAAAATTAAACGAAAGAAAATTTAGAATACTAATTAAATATTAATATGTTTTACTTTAGAATCACATTGTAAACAGTTCAATAACTTGAGTCGTGCATTGTAAAGTGAACCTAAGTCGATTTGTAATTCTCCAGAAAGGGACTAAGATCCTGCCTTTTTACATTTGACGGTAGTCAGCTATGAAACTGTAAATACTACTCATTTCAAGAGCGAAATCCTGTTTGTGCTTGAGGCGGACCGATCTCGAGAACAACTCCACCATCGCAAATTTGTAAGAGTTAGAATTCTTGAACCTAGCACAACGGAGCTCTTTTGGGCTAGCGGTAAAGAATTCGACTCCCAGTAAATTGAACCAAGATCGAGTCCCGCTCATGCGACGCAACACTTCCCACTGGCGAATATAAATGGCGACACGAGCAAGCAAACTAACCAGGCTTCACTGAACCACGTGATCGCCACAGTGCTCTTTGTTAATTTCGAAGTCAGTGCGGCAATAAGGTTCTAATGTAGAATAAAACAGTAATTTCACAAATTGCTTAGTATTTGATTCCTGTATTAATGTGTAAGAATTTGTAGCATGTGCCACTGATATGAAATTCACCCAAAACTTTGCAGGTAAATATTTTCATCATCATGGTTGCTGTCTGTACATTCACTTTCCAGACTAGATTGCTACTTAAAGTGGTACTTTTGAATGTGCTAAAATGTAAGAGAAGTGAAAGTAAAGCATGTATTTTCAGAATTTCTGCCATCAAGAACAAAACTATTTTGGAAAGGAGATAAAATTATATCCAATGAATTGTAAAGTTAAAATCCTATTTTAATTCCATTTCAAGGTAAAATTTTTTATAATGAAAAAAAAATGTTGAAAATAAGGAATACAGGTTTTCTCTGCATTATGGAAATATAGAATTCTTGTGGACTCTTTTGTAAACTTTAATTAAGTGAAGAAGCTGTTACCTATTGCGGCGGGCCGATCTCGAGAACAACTCCACGATCGTAAATTTGAAAGAGTTAGAATTCTTGAACCTAGCACAACGGAGCTCTTTTGGGCTAGCGGTAAAGAATTCGACTCCCAGTAAATTGAACCAAGATCGAGTCTCCCTCATGCGACGCAGCACTTCCCACTGGTGAATATAGATGGCGACACGAGCAAGCAACTAACCAGGCTTCACCGAACCACGTGATCGCCACATTGGTGACCCGGAGAACTACAGACTCCTCCCTCGACTGAGGTCAAATGACGGACTACGTCACAGGCTCTGCCCCACAACCACAAACGGTGACACACATGCCAACACAATGGGGGTTTCTCAGCATTCTCCTCATATCGCATCATAGATGCTTCAAGGGGGAGTATGCGGCGGACCAATCTCGAGAACAACTCCACGATCGCAAATTTAAAAGAGTTAGAATTCTTGAACCTAGCACAACGGAGCTCTTTTGGGCTAGCGGTAAAGAATTCGACTCCCAGTAAATTGAACCAAGATCGAGTCCCGCTCATACGACGTAGCACTTCCCACTGGTGAATATAGATGGCGACACGAGCAAGCAACTAAACCAGGCTTCACCGAACCACGTGATCGCCACACCATTAACTTATATGGGAGGGTGGATTATAAGCATTCCAAGGCATTTAAAAATGTAGCAAATCATATCAGGTAACATACAAATCACTGAATAATACCAAAAAAATATGGTTAGTGCTCATCCTATATACACTCATTGCCATAAAAATTTGCGCACCAAGAAATAATTGGGGATCGTAACGAAACTTGGCTTGAAGATACATGTCGGGTAGATATGTAAATGATTATAAATACTGTGTAATGGCACTAGAGGGCATTGAACTTCGTTCTTCTTGGAGTATAAAACAGGTAAGCAGAGCTTGTTTGAGTGTATTTAATCTTTTGCTAAGGAAACGCCATGCCGTTACGCTGCCATCAAAGCCAATATCAGCAGCTGTCAGAGTTCAACAGGGAAAGAATCATCGGGATGGTGGAAGCTGGGTGGTCAGCTCAGCAAGTAGGTCATCATGTAGGCTGTTCTGATTTTACTGTGAAGAAGTGTTGGAACCAGTGGACAGAATAGATGTCATTTACACGGTGACCAGGCTCAGGACGCCCTCTACAGACCAGTCTTCGAAAAGACCGTCACATTATACGACATGTATGCGTTGAGCCAACTGCCTCATTGACCGCTATCCAGACACAGGCAGCAGCTTAATTACGGGCCCCTGTGTCTTCCCGAACTATCGCAAAGTGCACGGTTGAAGGAAATCTGATATAATCTGATACTCATTATGTGTGCTGCTAATGACACTCACCCACCGACACCTCCGTTTGGAGTGGTGTCGCGAACGACAGGATTGGACTTTAATGGAATGGAACCAGGTCATCTTCAGCGATGAATCTAGGTTCAATTTGACCAGTGATGACAATTGTGTTCGTGTGTGGAGGCTTCGTCTTCAATCCTGCCTTCTCTTTACAGCAACACACCATTCCCAAAGTTGGTATGATGGTATGGGATGTCATTGCTTACGATACACAATCACCCCTAATATTTATCCATGACAAAATGGCAGGCCAACAGTACATCCATGACATCCTTCAGCCACATGTGTTGCCACTCATGGCAGGGCTCCCAGGAGCCTGTTTTCAACAAGACAATGCTCGGCCACACACAGCACGGATCTCACAAGACTGCCTCCGCCACATTAACACCCTTACCTGGCCTGCTCAATCCCCAGATTTGTCACCAATCGAGCATACTTGGGATCATTTGGGACAGCCTATGAGACTGGCCAAACTAGAGGCGCATTTATAGCAAATGTGGAACTTGTATGCCTCAATGCCGGCTCGTATCACATCGTGCATTCGCACTAGAGGTGGTCCAACAAAATACTAAAACTTACATTCACGTGTACTTTTTTCTGCAATAAATTATCCTCTTTTCCCCCCTTTTGATTTTCTAATCACTTACTTATATCAAAGTAGTATTTGCATATGTAAAATTTTGTTTCATTCTGACAACTCTTTCTTGGTGCATAAATGTTTATGGCAATGAGTGTAAATAAAAATAGCAATTTCACTTTCAAAATTTGAGAAACCGAGATGCAGTCACAGTGGCTGGTAGCCAGAATGATGATGCAGCGAGTTGTCAGATATTTGGTGGTTATAAGGGATATAAGCAACAGAAAGTAATATTTTTTTGTCTTGTCATTATTTATATCAATCACTGTCAAGTCTTTTCTGTGTCTTTGTTAGAATACCAAAATTATAAATTTGCCCTCTTTTCTGGTGAATGAATATAAGAGGTCTGAAATATCGCAGTGCTTTTTTTTTAATCCCTACAGTTCTTCGTAAGCAGCCAAAATATTCTGCAGAATTGCCTTAAACCAGCGTACACTGCACAATTTATGCTATACTTTCCTTCAGTTACTGCATGAAGAACCATAAATAATTTTGCCCTCTCATAAAAGTGACAATTCTCTTCAGATTTCTTTTGGCAAATGAAAATAATACTAATACAAATGGCAAAGAATTAAGGAGGCAGTACTATATCAATTTTCAGAGTGATTATTTTACCATACTTAAATTTAGAAATTATGGCAAAATACGTTAGTTCTAACTCTTAATGTAATGAGCTGCACTCACCAAGATTACAGATGTATTTTAAGAGTGTATCCAAATTCTTGACCTTACCAGTTGTAGGTTAAATGATTTAATCAGTTGTAAAAAGGAAAAATTGTTGAGGTAATAACGAGATCTCAGCAATGTTTAAACAACATTGTTTGACAACAAACATACAGAAAGGAATTTTAACATTATAAATGCTGGATGAATTTTAACTTATGGAATTGTCCCTAATGACTGATACTTTTTTGTCTGCTTTCAAGAAGGTAAAATTTACTTCGCTTCCAGATGCTTTTGCTTACTCTTGATTTTCTCTGGGTTTATTCCCTTTTAAAAATCATTGTTTTAAACTTTTCTCAATTGTACTTTTCAGATGTGAATGAATGCTAAGTAACTGAAAAATCAAATGACGTATTTTTTTCATGAAAGCTGTCACTTCCTTGAAACACCATCAGTTTTAATAAACACTACACTTTTTTAAATTTCAAAACTGATCTTTTTGTAAATCCACACATCCATAAAAAATCACTTTTAAAAGCATCTAAAAACAAAAGAATGAACTACGAACAATTTTGGTACAATGTACTATCCTGTGGCCCAAGAAACTGTTGCCAAGCAATAAATTTAGCAACAATGATGAATAAGCGTGAAACAAGACTGGTACCATCACAAAAGAGTAACAGATTGCAACAATTATTTGCAGTCTGTACTCAGTTTCTAAACACAGCTTCCGATAAAATCAGACACTCTAACAAAATACAGTACAAAGTGTGAGATCTGGACTCGTCGTGACTTCTGCGATTCCGGATATTAGGTCATCAGTTTAAAGCTTGTAAGATGGCACATAGAAATTATAAAATTAAAAATATGAAATCGTGATTTATGAAATAATGAATATTTATGATCTAAAGGGTAACAAAATTTACAAAAAAAAAGCTTAATATCTGTTTACTTTATTAAACATTTCCTTCAATGTAAGTTGTTTAAGTTGCTTTTTTGTGCTAATATTTTCTCTTTAATTCTGCAGACAGGTATAATTTATTATTCAGTTACAAAGCTCAATTGTTAAGTCCTGTAACTGCTGTGTTGAGAATTCCGCCTAACTAGTCAATCGAAATTTTTTCACTTTCAATAACCTCTTTGTAACTCTTCACTATCAGTAGCAGTATTTTCTGGATTTAGAACCATACTACAGATTTTGCCGTTCGTTAATTGATTGATAATTGGGGCATTGTCAAAAAACTTCTGTTATATCATCTTCATTTATTAGCACTTCTCCACATATCTCTAAAAAATCCATTAATTGGAAAATTTAACCTTTGGTTTGCAATACCCGAAAATCGTCACATTCGCGGCTATCATATTCATCAACCTCACCATGAAATATGCTAACTGGCCATAAATTATGCCAAGCATTTTTTAAGGCATCTGAAGACACATCCTCCCACGATCTTGCAATGCTCCACACAGCAGATTTTATGCTAAACTATTTCAGAAATCCTTGAATAGTCTTGCCATTATTCAAGAAATTTAACATGGATTTTAAAAACTATATATTTGCATTTCAGCATGCACGCTCTACCTGTATCCATAGTCTATTGGAGGAAAGACTAATACGGTTACATTATCTTTCACTAAAAGTTGAGCCAAACAGTTGTCTACAATCACGACAATTTTTGCATCATCAGGTAAACCAACTGAATCAAATGTTGCTGAGCCTTGGGTATGAAATGATTTTCAAACCAATCATTCATTAACGCTTGTGTCATCTATGCTCTTTTATTTGCACAATAGATAGCGGGGAAAATCTCTACTCCTTTAAATGCATGAAGTCGTGTATTTTTTCATTACGAAAAGTTTACACTTGTGCTTTCCTGTAGCATTTGCGCATGCTAAAATTCTTAGTCTGGCTTTGGAATCTCTGACACCAGCTGGAGCCTTTTCTGTAGAGGTTGCCAAGGAATTTATTGGTACATATGGCTAGAAAATACCAATTTCATCAGCACTGTAAATTTGTTCTGGAGATAACTTTTCACTACGAGTTCAATGAATTCATCTACAAATAGTTCAGTATCAACTGAAGCTTTTCCACCTGAAATTTTTTATTGACTTACACCATGGCAAATTTTAAATTTGGTTACCAACCTGTTGAATATGTGCAATCAGTTTTTAAGTTCATTTCTTAGTGAAATATTTTAGCTTGCGCCATTAGCATTTGACCCGTCAATGGCACTCCCTTGCTGCGACGCTGTCTGACCCATTCAATTATCTCTTTATGATCATTTTCACTTTAAGGAATGCTTTTTCTGTTATTCGTTGCAAGCGGGGTGTCGGAATCCACAAAAAATTCAGTCTTTTTCTGTTTTCTTATGTCAGTTGACTTTTCGATGCCATACTCTTTGAATATTTTGAGACGGTTATACTTTTATCCATTTTTTGTTTAATGTACATCGAAAACTAATTTTCGTCAAATTGCTGTAATAAAAACAGCCTCCAAAAAATAATTAAGGTGGATCAAATCAGAAAGTTAAGGAACAGCTTAATCTGCCATATTGGCTGAAATCCCTTGGAATCAGTAAAGTGTAATTTTAGCCTAGCTTAATAGCGTCCACATTACATTCACAAGTTGTTCCACTAAATTTTGTCTGGCTTCTATCGCGCACTGAGACAATTCAGCTTGAGTTTAGTTATTTTAGTATACTTACGTCTATTTATTGCACTTGCTTAAAGCCTATCTGAATCTTGAATAAATAAATTCACGCATATAATTAAGGCTTATCGAGGGCCGGCAATAGATATCGTACCGCCTCATGCAGTCTCTGTGGGTCCTAAATTCTACCAAGCACCTCCTTAAAGTTCTAAATTTTTGCCGTCCCAAATTTTTTTTTGAATCCCAGTGCTTTCCCTAAATTCTGAAAATATTTTTGTCCTTTAATTTTGCTGCTTGGTACTTCTCTAAATTCCAAAACTCATTCCCTAAATTCTGCAAAAAAAGTTATTCTTAATTCAAATAGCACTAAATGTAATCTTTGGCCTATGAGTATCATTAACAAAATCTATTTTTAGCATATGGAAAGAAATTTGTTTTAAATTTTGCCTCATCCTATTTCTTATTGCATTAAACTTAAATCTGTAATCATTGCCGAACGTAATAATTTCAACATAAAAGGTTACCTACTCAAGTTGTCATGTGTTGATAAACATGCAGTGATGAAAGCAAAATATAATTAATTATGATTCACCAGGTTGGCATCAGCGATATAAAATATTAGTAGGTATGAAATCAGCGATTTTCCTAGGTAGAATGTTTCAGTTTGAGAATGTGCCAAGCAGATGCGCAGCTACGGAACTAAATTATTAATCACACAAATTTATGCTAAATTATTGTTTCTTCAATAACGAGGTATTTATTTAGTGCTGAAGTGAAATTAAGAATCAGGACTCTCCACATGTTTTATTTATGGAGGAAAAAATCTAATTCGCATGTGTAAAGCATTTAGAAAAAAAAAGAAAAAAAAAAAGGTTGTTGACGGCTTTGAGGTCCGGATGTTGGATGTCTCGATCTCAGACTTTGTACTGTAGTAGAAATCGACAAACTGCAAACACAGAATGGGTTAAATACTGATTTTCTATTAAATAATGAAACATCAATGCCTTCAGAATTCTGTAAGAACAATTGCCGCAATCTCTGCCAACATTTATGGTCAACAGGATAATATGCAAGTACTGTGAATTTTGAAATATTTTTCTCAGGCAGAAAATTTTTTCATTCTAAAATCATTTTAGTTATTAAAACTTTCAATGACATTGATTTAAAAATTTGCTTTTTTTTTTCACTTCTAAGTCAAAACTGTGTAAAAATGATTTATACTATTCGCACAGAATAAAAAGTATGAATACTTCATAAAATGTTACAGTATATTTGCTTGATAATATGTTCTTGGGAACCTTATAAAGCAACCATTTCTGCCTATTAATCATAAAAAATATTTTTATTTTCAATTTTTTTTTCTGTGTACAGCTATTTGAAGTTACGAAATAGAACTTCAGTCAAAATCTGCGATACTTCCTTATAATTTTTTATTGCAAATAAAATTTAATAATATTCAGTGTGCTAATCAAAGATGGGTTTGTTCTATTGTATTGCTAGGACCAAGCCAAATTTTTGACTTTTTCCAGTAATTACATTTATAGTTTTAGTATAGTGAAAACTGGATTTTTTACAGGAAATTTCAAAGTAGTGAGTGATACTTGTAAGTATTTGAAGAAATGTTCTGAAAAGTGCTGATTCCTTATTCAACTATGCCACATTAACAAAGCACAAGTTCTTGGTTATATTAAATCTTGCAGTTCAATAAAACTTGTGATTTTTAATTTTATTACAAAATATATGAGTCAACTTCTAAAATTTCCTACTTTTACAAAAATTAAAGTTAAATGACAAACCATTAACACCATTCAATGATGAATAGGCCAAAAAACATTAGTTGCTACTGAAGGCCAAGATGGGCTTGCTGCATAAGTGTTTCCTAGATATGAGCTAGTTTCCATTATAGAGTCATCTAGCATTAAGGCTTCAAGTCTTTTGTCATAATTAACAAACCATCAAGTGAAGGCCACGTCATTGTCAAAACTGACAGACAAAAAAAAAAACATTATTTGCCATTTTTACAACTGAATATAATTACTGGATGGAGATGTATGCTTGTTTAGGTGAAACTGCAGACAGCTTTTATATCACAGTTGATGGTAAACAAAGTATTTGTTAAATGATCAGTAAAAGCAGAATTTTTCTTTTTAATTTACTAAGATATTACTGCTAATCAATTTGGTTTCTATTTATTGCATTAAAAATGAGTTATTAAAGTTTGTAAATTTGCAGTTATAAAACTTAAGATTAGTTCTCTGCTGTTTTAATGAAGAAACCCTGTAGTAATTCTGTTAATGGGTGACAGCAATTACTGTATCTTAAAATGTTTTAAATCAGCGATTCTGGAGACATCTTTCAATCAAGATTTTGCTGATTAAAATTTGGAACAAAAAGTCGTGTGAATTGTAGTGCAAATATTAGAATAAACTGAAATTTTATTTAAGCAGAAATGTTAAGCTAATCTGTGTTATAAGCAAGATTCCACAAATGCTAAAATAAACACTCCAGATCTCTATAGTTCAATTCCAACACATTCAATCTGAAAACAAACTAATACAATGAAATGCAGAAAGTAAGACTTAAGTGCTTAACTTATGCACTCTTTTCGCAGTATTTTTCAACATCTTTGGCAATGTAGCAAATGACATATTTTTACATCATTCTCATTTATATTTTCATAACAAATGCAGATGTTATTTTGAATGCTTCATCTAATGTTAGTCCCCCCCAGCATAAAAATCCATGTATAGTCTAAAGTTTTATCACTATTCTATGATAGTTATGAAATAGTTCATAGTTCTTAAGTGATTTATTTTACCATGTGAGTTAATATTTGATTTTAAAAACAAGAAGTGATGAACTGAAGGTAACACATCCACATAGCAATTTAAGTGATAAAATTGCATCTGAATGAACCTGTATATATGCACAAACATTCTGTACACTTATAAGGTATTTCTCAAGCCTTCTTCGCATGCCTTTGTAGCGTAACGGTCAGCACGCTCGGCTCGTATTTGAGAGGTCCGTGGTTCGAGTCCCGGCGAGGGCATTGCTCATTTTTCCTCTCTCCTGCTTTGTAATAGCCTAATGTCTCTACACACTTATGAACTCATATAAGCATTTAATACTAAAAAACATTGATAGTACTTGAGCAAAACTCTAGTTATATGAGCCTAACACAAATACTTTTAAAAAAGTTAGTTTTAGTTTTAAAAGACTATATATCTAGACTGATTATTTTTATTTTTATATAGAGCAATCAAAAATTCCAAAGAATAAAGAATTCAAACTTCTACCAGAGTCAACCACAATATATTCTTTAACATCAAAGAAAACTGCAGTTTGTGTATTTTATGAGGATGAGAGATGGATACCATATTTTCTTGACAGTTTGTAGCAACATGTCATTATTATTGTACATAAAAATTGAGGCATATGCTTTGACAAAGACTTATCGTAATCAGAAAAAATGTGCTTAATTTAGATACAACTTTAAAGAAGTGTAAAATAACTCCTACACTTGTACATGCAAAGAACATATTAATAGCAATGCTTCAAAGTTTTAATGCAGTTATATGTCAAAAATGTATGATCAACTTTGAATTTTCATTATTCTTGAGGGGAAAAAGTATATATGTGTCTGCTTATCCAAAAAATGTATAATGGTTTAAATAATAGTTGCTAAAGTGATGCAAATATCAATAGAAAAATGGGGGACAATAATATTCGCTGATGCTAAGTAGTTTTCTAGAAATTATAAAAAAGTCATAGATCTTTATGTCTGGATCGAAAATATAAAATAATATAGAAATAGATACATGCAAAATGTTAATTTTCATACATTTATTCATGTGTGAGCTTTGTTCATTAATATTTTATTTATTAATTATGTTGTTAAAATAAACTTTGTTTTATTCACATTTTTACAACCATTTATAGGGAAAAACTGTTTTTGTCAGTATAAACTAAATAAAAAGCAAAGAAATTTAAGATCTGAAAATTACTGCACTGTGGGAAGATTTTTCATACACCATAGCTGAGTGGTGCAAATGATATGCATTTCATGTAATAACTGATACACTGATAACAGATTAAATGTATAACAAATGATGAAGAAATTATCTAAACAATGAAAAGTTTTACAACTATATATGGAAGTTTTAATATGAGTACCAACTTGAGCATTGTACAAAATTGCAGTTTCTATACCAGATACTAATCAATTGTAGGAACAGTTTACTTTTATGTGCACATACACAAATAACTCTCTAGCTTATGAATAAAGCAATTTGATTACTCCAGAAATTCTAAGTGTAAAATTGCAAATCTCATAAAATACTCAAGAAGTGATTTCATTAAAGCTGTGAAATTTTTTGCATCAATAAAATAAAAAAATGTAAATGATTCAATCCATCTAAAATCTTTACAATGTTAAAAAAATCAGCAATAAAATTTATATAAATTGACAATGGAACATATGTAAATGTATAGCAATTTGGCAATCTTGAGCATCATCTCAAAATTTCAGGTCTTGGCAAATTTTGTCAAAATGTTTGCTTCTGGCAATCAAAAGCTTCATATTTAAGAATTCTTTTTGATTTATATATAAAGATGTAGCAACTATTTTTAATTAATATCCTTTCTTTCCTATCTAGGTGTAGAGAATGAGACTTTTTCAAAGCAATCTGAATTCCAAGTTTGATAGACCTAAATATTTGCAAATGCTTGTTACTATATATAGTGTAAAATATAATGATGACAACTTTTAACTCGAAATAAATAAAATATATTTTTTTCCTTTAAAAATTTATATATTAGAAATTCTACGCTTCTTGCAGTAAAATTTATGGCTATAAAACAAAATCATAGATTCTTTACCTCAATCATGTTCTTAAATCAATGACAAAAATTACAGAGCTCATTGTAGTGTATTTATACATATTTAGATGGCCATGCACTACATACATGCATTATAAATTTCTTGAATCTTGACTGAATAAAAACTTCACATGTAGCAATGCTGTGGACAAGGGCTTTGATGAATTCCTTTTTGCTTGTTTACTAAAAATATAAGAAAAAGTGCAGTCACTGATATATTAATTTTTTAATTGAAAACTTTTGAACAGTTTTGTAAAATTATTATTTTTCAATGTGTTAAATTTAGAGTCATGGAGGCAAGAAAACGAGAAGCTGTATCCAAGTTATCCTCTACACTTAAAACAAAGCATTAACATTTTCTTTAGAAGTTCAATTCTTATGACTTCTCACAGCTTTGAATTCCTTGAGATTAAAAATGCTTTATCAATAATTCTTTTCTTACCCAATGTCTCTTTAATACTTCATCAGATATTTGGAACATCATAATTATCTAAGAATATGCACCAGAACACACCATTACCATTATGCAGTTCCAAAGCTTTATTTTGCTATTAAGGCAGCAAAAGAAATTTGATCATCCAATTGGGGGGGGGATGCTGCTGCTCCTTTTCCAACCTCCATGCTTAGAGTGAAATTAATTTTTATTGTTAGAAATTGCTGAGAACTAAAAGAATTTTAAATATAATTTTTCATAATTATGTGTTGAAAACTTCTAAAAGTATGTAAGATTTTTTAAATATACCATGGACTACAGTATGTTCAGGAAGTATGACTTGCTCCCATTCATCACTACCATCACAGCAATCACAAATACCATCATTCACTTTATATGATACAATAGACACTGGCTGTTTTGATGGATGTGTACAATAAAACCTAACAATACATACAAAAAGAGCTTCAGAAACTCATTATGAGTAATGTACAGGGTCAGCTTAAAGAAACTGATACTTTAAAAATTTTAAAGAGCAAGAGCTTTAATAGCATGGTTAAAATATTTACATTTACAAGAGCATGTACTGAAGTTAGAAATGTTCCATGTGTGTCCCTTTTGTAACATGAAAGATATCAATGTGATGGTCAACTTTTTATCAAACACATATCAACATGCTCATGTTAGTTGCATTGTTGTTATGCATTTTTTTAAGACTGGTCTATTTAACAGCCAATCCAGTACTAAGACAGACTTTTGTCCACACCATGTTTTAAAACAACACTAAACAGAAATTAAAGGAAAAAATAAATTCAATATTCAAGCATGTAAGAAATCATATAGCTGAACTGCCATCACAAGTTTTCACATGATCTGATGATATGAAAACGAAGGGACGAGGTTGAAACTGGAAGACCTATAAAATGTAATGCTTTTAAAAATTGTTTTTTTGATAAAAACACTTTTCATTTTATAAATGCTTAATCTGTCTATTTCTTTTAGGCTAACCCTGTATACAAAAATTATGCAAAAAGTGACATAAGAAAAATAAATGATAAAATGTCATTCCATATGTACACTGCGCAAAAAAAAGGGGGGGACAGTTCTGTATCTCCCATTCTACTGGACCAATTGACGAAATTCAACTTGTGTTTTTCATCTCTCGAAAGCAAAACTTAGGATATATATTAGATTTATATACAGCACAGTTCTAATATAGGTATTTTGACATAAAATCGGACTTTTCTGAAATGACATGCCAATTTTTTTCTATATCTCAGTTCTATGACTCAAATTATGCCAAACTGCCAAGTTTTATAAAAATCACACAAACAGTTTTTAAAAAATTAGCTCAAAATTTTAGCTCCTCAGTGTTAATGGACTTTGATATATATTTATTAATATCTCTTTTTTTTATTAAACTTACGTGAACCTTCTTCCAGAATTCGTAATTTACGCTTTATCCAAATATAATTTGCACATTTTCTATGATTTATTTTTAAATATTTTTTATAAATTTTTTCTAAGATATATATGAATTTACATATTGGCACATTTTAAAATTTGGCATATACGTTATAAGCAATAATAACGCCAAATGTGGTTTATGCACTTTGTTAAAATTTGAAAGTATGAACGATGACATTTTTCCGCTCATATAGAATGAAAAAAGGGAAAGCAAAATATGTTGCTATAAATTAAGAAGTTCGCAAAATGAATTATTTTTGGCATAAGCTGAAAAAAAAATGCACCAAGCTAAATTTTTGAATTTCTCCATAAATTTTGCAACAAATTTTACAAAATATAATATTTAGGCATAATTTGAGTTGTAGAATCGAAATATGGAAAAAAAATTGGCATGTCATTTCAGAAAAAGTCCGAATTTTGTGTCAAAATACCTATATTAGAGCAATGCTATATATAAATATAATATATATCCTAAGTTACGCTTTCGAGACATGAAAAACGCAATTTGAATTTCGTCAATTGGCCCAGTAATATGGGAGATATAGAACTGTCCCCCCCTTTATTTTGGTACAGTGTACCACTAGCACATGCTCAGAATAAATAATTTCTAAGATATTAGTAAAATATTACTGTTTCATTACCATAAATTAACTAATATTAAATACATACCATATGAAATAAGATATCTGAGCTTCCATACCTTAGTCTGTCCCATTCTTTTTTTACTATTACGCTACCACGGTATTTATAATTGATAAAAACCTGTCAATGTTGCCATTTCAAAAGGCATAAAATATTTTACTTATCATATTAAATATAACCTAGTAAACTACCAGTTCTGCGAGGCACTGCCAACTGACATCCCATAAAATCTTATCTTTCATTTTAAAGCAATGCATTCTTTAACTAATGGACAAAATGTTTCTTATCAGAGGGAAAAATATTGCTTTTTTTTTATTCGCACCATATGCTCTCAAAACAAGAATGCCGGCTATCAAACACACAAAGTATATAACACTGTATTATGTAAATACTCTTACAGTTATGCAGACTATTTTGAAATTTACGTATTTATAGATTTATTCACTTATAATCTTACTAGAAACAAATAGTTTAATATAATGTGATAGAAATAGTTGATCTGTATATAAATACAATGCAATATGATGAATACATAAATAAAAAATAATTTAGAATTGCAAAAAAATTAAGATTGATCCAGAAAATATTGATACTCTAAACATTTGTTTGAATTTCAAATATTTTATATATATAGTTAGTTATAGTTAAAAAGCTGATATGAAAATTTTAAAGTGCATATTTGTTATTTTGTATAAAATTTTTTGAAGCATATTACTCCACTTTTATGCATGCAAAGTCTAACATTGCATGTTTTGTATAGTTTTCAAGTTCTGACTGATTAATGAGGAACTACCCTAATGGGATACCAGTTTATAGTGTCGGCGGATGAAGGAAATATCCAATTCTTAGTCTTTTTTAACTTTTGAAATTTACAAACAAATTTTTTTATGTATATAAAAATAAAAATGATGACCATGATGCGTTTTTCTATTCTGAAAAACCAAAAATTACTAGGCCTTAGAAACTCATGCTTTTCAACTCAATTTTAGATCAGAAATATAATTTTTAGAGGCACTGCCATCTATTGAATAAAAAGCAAATTAATATGTGTTTTTTGAAAAATAGACAGTTTTTTTACAAAGTTGTAATTTTTTGGGAACAAAACATCAAATATGTGCTCTGAAGGTGGGGATGTTGTCCCTCAAAATTTGAAATGCTTCTCTAACTGTATAATAAATCTAAATGTAAAATATTAAAGAAAAAAAATTATTCCCCCAAATTCATATTTATTATACAGAGTGGTAGTTTATAGCTATTATTTTGAAGCTAGAATCATTTATATAAGAATTAAAATATTCTGAATTCATTCTTCATATGACTAACATAATGTCAAAAATCAATTACTGTCATACATATATGTTTCAGTGCAAAATAAGGATTGTTATAAATTAACTGCATGTCAGAAATGTCAAGTCAGAAGGTTAGGTTTACTCTTAAATCTGGTTCAAAATTCTACACTAAAAATTGGTTATAAATGAAAACTTAGTGGAAAACTTGATTTCATGCTCATACAAGGACAGAAACTGAAAAATTGCCGTTATTAAAAACTACCAAGCAGAATCACTTGGTAGTTTTTAATGGTGCCTAATCAATCACTTACCAAGTGTTACTGACAAAAGTTATTTAGTAAAAACATACTCAGAAGTTGAATTTCGTTGGCCAGTGTAGACATCTGACAAACTATCAATTTAACATTTAACAAAAGCATAACTTTTTGCCTATTAAATAGAAATATTATGGTACTTCTCATAGACCCTTTTCCTGCTAATTTCAAATCTGTTTATAAAAAATTTCCAATAGGTGGGTAATTCGCATGAAGGAAAACAACTACACTGGTAAATATAAGAAAAAGTAATTTAATATTTGAAACTAGCATTAATTATATATTTAACAAAATCCCTGTTTATCTGTGTTTAGTTCTAATGAGCATAAGTTATTATTCAGCATAAGTTATTATTTAATTTTTTTTAGCCTTAGTTTGTACAAGAATGCATATATTAGTTACACACTGACAGACGGGTTCCCTTTCCTTTTTTGAGTGATGCAATAAATTTTCTCAATTGTAATTGAGAGAAAAAGAAGCTCCAGAATAATCTTTTTTTTACCTGAGGGTAATTAAAATTCATTATTTCTTGATTTAAAAATGAATACGTAGGCTTGAAGGTTATAGAGAAAGAGTTTAGAAGTCTTGAAAAGTTGAATATATTTAGCAGGTGTCCAAGCAGTATACACTGATGTATACTTTTGTAAATCAAATTTTAAAAGACACCTGAGTCATATTTGGGTATAAGCAAATCAGTAAATTACCAGTAACAATAGTCACTCATTCCTAAACACAAAAGGAAGAAATTTTGAAACTCAGTAATTAACAATTTAGGAAATATGCTTTTAACATTTTTTTTTCCTTCTAAAATTTTAGAAAATGTTTCATGATGTATTATAATTCTAGTTTAATTCGGTACTTATGTAAAAACCATCGACCATTTTTGCCTATTAAACAAAAGACGCCAAACTATGCGATTTTTCGTCAAAAATGAAAAAGTCTTTTTCAAACACGCTGGGTTTGGTGTAACCTTGATTACAGATGTTAGTTATTATTCTTGAGTAAAGACTCGTTTTTTTCCCTCTATCGAGCATTTCCGGCAAAAAAAATTATTAAAATTTGGGACCTGCTTACTACAGAAAAGCATGCTGTTGAATATTTCCAAAGTTATGGTTGCAACGTTAAGGCTTGTGCGAAGCCAGTGTCAATTTGAAACGGAACGTGGTTCGAGGGTTACAGTATATGTCCTTAATAAAAAAAGTAGAAATTTTTAATGAAAAATTAAATATAAATAAATGATAATACAGTAGAAGTCCAGAAATCTGCAATACTTGGGACCAGAGGTTGTGCGGATTTCAGAATAGAAAAGCTAAATCATAATATTCAGACTAAAAGTGCAAAATAAATAAGGCATATTAGATACATTTAATTAAATTATTATATACCATAATATACATTAATTTATTATATGCATTAAATTATTATATATATATATTACATTATTCATTTACATAGTGATTACAGGAATATTTTAAAGCATTAAAGACTTATACAATAAAGAAATGTAAAAATAAGGAACATCAATAAAGCATAATTTTTTTTAAACCTGTTTCAAACATTTTTCTGATAGAGGGTTGTTTTAAAACTTTAGGATGCTCCAGAGTAAATTTTTTTCGTAAATTCTATAGGGTCATAATCTCTGTGACAGAGCTCTGTTGTTCTAAATATTTTAGGTATTTTTCACCATGTTAAAAACCCTCATTAAAAGATATTTTCTTACTCCTGTCAAATTCACTACCTGTGTTGGTGTCGGAATCGTTTTCTTGCTGTGGCGAGTTCAGAACAGAGCCAATGATTTCATCATTGGTTATTTGATATGCCAGTGTTGGCTCATCTGAACACATCATCCATATTAAACCAGGAGCACTGGGTCCAATGGACCTGTGCAATTAAACAAACCTTTCTCAACCCAGTGTAGTCGTATCTAAGGTCGACCTCTTTATGTTTCCGAATTTTTTTTTACTGGGGCTTTGATTTGGAGTCTTGATTTTGATTGGATCGGGCCTTTTAGACACAGCATGCCTATTTGTATTACTATTACATAGTTGATTGTGGTAGTATAGAAAGTGGCAAACATGTCATGTAATTTATCTTACACAGAAGAAATGTTGCAAAGGTTCTTAGATGTGTCAACTGCCGTAGAATATATTGAAGGTGAGGATGGAAGTGATCATGAATGTTTACTTCATATGATAATGATTCTCACAAACTGATATAGAGTCTGAAAATGAAAGTGAGAATGACATAAATTTCTTTATTGGAAAAAATAAAGATTTTTTCCAATGAAAAAGCCCAAAAAAAATGAAAATGCTCCGTGCAGAATGTGAAGAATATTTGTATGTGGAACACACAACAATTTGTACAAATTACTGCTAACATTTGTAGTTGCATTTTTTCTCGATGTCTATAGCGCTAATAAGAAATCGATACAGAGCAAAGAACAGAGCTAATAAAGAAAATAAGGAATTGACAAAAACACAATATTTTTTTCTTATGCTAATATATAATACAATTTTCTATTCTTTTAAGAAATTTTATTTCATAAAAGCATTTTGAGAAATTAAAAATTTTAATTTGCATATTTTTTTAAGGTTAAACCTCAAATTTACTGTTGGCACAGATGTAACACTTTTTCTCAACATTTACAATATTTTCTTCAAAAATCCCGAATTGGGTCTTTTGGATCTAGTGCATGGGTTAAAAACCTCTTCTGGGCTAAGATTCTTTTCTGCCACTAACACAGAATCATTACTATTCGGTAATATAATGTCATTATTGGATAAATATTTTTTCTTTGGTATTTCATTTTCTATGTTGCGGTTTCTAGAACCTATAACTTGAATGTTTATATTTCAAGAGGCAATGCGGATTTCAGCCCACCAGCGGCTGAGCGGTAAAAGCCGCTGAACACTGGTAGTTCGGTCCAGGGTTTGAGTCCCGCCGAACGGGCTGGCTGCATGGGCATTTTTATGGTTTTCCCCATGTGTAACGTGGATACGAGCTAGTTTCCCTTAAAAAGACCTCCACGGGGCATCCCTCCCTTTCCGTGTAGTGCCTTAGGGCGGAGCATGTAATATAAGAATGCGGATTTCAGGTCGGCGGATTTTCGGTATTTGACTATATAATAAATTTGAAAGAAAAATACGAATAGAATGTTTTTTCTTTTATTTAGTAAATTATTTTTTTTTTGGTTTGGCACGATTGGCGCCGTTTTTTGTGGTCGATAGGATTTTCCATAAGTACCTTTAATTCTTTTAAGAAGTTATACTACTTTTCTTATGCCTTTTATTCTAACATAAAACTCAAGAGTTTACTAAATTATTACTTGCATTTCTCACAATTTAAATAATCTATTCTATTTTTATACTGTATAAATATTAAAATATATATAGTATAATAAAAAAAATCATTTAGATTTATATAAAATAAGCTAGAGTTTGTAACATACACAATGTTACAAAAACTTACCTTCCTACACTACAAGCTGATGTACTTGGCTCATCTGTAAAATCAGAACAGTCACAAAAATTATCATTTACCCATGAAAAATGTATTTCTTCACCACTGTGGATACACCTGAATGTATTTTTATCACTAGGTTTGTAAAATTTTTGATTTTCTGGCAAAACACCTATTACATCCTTCATATTGTACATGGCATTTTCTCCATATTTTGATATATCTTTTTTCTCCTCTTCAGCATATCTGACTTGCATAAAACCATCAGCTTTTTCATAACTTTTGAAATTCGTCTGAAG
>KK120320.1:131574-155456 GCA_000611955.2 Stegodyphus mimosarum
TAAGAAATGTGGATGTCACTAAAATTGTAAAAACAACAAAACGTCTTTGTCGAAGAGAACATCTGAATTTAAGAATAAGCATTAGATTGCAGAGCTAGATGACAGCAAACATCTATAAAGAGAAGAACTGTATATTATTACATCTTCAAAAGCAACCAAAAATTAACAAATGCTCTAAGAGAATGGCAAAGCTATGACATCAATTTGCCTAAAATTTTATTAACTGAAAATAAAAGCTCAACATATAAAAGAAAAATCAATTTTAATGTAATTCAGAATTCTAAAAATAGTTGAATTTCAACATAAAGTGACATTGATATGCCAAAATATTTTCATAATGCCAAATGTTTCTTTTTTGAATCACAGTATAATATGATCATCATATAACTTTTAGTTATATTCTAAAAGTATATTTCTCAAAGTCTACATGTAGGTACTAAGAGAAATTTTTTAAACACTTTGATATATGCTATTCAAGAGCAGACAGACTAAACATCTGAAATATTTACTCATCGTTACAAAGAAAGAAATTTCTAAGAAAGTGATTATTTTGCTGTATTATATTTATAGCATTTATTATTTTGTTTATTTTTTAGAACCAAAATAGTCTTACATCAAAAAAATGAAAAGAAATGTCACTTTAAAACAGGGTACGGGAAAATAAAAATGCTTTATTTTAATGTTATTTCTTATATATAATTTTATGTCATTACTTTTGTAATATTTGTTAATGCCATTATGTTTGTAAAAAAATCAAAACATTCATAAATTTCCAAATAAAAAAAATATACACAAACTGATCTTGCAATTGCCAAAATGTTCATAAGTCGCTAAATTTTAGTACTGCACAATAAAAGAAATCATATTTCAAAAACGGGGAGAAAAATTTTATGTAATATTTAATGAACTTTTTATTCACAAAAAAAATTATTTTGATATTTTTATGTTTGAAATCAAGGAAAGGCCTCATGCCTAAAACTGAAGTATCCACCATATATATTAAGTAGGAAAGAATTCAAATGCTAACCCATTAAATATATATTTGTCAATACATCGCCACAAATATAATGCCAAAATACTAATTCATACTCAAAATGGCAGTCATAAATAAACAGAGTAGCCTATATTAAATCATCTTCAAAATCAAGAAGAATTTTATTCAAAACCAATGCCAATCTAAAGTTGCATTTTTGCTTAATTTTAATTTTTCAGTGGTCTGCTTCTCTTCCAAAGACTTAAATCTCCCAATAAAGTAACACTAACTCAGGAGAACATTTAAACAACCCTTTTTAATTAGATCTTCAGCTTAATAAATTACTCAGTTTATATAATGACAGAAGAGTTGTTGTTACTTGCAGATTAACAGAACACAAAGTTTACAGTGAAACTTAAGTATTTGAAAATATTTTATTCACAAGGTAAAGTTTGACTGTAAGTTTTGGTTTAAGCTCAGGACTCATATGAGCAAACATGGAAAGGAAAAGCTAAAACCTATTCAAGTCAATCTAGAAATGGGCAAAAATAATCATTAGATGGTCAGAAATCTGCCAAATATTCTCTCTTAACCTCAAGACCTCAGTTCTTATATATATTAGTAACCTGCATCCTGGTGGGCGTCAATAAAAGTAGAAGTGATAGCACAGGTGAAATAATAAGATAATGGATTAATGAAAATAAATGATACAAATTAGATGAATCTGCTGAACGAAAAATGTTTTTTAACTTCAACAAAATGCTTTACTTTTTTCCTTAAAATATTTGTTTCATTTCCATTCTTATAATTTTTATATATGTTTTATGCAAAAAATTTTTTATATTATTATGAAATAAATTGTATTTTCATTGGTTTGGAAAAAACTGTTAAATCATATAACTTTTGTCTTTTTAATTATAATATTTTAACTGTTTTGGATTGTTTTATAAGGCAAAGCATATAAAGCTGTCTACCTAGATGATACCTAAATTTTGACTTGCACCCTGGGAAAATGAATTTGAGTCTCATAATCATCTTCCTCTGTTACTTATCCTTTAAGAGGACTTTCGAATCACCAAATTTTAACAAGACAATTCTTGAAATCACAAAATTTTACATATAAAATCACCAAATTTTAGCATGTAGCTAAAACTCCTTTATAAAATTTATATATTTTACAGCTAGATGTTTCTATCTAATATGAGAAACTTAGCAAATTATTAACTTTCTAATTACTTCACTTTTGTCCTGGAATTCAAATTCTTGTATTTTATTTATACTTAAATAATTGCATTTACAATCAGGTAATTAACAAAATTAGAAAAAAATGCAAACACTTTCTTATATTAATTGAACAGATGTCTTTTATGTTACTTTTAATGATACAGCAAATTATATTGTAAACATGCTTTTAAAGTCAACAAACAGTTTTATTTATAAATCTATGCCAGTCTAAGATACTTATTTCTTTCTAACTGTATGCACTGTAGCACTGAGAATTCGTTTTACAATGGCATATTTCTCTTCCATATAAAACTTAACAACTATTTGGAATTCATAACCAGCAATGCTTTTTTTAAATATGACTCTACTTATAAAACTTACAAATGAAAACATGTAATCTGTAACATTCCCGTGCTACAGTGCAGTCATTACGCTTATCCTTATAAAAATATTTATTTCAATTATAATACGAAAAATAAAACAGTGCAAAAACTGGATATGATCCATAGAACATAAATTGTGAAACATCTTTGAAATAATAAACATCACAATAAAGAATTATGAAAGAAAAATGTTTGTGAACAACAGAACATGATGCAATCAATGAAAAATTCTATCTAAATATAGTATTTTATCACTTTGATAAAAAAATTAAGACAAAAATATAAATGATTCATGAAATTTCCAGCCTATCAAATATCAAAAATATCTTGCCGAAGGAATATGACAGGTTTTCCCATCTACTCTCTATCAAAATCAAAATCTTCAAATACAATGAATAAAACCTGACATATTTCTTCAATTTGATATTTTTAGTAGTTTAACGGACTTAAAACTTCATACATCATTTATCTTTCCATCGTAATTTTTGTTAACGTAATTCTCTGCAACAGCAACTCGTTAATTCGTGTGGTTTCATATCCAAAAATGCTACGAATTTAATAGTCATCGTAACAACGGTTTTTAAAATAATACTAACGTTTATAATTCCTATAAGCAATCTTTTTAGGGAAATTTCATGTACGTCCCAATTTATCAGAATACTCAGCTTGATTGTGCCAACAAAAATGTAATTTATAATTACCAGTAAGATTGTAATTTATATTTTTAATCGAATATAATATAATTGCATGAACTTGATTTTAATGAAAACTTCGCAATTACAATAAAATTACGTTCAATTTTGAAATCAAATATAAATTAATACGGTACACGCTGCCATACAGGACAAATTCACATCAATCCGCCACTGAGCCTTTAACTTCACAGGCGCGTAGCATCACCATCTCTAGCGGTTCTCAAACTCTACAGCTCGGTGTTTACATTACATTGCGGGGGGGACCTCATCACGAACGATGGAGGCAGCATCTTAGCATAGCTCCGAAATTTTTTAATCTGTGTATCAATAAACGCTCCCTTTCCTAAATAATTTTATTGTAATTTTCCCCTGAAATCTCTCGTCAATCAACTGAAGATTCTCTTCAATCAAACGAAAGAAGGAAACTTATTTTCGTCACTGCTGATTTTCTACAAGACCAAAGCAAAAAACCTAATAAAACATTCGGATAAATATCCTTCTTTTCTCTAAACTAAATCTAATCTATATCATAAAAGTGCCTTTAAATTCATTTAGTTATTATTTTCATTAGCTTCTAGCATTATACAATAGGTAGTAAATTGCTTTAAATCATGTGGCTCTTTTTCTCGTAACTATTCCGCAGAGACGCTACGTTGCTTATCAGCAGTCAAGTTTTCGATCTTGGATCTTGATTTTGCTGCTGGCAGTCAACTACTGAAGAGTTATAACCAGTATATAAATATTATGCCAATGGCCATTAACATTGTAAGTTTAAATTAAAGGTGTTTAATACCCCACACAGAGGCGAGATCAATAATTGAGTTATAATCATTAATTAATAATTTTTTTAGTTGATAAACAATTATATATAGCATTTGATGTGCATGCTATATGCATGGTGTCCAGAGATGAAGTGAGATCTAAGTAAGAGGGAGTGAGGCTAGGCAATGCAAGTCACATGACGTGTACAAGTAAAGTGATTGGTCCTTCAGTCCGATGAGAAGATTTGAGTAAAATAACTTTTTAAGTATTTGAAGATGAGACATATGTAAAATAATAGCTTGTGGATATGATCCTTTAGTTTCTTTAGTAATTTGGATGACTTATTGATATGTTAAATATCAGAAATCATTAAATAATGTAAATAAATCTAGAAAATTCTTGGTTAAATAAAAAAAAAAAGCAAAGTCCTATCTTTGCAAAAGATAATAAGTACAAAGTCCTATCTTTGCAAGTAAAATATATACACACACAGTTTTGAGTAACACTAATGATGCGAAGTTCACAAGAAGTAATATGATACAATATATACATTACCACCATAACGCATTATGGTGGATAGTTCGAGGTCTTTTAACGGTATATTCTTCAGTAGGATCATATTCTGTGAGGCTTCTGATAGCTGTATATGGAGAGTAAATGGAAATCTATTTTCCAAGAACTCTATTCCTGGATTTTCCAAGAAAAACAAAAAAGGAAACGTTAATTTTATAACGTCTAAAGACATTATAAAATTCACAAAAAAACTTTTTTTTAATATGTGTTTCAGATATTTTTTTCTCTAATAGAATTTTATTTCCTTCCACAATGAACTTTGCATTAGCTATAAAATCCTCCTACTTTTGTGCCTTTAAATAATTATGATGCCGAACGACTTTTTGCAAAGTACAATGTAAAAAACCATTTGTATGGTTGGGAGAAACGATGCGTTCAATCTCATTTTATTTTAAAATCTCTTTATGGATCCCGAGATGCGAAAAGTAGGTCTTTGCAACCATTTTCTAAAAACCGCCGTTTCGTTTCTCCTCGCACCCAAATAACGGAAAAGGTTTCTGTCAACAAGTGTAACACCCATGGCAAATAGCTGTACGGAATTCCTCTTCGTACCAAGACAAGCCGTGATAAAGATCCCTTGCCCAAACAGCCGTTCGTTCTGCTTTTTCTGTGAGCATCTTCCAAGGAAAAGGGAGTTTGAAAACAAACACCCCTCGGGAAGTGGCATCGGAAGTGATGTAGGCCAACTCTTTCACAATAAAGGATCCTTGAGAATCGTAAAAACCTTCAAAGTCGAGCACAAGTTCCATGTTCTCTTTCTCTTTTCAAGGCGACCTTTATTTATTTATGGAAAGGCGATATCCAAAAGAAAAAAAAAAGAATCATGAGGAGTATATATTAAAGAAAGTGTAGCAGAGTATTATTTCTTTCAGGAGGATAAAATTTTTTTTAGACATGAATCCTCTCACCAGTTCCTACATGATTCTCGACATGGAGTCTTTTATCTATTTTGATAAGGAGGAAAAAGAAATATCTTTCATTTTGAAAGAATTGGGCTACATCACCTATGATTTAACTTTATGTGGATCTATGATTTTTCTACCTCCTATCGGTTACTCAAATTTATCGTCCCGAGATCAAAATTTTGTACATTATACCATCCGTAACCGACACGGTCTTCATTGGATGGAGGGACATCTTTCTGACAAGCATCTCCCTTCCATCTTGCAAGTGCTGACGGAAAATGTGGAGCCCTATACGTCAACGGCTACAAGAAAGCTAAATTTTTCAGTAAGCTCTGTCAACGTCCCGTTTGGGAATTTTACGTTCCCGGCAAAACAAGGTGGCGTTACAAGACGAAATGCAGGTGACACCAATATGTCCGCAAGCAATATCTTCATTGCGCTGAGAATAAAGTGAAGAATTTTCGATACCATTTGAACGAGGGCAATTAGATTCTCAAGAAATTGCATTCCTACGATCCAAAGGTCAAAGTAGAAGAAGAAGAGGAAGCAGAAGAAAAAGTATATGAGGTCGAAGAAGCCAAAGAAGATGAACTTTCTATGAAATGTTCAAGTTTGGAAAAACATAAGAAGCTCCTCAAGATTACTGCTTATGGTCATCTTCCAACATCTGGTCTTGGACTGATTGAATTTATTTTTTTTAAATCAATAGAATAATAAAAAAAGACTATTAGTTTTTTTCCTTAGCAAACCGTATATAGAAAAATTCATATCCAGTCCTAAAAAAATAACAACAAAGTCATACCGAGGAAACCTTAGAAGAAAATGTGGAAAGACTTTCAAAGAGACTACAATAATTAACTCGGGTTCCGGCTGCTAAGACACTTGAACGAATCGATTACCACAAAGAACTAGACGATATGAATTCTATAAACAATCCATGTATAAATTACGGAGGGATCATTATTTTTTTCCCCTTTCCTTTGTCTTTCAGAATTTTTTTTTCTGCTTTTTCAAATGGACTTTTTCTTATCTATTTAAACATTCCAAGTTTCGGTTCAGATCAGTGTGGGCTGAAATGAATATACAGCAAGTTATTTCCCCCATCTCTGAAAGAACCAAGTTTTGCTTCTCATCCCAACATCTTCATGAAAGGTATGTTAACAAGATTTCGTCCCCGCCCCCGATATCCAAGATTGGATCCAAGAAGTTATAAAAAAAACTAGATTGAGTAAAGGAAAAAGCACTTTGGATACGACAGTCTTCTTTTCCAATGTACTGTTTCCTACACCCAAACCAGTTACTTTCGCCTCCTCCATAAGGATAGAAGGAGGAAAGGTTCTGTTAAGTCCAAAATATGCAATCCTTTATATAGACCTTATTTTTTGGGGCTATCCAAGATTGGCTTTATTTAAAACAAAAAAAAATCGGCCTGGAAGGAAAAGAGTGCATTTGGAAAACAAAAAGATTTTTTCTCCATGCACACGTTTTGCTCCAGACCGATTTTTTTCCTTTCTTTCCACCTCTTAGGTCCATCCCGAATCTCTAAAGATGTGATACATAGACAATCCCGCCATATCTTTTATAAAGATATTTTGTTCACACTGCTGAGAGCAGATTTTCAGTACAGGCAGTCCATCTATATCTTGACCGTCCTCCTCTAACGGCGAATGTAGGCATTGGAGGGCAATATGATAAGCCCTTTTTCCTAATTTCTGCATGGCATACAAGGCTTGGGGTAGATCGAACCATATACTTTGATCGTCTGGTGAAAGATCTTTCCACATCAAAAGTTGGTGATGACGGGATTTCAGCAGGTCAATCATATCTTTGTATAAACATGGACCATAATTCCTCGTGGAGATGGCCAGAGACACCGAATGAATTGAAGTAAATACGGTTATTAGAATCTAGACTTCAAATCCATGACCATCCCAGAAAGGTTAAGTAGTAACGCATGGCTCAAATAAGAGAAAAATGAAATGAACCAGTCCTTTTATATCTCTCGTTGTGAAAGTCGTGTGATAACTTTCTTACGACATAAGTTACTTTTCAACCTTTACGAGATCATTATAAACAAGCTATGTGTCTCACCACATAAGTTATTACGACAAGATTCAAGCTGACCTTTACGAGATTATTATAAACAAGTCCAAGGTGACCTTTACGAGACATGAATTATTTTGAAACAGTTCACTAGGATTAGTTTTCCAAGGTGAACTTTACAAGAGTTATTTTGAAATGGTCCATCAAGATTAACTTTCCAAGGTGACCTTTACAAGATGTTTTAAAACAATCAACAACATTAACTTTCCATGTCTCACCAAAGTCTTTTATTTTTTTAAATACGGGGAAGACAAAGCGTTCTTTCATTTCCCAAGGACGTAAACATTTTTATGAATTCCTTCTTAAAGGTTGAAATGACCCTGACATTTTGATGCGATAAAGATAATTGTCGCGCGAGTATAAAAGAGCGTGCCCCGCGAGCTTCCTTCAGAAGACTATTTGAACTGAGCTGATAAGTCATTTTCCATTTTTATTAAGAGATTCTATTTTCCTTAAAATAATTTTCTCTTTCTTAAACTCTTTTATTCTTTTGTTTAGATCTTCCTTTCCTATTTTGTGGGGAAAAAAGAAATGGCTGATAACTTAATCGTACTCGATTTAGAGGGATGCCAGTCCTACAATCACAAGAAGGGCGAATGCACTTATATCCTGAAGGAACTCGGGTATGCGACAAGAGATCTTTTGACTGTGGGATCTTTGATGTTCGGACCTCCTCAACCTTTCAATCAACTTAGCTCTAAAAACCAAACGGCCAACGCCTGGCTAACCCGAAACCGACACGGTTTTCGTTGGTATGAGAGCCATATTCCCTACAATCATCTAGCTCCCATTTTTAAATCTTTAACTGACAACTTCTCCTCGATTTACATCGTATGATGTAAGAAAGCTAATTTTTTTGCCAAAATCTTAGAGGATAAGCCCCTAACGGAAATTTATGTGCCAGGTGGAATCATTTGGAGGTATCGGGGAAAATGTGCTAAACACCAGCCGATGTTTAGCACATTTTGCACACACAGTCCTTCCATTGCTCTGAAAACAAAGTGCGAAACTATCGGTGGCACATTATGGAAGAACATTTCCATATCCAAAAGATTCATCCAGACGGGTATAGCGATGAGCAAGAGGAAGAGGACGCCGCAGAAGCTTTTGATCGAGCCTATGATCAATTAGCAGCTGATCCTTCCCTGGAACATTTTGACGCATTCATCAAGTCATTGGACAATCTATCGTGTTCAGAACCCAAAGAAAATCCAGATGAGTTCCGTAATTCTTCCAGTTCTTCAAAAGGCAATTGGGGTGAAATACCAGATAATCTGCTCAATTATGATCCAGAAGGATGTTGGGCTGACGAAACCACTCCCACAGAGTGTTGGGAATCCCCAAAGATATGTTCTATAACCTCCAGTGAGTGTTGGGTTGAATCCACCGAACCCCCAAAGATATCTTCTATAACCTACAGTCATGCAGATTGTTGGGATGAATCCACTGAACCCCCAAAGGTTACCTCCAGTGATACAGAGTGTTGGGATGAATCCACTGAACCCCCAAAGGTTACCTGCAGTGACACAGTGTGTTGGGATGACGAACTATCCACTGAACCCCCAAAGGTTACTTCCAGTGACTGTTCGGGTGACGAACTATACACCAGGACAGAATCTTGGGATGATCGTTCTCAAAATATTGGAATGTCTATTAACTATATAATCTCTGTTGTGTAATTTTATAATTGTATTTAATAATATTTAATAAAAGAAATATAAATTTTAAAAATGAATTTCTTATTATACCATGTAATATAATCTTTTAATTCACACCGTAGGAATAGGTTTAAAAAAATTAAAAGAGAAATCTTATTCTTGGAATACATTAAGAAAAAATTCTTACCTTAAAATATGAAAGAATGAAACAGAACTACCTTCAACAAAGTTCTAGATGAGATGTTCCCCCAGCAACAACACTTTATGATTTGAAAAAAGATATGAAACACTTATATAGAGAGATAAATCCATTCTTTGAAAACCGATTCAGAAAAATATCTCAGAGAAAATCTGAAACACATATTAAAAAAACTTTTTGTTAATTTTACAATATCTTTAGACGTTATAAAATCAACGCCTATGTAAACTCAATGTTAACACATGGAAAAAGTTTAGACATCACTTTTCTACGAAAAGATTTTTTAAATTCTTGGAAATCTATTTTTAGAAACCAAGAAAGAAAGCGTTATTATAAAATTAACAAAAAGTTTTTTTTTAATATGTGTTTCAGATTTTCTCTGAACTCTTACAAAAATTTTTACAGCCCATTTGTTTTAAGAATGGACTTGCGATGATCTATATAAATTCTCCTCTTCCCTTTATTTAAGTGCAAGAGTTCCAATCAAAAAGGGATTCCCGTCTAGATGGGAAAACGGTAACTTAAATTCAGAATGGACTTTATCAAATCTTATACAGGTGAAAAGAAAGGTTGACTCTTATAATTTATGATAAACTCTTGGATTGAAAAGGAATCCCTGACGGGTTTTAGAAAAAAAATTTCGTATAGATGGAAATGATTTTTACACAAGGACAAGTAAGTGGCTGGGTAAGAACACTGTACACCCAGGCAAGAAGTTGGTTGTTTTTAGGTTTCTTATCCGCCAGATGAAGCATTTCTTCGCTGGACAAAACCTGGAGAGAACAAAACGTCCTCTCTCAGGACTGTGAATATCTTGCACCCTTCGGAAGCAATAGTCCTCTTCGAAAAACATCGAGAAAATACCAGATGTTTTTGTGCTGGAAGTCAGGATGAGAGGTAAAATGACTGTTGCATTTCAGAAGAGGCTTCTTTCATCGACATAACATCGAACTGATATAAACTCGTCGTGCACAATACGAATCATCATAATGCTTTCTCTCTCTCTGAAAAGAGTATGAAGAAAATGTTTCCCAGACGACCACGAGATGTGGGACGTGACCATTTCGAATGCGTCAGTCTTGTTCTCCTATTTGCCACCCCTCCTTTCATGAACTCATATTTTTCTATAAAGGTATGTAACAAAATGGTAAAGTTGACTGGATAAGAAAAATGTTTTTCTTATCTTTCTTAAAGGACCAATCTTCTTCTCCTATTGAGCTTCGAGAAGGACCACGTGATGATTACCCCTTCCCCTTCTTTCTGAAGAGTATACAAACGGATCGCCAGCGAGTTCTTTTATTATAAGAAGCCATGCTGCTCAAACTGGAGTATAACTCTACCCTTTATGTGCACGCGTAGGTGGATCTGGAATTCCAGTATTGGAATGCTAGAGATATCGTCAACCTGTTACCTGCGAAAAGCAATGATACGTCCAGCATTCTGCAAGTCTTTTTCCCCGATCAAGACAAGTTTCTTCGGCTAGGAGAATTGGACAATTATTCAAAAGAATGGGCTCCAGCACATCAGATTGTGCTCACAGCAAATGAAGCTTGGCACGTCGCCCAGAAAGCTCTTCACAACGAATTGCTGTTTCCTTGGATGTGCCGAATCTTTATGGAACCTCTCACAAGAGTCGTGGAGGATGGTGAAACATACAATGTCCTCAGAGGTAGTGTGGAAGATGAGGCATTAAGATCTTCCATCTTCTTCCTCACTCAGTTAGGGGTTCATCACATCCCCGAAATGATCAAACGGAAACACCAACTGTTTATAGAGATAGGCAATTCATTTCGAAAGTGAAAATGGTAAAGTGAAATCGACTGGAAAAATTTATCTCAGAGAAAAATTTAAAACATATATATGTAATATATGTAATATATATGTAATATTTCAGTTATTTTAACACATCGTGGGTGAGTGGTGAGGCTATTTCATTACACGTTTTGGCAGATGTTTGACGAAGCTGGGATGATTGAACCATGGAGAAAAATACAACTCAGGACTTTCACTTTTTTTTCACTTTTAGCAGCATATTTTTATTTTAATTTACAGCAGACGATTTAATTTAGAGCAGATTATTCAGTAATTGACCTACTAGATACAACTGACTTTAAACTTTAATACGTTATAACGTTCTAGCACAGAAAGAGGAGCATAGCGAAGACGACAGCAGGATGAAGGCGACAAGGCATCTGTATAGGAAAACTTATGACGCAGCATTTATATGAGGAGGTTATGTAATAGGCGCGAATGTTCCAGAAGGTACTGGTCTAGGGGAAGATCCTGAATTGCAGAACATTAATTAGAGACTGCTAGTTCGCAAAGAGCAAAGCCATCGTATTTTTTTTTCTTACATATATATATATATATATTAAGAAAACTTTTTGTTAATTTTATAATGTAATTAGACATTATAAAATTAACTCTTCCCTTTTTGGCTTTCTTAGAATTTCCAAGATCCATTCTTGGAAATCTAGTTTCCAAGAACTATTTTTGGAAATTCTATTTTCCGAGAACTATTCTTGGAAATTCTAAGAAAACCAAAAAGGGAAAAGTTAATATGACTTTCCTTATTCACTTACAGAAAGAAGATACGTTTTGTGTTTTCCTATATTTTGGAAAGTGGAGAGGGTGAGTCATTTTTGACTGAAGGCATTTCTACTCTTCCATTCTTGAGAACCCTATTGAAGATGATGCTCTAAGAACCACATATTTTGGGAAAAGAATTATTTTAAACGATAGACTGGTTATTCGGTCCACATGTTCGAAAAGAAACACATGTCTAAAGAGAAACGGTTATCATAACTCCAAAACAATATACACAATAGTCATCATTTTGAAGAGAAATCCCATTTTTCCAAAAGAATATACACAATCGTGTTTGAAGAGAAAATGTTGGGCACCCAAAACAATATATTCAATAGTCATCCTGTTTGAAGCGAAATCCCATTTTCCCAAAAGTATCATGTTTGAACAGAAATGCTGAAACAGTTATCATAAATTCTTCATATCTAAAAAGAATCTTATTCGCTTCAAGTTCCAAAAGAGACATAAAATCTATATATCCAAAACCATGTTAAAGAGAAAAACAATTCCAAGAAATATCCTACTTGCTATGAAGAGCCCTTTATCGAGGTTGTTGCAGCTTCAACAGCACGCGCTAATCTGAAGCGAAAAGCCAACTGTTTATATAGATAGCCAATTCCATTCGAAAGTGAAAGTGGTAAAGTGAAACCGAGTAGAAAAATTTTCTCAGAGAAAAATCTGAAACACATATTAAAAAAAAACTTTTTGTTAATTTTATAATGTCTTTAGACTTTATAAAATTAACTTGTTTACAAACATGTTAGAACATGTCCAAGGCTATATCCTTGTTTACAAACATGTTAGAACATGTTCAAGGTTATACAGTTAATTTTATAAGGTCTTAAATTACATGTCTTAAAATATTATAAAATTAACAAAGAGATATTTTAAAATATGTGTTTCAAATTCTCTGAGAAATATTTCCCAGCTTGGCTGACTAATTAATTCAAATGAATTTGTGTTTATCTATTTAAGCAATCCTGGTTTTCCGTTCAAATCAGCTGTTGAAGATGCAACAACCTGGTCGCCCTAGTAGCTAAGACCTATAAAGAATACTTTTCGACTGGGCTGTTGGAAAATTGTGATTTTATCCTATTCGATGAACCCATTGTGGTGGATAGAGAATACCTTTCGACAAAGAATTTTATTTGTTTTCAAATTGAAGAAGTAAGAAAAATATTTTTTTTTCGTTTCAAACTCTGTCGACTTGTTTCGAACAACAACAGTTATACAAATGTCAACCAAAAAATTTTTTTATAGATTCAAATTTCCATTCCTGGGTTTCAAGTCCATTCCTGGGTTTAGAAACATGAGTCATCCAAAAAAGGGAAGCGTTAATTTTTGTGTGTTTTTTCTTAGAGAGAAAATTTTTTTAGTGTTTAAGATCTATAATAAATAGCCTTACAAATTTGGAAATTTTGTAAACGTTTCCAAGATTGGATAAGAGAGTGACCCAAAAATTTGGGTCGTGGACGGAATTGAATGCATTGAACTCATTCCTTCCACGACCCATTTCTTTGGTTCTCTCTCCGCCTTTTTTACTCATCGACGGGGGTGAATTCCTCATCACCTAATTCTTGTTGCCGTTTGATCATTTCGGGGAGGTGATGAACCCTTAATTGAGTGACGAAGAAGATGGGAGATCTTAATGCCTCATCTTCAACAGTGTCTCTGAGGACAATGTATGTTTTACCATCCTCCACGACTCTTGTGAGAGGTTCTATAAAGATTCGGCACATCCAAGGAAACAGCAATTCGTTGTGAAGAGCTTTCTGGGCGACGTGCCCAGCTTCATTTGCTGTGAGCGCAATCTGATGTGCTGGACCCCATTCTTTTGAATAATTGTCCAATTCTCCTAGCCGAAGAAACTTGTCTTGATCGAGGAAAAAGACTTGCAGAATACCGGACGTATGATTGCTTTTCGTAGGTAACAGGTTGACGATATCTCTCGCATTCCAATACAGGAATCCCAGATCCACATACGCGTGCACGTAAGCAGTTTGAGCAGCATGGCTTCTTATAATAAAAGAACTCGCTGGCGATCCGTTTATATACTCTTCAGAAAGAAGGGGAAGGGGTAATCATCACGTGGTCCTTCTCGAAGGTCAACAGGAGAACAAGATTGTTCGTTTAAGAAGGATGAGGAAAACATTTTTTTTAACCAGCCACCTTTACCATTTTGTTAGATACCTTTGTAGAAAATTAGGAGTTCATGAAGGGAGGGCTGGCAAGTAGGAGAACAAGATTTACTCATTCCAAATGGTCACGTCCCACATCACGTGGTCTTCTCGTATATACAGAGGCAAGCGGAAAACATTTTGTTCGTACTCTTTTCAGAGAGAGAGAAGGTGTTATGATGATTCGTATTTTGCACAACTTGTTTATATAAGTTCAATGTTATGTCGATGAAGGACGGCTCTTCTGGAGTGCAACAGACATTTTACCGCTCATCCCGGCATCCAGCAAAAAAACATGGGATATTTTATCGGTGTTTTTCGAAGAGGACCATTGCTTCCGAAGGGTGAAAGGTATTCACAGTTCTGAGAGAGGAAGTTTTGTCCTCTCCAGCCAAGAAATGCTTCATTTGGTGGATAAGAATCCTAAAAACAACTGACCTGTTGACTGGGTTTATAATGTTCTTACCCAGCCACTTGTCCGCGTTGTTCCAAATCAACCTGTCTACCGGCTTCTCTATTCAGGTGAAAGATTCCCTTTCATGACTTAGTATAATCTGGGAGTTTGCTATATACCACCTCATCCCAACATGAACAACAGAAATGACTGTTATCCAAAACGGTATTCAATGAAAATGTGTCTAACCGACTTACCTGAAGAAAGGGGTGCGGAAAGTCAAACGGATCCCCTATTCTTGAATTTCCATGGAATGATCACCTTCTAAGAAACCCCCTTCAAAATTTTTCTTTGGAGGAGGCAAAAAAGTGGGTCTAGAAGGAAACGGGTGCATCGGGGAAAAAAGATTATCTTTTTTCCAAATGCACTCTTTTCCTTCTAGACCCATTTTTTTGATCGCTTCTTCAAACCAATCTTAGAATCCAAAGTAAATTATTTTTGTTGTTCCTGGATTATTAAAAATCATTTCCACCTACACGAAATTTTTTTTGTCATCACCAGGGATTCCTTTTCCATGCAAGAGTTTATCATAAAATATAAAAGTCAACATTTCTTTTCACATGTATAAGAGTTTATAAAGTCCATTCTGAATTTAAGTTACCGTTTCCCCATCTAGACGGGATTCCCTTATTGAATGGAACTCTCGCACTTAAATGAAGAGAAGAGGAGAATTTATACAGATCGTCACAAGTCCATTCTTAAAACAAATGGGCTGTAAACATTTTTCTAAGAAATCTGAAAAACACATTAAAAAAAATTAAAAAACTTTTTGTTAATTTTATAATGTCTTTAGACAGTATAAAATTAACGCTTTCTTTCTAGGTTTCTAAAAATAGATTTCCAAGAACTTAAAAAAAACCTTTCCCCAGAAAAATGATGTCTAAACGTTTTCCATAGGTTAACATTGGAAAAGTTTAGACATCATTTTTCTAGGAAACGTTTCATTTTAATTCTTGGAAATCTATTTTTAGAAACCAAGAAAGAAAGCGTTAATTTTCTAATGCCTAACGACATTATAAAATTAACAGAATTTTTTTTTATATGCGTTTCAGATTTTCTCCGAGATATTTTTCCGAGTTGGTTTTCAAAGAATGGATTTATCTCTCTATATAAGTGTTTCATAACTTTTTTCAAATCATAAAGTGTTGTTGCTGGGGGAAATGTCACCTAGAACTTTGTTGAAGGTGGTTCTGTTTCATTCTTTCATGTTTTAAGGTAAGAATGTTTTTTAAAGGTATTCCAAGAAAAAGATTTCTCTTAAGTTTTTAAAATCTATATTTATGGTGTGAATTAAAAGATTATCATACATGGTATAGTAAAAAATTCCTTTTTACAACTTATATTTCTTTTATTATACATCATTAAATACATTTATAATATTACACAACAGGGATTATATAGTTAATGGACATTCCAATATTTTGAGAACGATCATCCCAAGATTCTGTCTTGGTGGATATTTCGTCATCCCAACACTCACTGGAGGTAACCTTTGGGGGTTCAGTAGACAGTTCGTCATCCCAACACACCGTATCACTGGAGGTAACCTTTGGGCGTTCAGTGGATTCATCCCAACAGTATTCATAGAAAAACACACACAAAAAATATATCTTTTCGAAAGTCCTCTTTTCACGATTCATTGAATGGGAGAGAGAAAAAGACCCCGTCAGGCTCTAACAGTCCATCTTACCGTTTTCAAGATGGCTTTAATATTTTTCCCATTCAAAAAATACATGATTTCATATTTCTTCCATACTTTACATATTGAATGAAAATAAAAGATATTGTAGAGAAATCTTTTTTCCAATTTAAAGACAGGTGCTCCGCTTTTTGAAAAGGGTTCAAAAAGAGATCGTGTAGAGAGTCCATTTCAGTTTTTCCAAGATTCAAAAAGAGCCATTTACATTTTCTGAGATGATTCGAAGAGAGATCGCGTAGTTCCAAGGTTGGGGTATACATGTTACTGGTTTTGAAAATGGCTTTCCAATTGAAAGAGAGATCGTGTAGAGTCCACTTTCCAAGATTGGGATTCAAAGAGAGCCATTTCTGTTTTCCAAAATAGCTTCCCAATTTTGAGAGATCGTGTAGAGTCCAAGATGGCTTCCCAATTCAAAGAGAGAATGCGTACAGAGTCCATTTCCATTTTCTAAGATGGGGTTCCAAAATGGTTCAAAGAGAGATTGTATAGAGTCCACTTTCTAAGATTCGGGTTTAGAAAGAGAAAGTGCCCATTCCCACTTTTCTGAAAGCGTTCAAAGAGAGATAGTGTAGAGAGTTCATTTCAGTTTTCCAAGATGGGGCGATGTGATTAAAAAATGAGAACTATGATTGGATGGCAAGGTTGGATTTAGACAAAACGCCATCTTTTAATTTTCTGATGGGGTACCGGTGTTCGAATACTTTTGTGACCGACTGTACCTCATGACTGATACGTCGGAGATCGAAGATCATCATTCACTAAGTGGTGTTCGTCCCGAAGGCTTTTACCGCTACATGGTTATCATTCCATTAAGAACCTGGAAAAGTTCCTTAAATTCCATAAAAATGGAAAAATCCTGTGCACTTATAATAAAAGTGCAGTCTTCGGTAGAAATTGAACAGGCGAGGCGCCATCTATCGGTCATGGATGAAGTCTTTGTTGGATAAGCAATAATAGCAATTAGATATCGTCAGGCATATCTTTTACACATTATCATAGCTTTGACACAGTAACGTACAGTAGAAATAGAAAATAATATATACAAGTCTCAGAAATTTTTGTGCTTTCGTCTGAGGTGAAAGTATCTATATCTTAATGCTCATAGGGAAGTAGAGTGTCACGTGATACACGAATTCAATGATGATAAAGTCAGTAGCCTTGGTACCGGGCAAAGTCCATAATAAGATGAAAATGATGATAAAGATGAAAAAAAAATCTAGATTAAATAGTTGAAAATAATAAAATATATACAAGAACTACTATCTAACATTATGATGTATAGTTCTGGGCCGTTTATGCGGCTGGTCGATTAGAGAGTCGTACTCCCCTATGTTTTTAATAACTTCATGAGTAGAGGAACCACATTTTTCGCAGAATTTGAATGTAATCTTTAGTAAGAGAAAGAAATCTATTTAATGATATTTTAAAATAAATTTAGGTATTTTACATTTATTTAGCTGAATGCATAAGCAAAAAGTATGTGCATTGGATTTCGTGATGTTATATCATTATACTGTTAGAATTAGTTTCAGGATTATGCCAAAGAAGATTTCCTGAAATTTGAAAGTATTATTACTAATAAGAAATAAATTTATGGGGAAGAAGCAACATTAAATGATATGAATAACATTAAAATAATTAAAAAACTGAATTACAATAATCAACGATATTTTGGCGAGTATAGTTATATTAAATGGTTAGCCTACATGACTGATTACTATTTTTTTTATTTTACTGCAAAATGACAAATAAGGCATTTCTTAAAAAGAAAAAAAATTATTTAAAAGATTTTACGGTAAAATCCTAGTATACGCTACGGTCTTGGCACGATTTTGAAAATTGCAGCCAACACCAAAATGGCCTGTTTGCTGCTCATCATAATGCCCCCAAATCCCGTGCGTACCGTACATGGAGGCTATTCTAACCTTCATGATACCGCTATACTAAGATTAAACCGATTTTGTTTGATACAAGAATACTTATTTTCTTTAGTTCAACATGCACTGCACATGCGTATGCGAGTATTTCGATTCTCGAGGTTACTGGAAACTTGCTTTACCTTTCTAAAAGACAATCTGTTTGGAGCTGCAAGAATTGGCTCTATGCGAGCTGCCTGAGTGAGGCTAACGCGCGCCAAGAAACTGATCGGCTTCCAACTTTGGCGCAAAACTCGCTTTTTTGGAGGATCGCTGTAAGAAATTCCCCGACTTTTCCAGATTTAGACTAAAATATTGGAATTCCCCGACTTTTTTCGGTTTTCCAGGTAGCGTGGCAACCCTGTGCACATTAAAGGGTAAATACTCATTAAGGCACGTTGTGCTTTGTCTCTGATATAATTAACATGAAATTTGAAAGTTAACTTCTGGTCGAAATAAACACCTAATTATTTTACTTGGTGGTCGGTCACGTGACACGATTTATGTCCGTTCATCATAATTTCTTCTAAGTCTTGTGGGATATTTCCTTTTTTAAAGTAAATAATTTTTGATTTTTCGGGGTTAATTTTTACTTTCCACCCTTAAAACCAGGGTGAAATGTAATCAATGGCATTCTGTAGTTTATTTCTTGCATGATATGTATTAAATGAGTGACATAAAAGTGCTGTGTCGTCGGCAAAGCACGCGGTGAGAATAGTTTCAATATTAAGAACATCATTAATATATAAATTATACAGAAGCAGGGAAATTACCGACCCCTGTGAATTTTTCTTGTGTTGGAATAGTTACCTTGAATCTTAAATTGAAAAATACTGTTCTTTAAAAAATCAGTGATTAGATGGATGGTGGGAAATTATAGTTCATCAGCTTGATGATAAGACTGTGATGCCAAACTTTATCGAAGGCTTTCTCCACGTCCATAAAAATAGCAGTGCTGAGTCGTTGAAAATCCCTGGCAAAATCCGAATTGATGGTCTTTGATGATGTTATTTTCATTAATAAAAGTGGTGAGTCGAGACTTGATAAGCCTTTTAAAAAGTTTGGCAATTGCAGGCAGAAGACTGATCAGTCTAAAGTTACTTGTGAGATTTCCAGCTTTGCTTGGCTTTTTAATGACAGAATAGCGTGTTTCCAGTTTTTTGGGAAAGTGTTAAGTCTTAAACATGCGTTAAAAATATTTGTAATAAGGACGATGCCTTTCCTTGGGAGGCATTGCAGGGCGTTATTAGTGATAGTCATATCCAGATGCTTTCTTTGGATTACGTTTCTTTATAATTTTCTGTATTTCTTTGGGAGAAGTCGGGTTGTTTATATTTTCAGGATCTTTGCAGAGGAAATGGAAATCGGCCAGGAGGAAGACGTCATGTAAAAAACAAAAGAACATTTTTTGTTTAAAAAATGAGGTCTCACTCTTTCATTTTTCCATAGGTTAACATTTGAAAAGACAAACACCATTTTTTAGACAAAAAGTTTTTTTTTTTTTTTACATGACGTCTTCGAACGAAAAAGGAAGAACTAATTTAATGACGTCTTGAAGACATAATAAATTAACAAAACTTTTTTTTATTCCAATCCAGAAATTTTCACTGAGCTCAGCAAATTTTTTCCAGCCGACTCGAGTCATTCCAAATTTTTTAAGGAACTTTCCGTTATTTATTTAAGCGTTCTGAGTTTCACTTCAAATTACTCTGTACTGTTGAAGAACAAACATCTTGCAACCCGGGGACACATTTTTATTTCACCATTCAGATATTTTTTCTCTTAGAGAGACCCATTTTGTTTACATTGTTTTGCTGACTTTTATGATCTTAGAGAACTAAAAAAACATTCTCATTTATTTATTAAAAAGCTTAAGAGTGACTTACACATAACAGAATTACAAGGAAAGATTGTTCTTGGGGTCCATTTGGAGCAAAAGATGATTCCCACTTTGAAGAATGTTCATGACAAACTCATACGGATCTTTTTCGGGGCATACATTATACTTTCAACATTTCTAGCAGTAGCTGAAAACATGAAATGCTGAGTGTCATTTTAAAAATATATAAATACTCGGATTTGTTTTATAGTTCGCTTTCTTAGATACTTATGTTTCTGAAGAAACATGTTTATTATACTTTCTAAAGTACAGTAACACTTTCCTTAGCAGAAGGGTGGTGATAAATATCATTGACTCCCTGATCTGAGAATTAGTTTGTAATTACAAATAGATATTTTCTTCATGTCATTTAAATGTAAATAAAAGTTTAAAAGGTAAATTTTAAATATGTGTATTCAAAGGTTATTTCCATTTAATTTTTAAAATGAGCCTGACCGATGCATACAGCTCAGATCAGAAATGTCTCCACTCCTACTAGCTTAGATAAATGTAATTTTATGATTCCTTATGACACTGTCTTTAAAATGATGCATTATTCATCATGTTTGAAACTAGCATTACATTTAAATAGGCTGGTTTGGCCTATTGTTCAAGTTTACCACAAGGTGCTATAGCATTCCCTGAGCTTTACTAAATATCACACGATATTTCTCTACAAAGTAAAAAAAAAAAAAAATCATTAGCAGAAATAATTTTCATTTAAAGATTTCATGCACATATATCAACATTAATTCATACAAATTTTTCCCTGTAATTTGCTTTCAGTTTTCCTAGTAAACCTTTTCCCTGATTTCTGTTTTCTGCTTTTTTTTTTATTTAAAGTATTGTGTATAAAAAAATTTCAGTTCAATAAGTATATCATTTGAAGTTTATTTATGTACATGTAACAAAGCATTAGTAACAAACTTATATAAATTTAAAGAAATAAAAATTCATTAATGCAAAAATCTATGCTTTAAATTACATTATTCAATGTACTTTTGTATATTTATTTACATTACAGAGTTATATAGTCTAATAGCTCTGAAAAGAAATATAAAGAGTATTATATACAAACTGAAGTTTCCAAATATATCTTTGGTAGTTAAAAAACAATGCCATTCATTATCCATGGCTCTCCATTCTTAAAATTTACCGACAGGCAATGAGGTCAAAATGTAACAAGTTTTCTCATAAATATGCAGGACCAAACTTATGGCACATATAGTCTGGATTCGTTTTTGACTTGACTTCAAATGACAGCTACATGAAAAATCATTTCAACACAAGTCAAATATAGCATTTTGGCAATATAAATGCACTTATTGACAATGATACAATACATAATAATTTAAAATCTTCAGATGAGTAATGTTTAAATATTAATACAAGATATAAGTGGTTCTTTTTTTTACACAACATGGTCTGTAAATAACCAAGCTGAATACAGCTATAACTCAGGAGAATTAGTTTCTCTTAGATATTTCTAAGATGCAGAATGAGTTCTGAAGGCAGGTCGGATAGTTGTATAAAATTTATAATCATACATTTTCAATCCTATATACAGCATGATATGCATTCCTTAAAAGAGCATATGGGAAACATGATTCTAATAAATCCATTGTAAGGAAAGGTGACTCCTGAACTATCAAATCAAGCAACAGATAAACTGATTCTCTGTTCCTAGTAGCTTCTTTATCATTTTCTTGCCCTAATCTTAGTAAGCTGGATGATGCAAGCTACAAAAGTAAAATAAGTTAAGTCTTTAAAATACACAGCTGTAATTATGAACACATACATCATAGAAAAAACTATACTCAATTTTCAAACATTCATAAATATGTACATGTAAAAACTTACAGCTAAAAATTCTTTTAGTCTATCTTCAATATCCCCATGACCACATATGGTAAACAGAGCTCCAGCAATTCCATTGATGGCTTGTGCGAGGCAATGAATATTATTGCTATGACCTGGAAAAGTATTTAAATAGTTGTAAAAAACTGCTTTGGGGCAATGGAGCAAACCTAGATGTTCCACCATTCTGGCAAAACAATTTAAATAAAACAATTTTATTAAATAATTATACATAACACTAATAAACTAATGAAAAATAATGATAAAAGAAATCAATATAAATTTTAAATACAGTATGCTTCTTAATGAACAGGTCTTGTTTAAAAAGGTAAGTTTATTTACTGAAGGATAATTACTACAAAAACTACCAGCATAAAACGAAATTGTTTATAAAAATTAGAAAACGGGAAAGAAGAATGAAGAAATAACACCAGTGATGACAGATGATGATATGATACTTGAGAATTACTTTTATACACAACTATTCAGAATTGGTAATATATAAATAATTAAATCACCAATGGAAAAATAAACCAACTATCTTGAAATACAAGATTAATGTCTTCAGTTTCTTATTATTAAATCCTTTTCAATTACTTCTGCTGAGTGACAGAATAAAGATTCACAACATAAGATTCCTCGATGGATTTCAGGCAGAATATAGTTCGAATTCATAAATACTTTCATTTTATTTACTTAATGTTTTTTGGCCACTAACAATTATTGTTAGTTTTACTTCTTAGAAGTGGCAACAGAGCAACTTATAAAATTAGCAAAAAACATGTATGTGTACTAAGTAGGCTTATCAAAATAATGTTTAGTTATTTAAATGAGTGATGTTTTATTTAAGATCCGAACCTATTTTCAAAAATAAATCAACAATCTAGAATTTGTTTATTAGCCTTTAGAGTCCATGATACATTGGAAACATAATAGTTTATTTTGATATGTAAGCAAACAATCATTGCTCTTGAAAAGGAAAGCTGCCAAAAAACAAAAACGTCTTTTTAAAAATTTTTACCATTTGATCTCTCAAAGATATTTTTCAAGTACTGTTGTAAGTACTGCTTTTTAGTACTATCCACAACTCAGTTTCCTTATTTCTAAAGATTGTGTTAGTTATAGGATGTTCTTTTTGCACTGAACACTGATTAAGTATATGGAACTAAGCTTATGCTCCACATTCAACTGATTGAAATAAAGTACTGTTCAATTTTTAACCCTCCAATCATCCTACGTCTTCATAAAGCCCATAGTTCCCAAAATGAAAAGACACAAAAGTATTTTCTGGATCATAATTCCAACATGCTCCTACTATTTTTACCTAAGAAACTTTTTTCATGTTATAAACATCCTTAATTACTTACACACATTTTAAGATGTATGTACACATAGCCATTGGCAGCACTTTAAGTACTCCTACAGTTAAATGGCAGTCAAACATACACATAATAAGCAGATTTCGTAACTTTTGAAACTTTGTATTACATATTTTAAAAGATGGTGGAAAGAAAGATTTAATTTACTTGAGGTGGAACTGAACTATAAGAAGAGTTTTCATCACAGCACACTAACAGATATAATGCAATATGCTGTAAAACAATCGTCTTTGGCTGAAATACTTAATTCTCCTCAGACAGTTACTTAATTGTTAGCCTTGAAAAGTTCTAACCGAATTTCCTTCACTAAGAACTAAAATGAAGGTACTCCTTGCATTAAGTGCGGCTGAGCTGAAAAAGATAGTTAATTCCTGGGTTCAGTTAATGACAAATTTACTTGCTGAATTACTTTTTTTATGGAGTTTTCTTTCTAGATGTACACTGTCGGGGGGGGGGGGGA
>KK120320.1:161016-273999 GCA_000611955.2 Stegodyphus mimosarum
ATCAAAAGCGAAAAACAGCATCCTCAAAAGAAAATAGCTCAGCAGCCATTAATTATGCTTTGAAAACATTGTAGTACTACTTGGAGTGACAAAAGCAGTTTCAAACTTGACTGATCACCATCCTTTAGCTTCGATAAAGACCAATACTAGAACTAACCCAAGATTTTACATGATCAATCTTACAGCTACAATCTTTATAATTATGAGATTGTGTATCAGAAAGGAAGTATAAACAAAAATACTGACTGCTTATGACTAATTACTTAAAACAAAATGCTTAACATTATTTCAATTCAAACATCAAGATTTCATGTTACATTTTATATTCTGTCTTTTGCATTCACACTACTTGTTAAACACCCCCATTTATATTATACATGTGATGTGCAAATTTTTTTTATAAAATTTCAAAAGAATTTTTTTATGTCACAGATTTTCGAAAAATGTGATTTTTCGTTGATGTCTGAGGAATTCTGAAACAGACATAGAAATGAAAAATGCGTTCCTAATGTGCTATTTATGCTCTAAATTTCATTCAATACGTAAGCAGTTAAGATTAGCAAAGTTGTTTTCTGTTTTTGAGAAGTTTTGAAACCTATTTAAAAATATTACTACACTAGCCGCTGCGCGGCCAGCCTTCGTCTGGCTTTTAAGTGTACCGGAAAAATGCCTAAAGAGAACACCAAACATTAAATTTGAAAACTGCACAGAATTTTACTCTGCATAACAATTTTATCGAAAAAGAAACAAACAACAACGGAAAAAAAAATCAGTTAAAAATGCATCACATATAAAAAGCATGCAATGAAATAAGGAATATCCCTTAATACAAATATTAATCATCCTAATAAATAAATTAACCAACTTCCTGCTGCCTTCTCTAGACAAACGTCCAGTATCCAAGAGAAACATTAAATTTAAAAACAGCACAGAATTATCGCCCTCATTTTTCCGTGCTGATATCAGCAACAATGGCTGTGTGCCATTGTTGTTCATATAATGAGAGAAAATTATCAATTTGATACTATTTCATCTTGTCTAGATGCATCTTGTGTACCAGATTTCATAGGCCTGGGTCTATTAGCTTACGCGCAGTACGAACGAAAGACACCTACACACACAGAAAGACTCGCCCTTTTAAATATAGATCTATAAATTAATTAAACAATTTACCTTTGCAAAAAGAAACAATCTTTCAATTTCTTAAACTGTTCAATAGAGTAAAATCTCGCTTTGCTATAGCCCATTATGTCTTAAAAGGACGCGATTTCGTCAGAAAACACAAAATTAAAAAAAAAAAAAATCTAATTCGAATTTCGAAAAACTCGCTTCGAGGTGCACTGGCTCATGCAAAAAAATCATGCAAAACTTTTCAATATCTTACAAACAGTGAAATAAGCAAAAAATAACATGAAAGAAACTCAAAAAACAAAACATTTCGCGCAGAATTTTACTCTGCAGAACAACTTTATCAAAAAAGAAATCAATAAAAATGTATTATATATATAAAAAATGACAATGAAATATGCAGTATCCCTTAATACAAATATTACTTATCCTAATAAATAAATTAACCAACTTCCCTTTGCAAAATCTTAAGAACTCAAATGGTATAAACAGATTAAGAACTTAAACAGATTAAAAAATATCATGCAAAACTTTTTTATAATTAAAATTATATATAATTAAAACATAATATTACAATGAAATAAGCAATATCCCTTGATACAAATGTTAATTATCCTAATAAAGTAATTAAACAATTTACCGTTGCAAAAAGAAACAACTTTTTAATTTCTTAAACTTTTCAGTCTCTTAAAAACAGTAACATAAGAAATACGATGAAAAATTGTTGCCAAACCGAAATTTTTAAAAGAATGAAACTATTCAAAATGATGCAATTTCATCAAAAATCTATCAACAACAATAAGAAAGGAAAATTGTTGCCAAAACTACATTTTAAAATATCTGAGATGTGAGAAGTGTATTCGGAAGCTTCATTTAAAAAATTTTAAAAAAATACAAAATATTATTATTTTTCCAAAATTCTTTTTTTAAAAGGAGTCGAAAGGATTAAAGTTCAACGTGTCCAAAAATCAAAGGAAAATAAACAGCACATTTTTTAAAATAAGTTTTTTTAAAAAAAATTCCGCTGAAAAGGTGTTAAGCTCACCTTCCTAAATAAATTCGTATTTAATCGATTTATTGAAATACGAAATTTATTTTAAGTTCGTAAAATAGCTAAGTGTCTACGCTTCACGACGATGTAAAAATGAAATGTATAGAGTGAAATCTCGCTTTCCTGTAGCCCATTATGTCTCAAAATGACGCCATTTGGTCACAAAACATAAAATAAAAAATATTCTAATTCGAATTTCGAAAAAATCGCTTCGAGGTGCACTGGCTCTTGTGTAGATACATACACCTATGTACCAAATTTCGTGGCCCTGGGTCTATTAGCTTACTCGCAACACGAACGAAAGACACACCCACACAGACTCTTTGTTTTATTATATGTAGAGATGAAATTAATTCAGCAGATTTTTAACAGACAAAAGTATTATAGCAGAATATGGAATGTGCATTGTGGCCTGGGAAAGGCGAAGCATATTGCATGTAGTACAATGCAGTAAGATCTCTGTACTTATTTTCAAGAACAAAATCAGAGAATTTTAAAGAACTTCTTCAGTATATGCATAGCATGAGAATATGCGCATATGCCGTAGCATATTATGCATAATAGAAACATTGCTTTATTACTTCATTTGTTTAGCTGCATATAATTGTATAACAAATGGTTTAGTTACGCCGAGTGTTAGCTGTTACAGAATGCTAAGTGAAACTGCATTACAAAATAACAATTATTCGTCAATGCTTTAATGTAAATTTTAATATAAATATTTTTACATATATGCTATGTTAGAGACATCACTCATTAAAAGTTAAGAAAAATCTGCTTCCATTTTATTTAATTTCTCAACTCTTGATTACATCACACCTTTTACAAAATAATGATAACATAAATCACGATGTCAGAAGAGCAACTGATATGTCCCTCTTGTCATTAATATTGTGACAGGCAGCAGCTGTCTTAAGATTTTGGTAGTCTTCAAAATCTCATTTCATATTAGGACTGATATTAAATAGAATTTTTTAGACTATTCAATATAACTAAAAACTCACTCTAATTCTCTTGCACTGAGAAATGTAGTCTCTTGTTTGATTTCAGTGTGAAATTATATGACAGAAAATAAGTGAGACTAATTCCCTTCTCAAGAAAAAGAGACATTTTTGTCTCAATATACTGATTCCTGTTTTCATCAATATTACAGCAAAAATAAGAATTTTACAATTTATTAAAATCTGAAATGATGTTTAATAAATCCTACTAATAAAACTTATAAATCTCTAAAATTATATTGTTCAAATTGAGAAATGCATTAATATCTTATTGAAACATTTAAAATATATATTATTGATATTAACACATGCACTATTATTTTTGCTTTCCTTTTTTTTAATCCTATTTCACTCAATCAAAACAAATTTAGTAATGCAGACTAGAAATGAAAAGGGAATCCTGTTAACTGATTAATGGACATGTTAAGTAAGGTTTTCCTGCTTAAAACAAGGTCTATTCTTTGCATTATAACAGAAGGAAGTAACATTTTTTTTTATTCATGGAAATTTGAAATAGTATATGCACAATTGAAAATTTAAATTTGAAACAAACACATTAATTTGTGCAGGAATAGTGCAGTATATTTGCAATTTTGTTTTGAAAACAAAGTACAGAAAATAGTTAAAATTCAAGTAGCATCATGTCTAAAGTTATAAGTGCTGTGAACTAGTGATGGAAAAAAGAAACATTGAGCTCTTACTTTGAGCCATCTTTGGTCCTATGAGGAAGCAAATAAACAGAGAACAAAACAATTAGGCAGTGAAGAGAATATTTAATTTTTTACATTTTACAAAAAATATATCACATAATCAGTACCAGACCATAAGTTCATAAATATTTAGGGGGGACCCCCGAGGAAGTGTGCAATTAAATCAGTTACATTTTCTATTGAACAGGTATATTTCTAGAAAATGAAATAAAATATAGTACATCCTTATCATTTATGTACAAATGTGACAATATACATCACACTAAATCATTACATATGTTTATACTGAATATGCTAATGTTTTATTTTAAAATTACAGTACAAAGTTTATCAATGATCATAAAAGTTCAATAACTGAGAATACTTCAAAACAGCAATGACGACTAATCAAATGAAAAAATGTACAGCTACACACAGAAAAGTGTCTAGATACCATGCAAGAAAAATTCATAACACTAACACAATATGTTTGCACATAAAACAAGATGTTTAATGATGAATAATGATGTTCTATACTATATAATTACAGTACAAAATTGTACATTTACATAACACTTATACAACTATTTTACTCTATTCTTAAACAAAGCATGAAAAATTTGAAAAGAAAAAAAAGCACCTAATTTATAAAACCTTCACATTCTTCCCTCACTTTGAAATCTTTTGAATTTTTATTGTAATTTAAGTTTCCCTACGATAATGTATTTTTGAAAATTTTTGTATCAAAAAGAGATAAACATAAAAAAAAAATCATTTTTAATATATTTTATTAGCTTCTTGTTGAAGGAATTTCCAAAGGCCTGTCTGACCATCCTCATTGATTTGGTTGTTTTTTGCATGCAATGGACAGGCGACCTTCGAATAGTACAAATCACACAAGTTTGATTTACATAGGGTATTTAATAAGGGATAAACATAGACTACTTGCATATGAGGAATGATGCCTTAAGAAGTATTTCCTGAAGAATACCTCCCCATATTTACCTTATATGATGATCTAATGCAACAAACTCATTCAATCAAACTACCAGTGTTTTGCAACTTCAGCCACTCAGCAACTGGTTCTTCTCAAAAATTAGAAAATATCTAGCACATTATGAATGCATGAAATATACGTAGATAGACATTAAAGCATTGTTTGTGTACATTTTAATAACTACAATAAAATATACACAAATCTATTACAAAAACTTTCATTTCTGACATCTATGTTGAATATAGCTAACCTGAGAACACTGGGAAAGCTGGAGCAAACAGTGAAATATATCCCGAAAACATAAAAAACGCTCAAACATATTTACTCTTACTTCTTATGTGCTTTTTTGTCCTGAGCATTATGCTAATAAATGATCCACCACATTTGTAAATTTATTATTTTATTCACACTAGCATAAATACTTTGCCGGACAATGATCAACTTTTAATTCACAGCTTTATGATCACCTGCATTTTTATTTAATTTTCTTTTCCTTTTCAAAAGTTTTCTTTAGATAGCTGTTGCTTCGGAAGTTTTATAAAAACAATCAAAACAATAACTTTGATGTGCACTTAAATGTCACTGAGGTCTGCAAGAGAAGTATAGCAACTTTTTATGAGAATATCATCTCAAGATAGAAAACATCCAGTAGACTTATTCTGCTATATTTATATCTATAGTTAATTTATCAAGAGCAAACACTCCTTGGATATATGTAAGATTTGAGGTTGTTCATAAGGCCTACCCCCTTTTTTTAAATACCATATGTTTAAAAGAGCAATGCATATAACTGGCATGTTATCAAAAAACTTTAGACTCGTAGCATTCTTGAATGGTTTCTAAACATACTCAGCAAAATTTGTTGTTACATCAGGTTTGAGTTAGCAAGGACATCAATGAAAAAATACCACAGAAGGTACTGACACAGCAGACTCAGTTCTCTGCAGATAATTTCAATAGGGACCTCAGAGAGATTCCCAGAAAATACTGATGCCAAACTACTGCATAACAGACTGGGCTTCACCATGCCCTAGATACAGATATGGCTGCTTTTGAAGAACTTCCTTGAATATCTGAAGGAAAGATCAAAGTAGGAGTCTGCAAATCAGAACTCACATGGAGATGATTAAAAAGTCAGAATTCTCTAAGAAGCTTGCTGTGACTGAAAAGAAAGCTGAGGACAAATTTGTTACTTTAGTCAAATCTATTAAGTAACAGCCAGACCAAAGAGCACACCCAAAAAAAAAAAAAAAAAAAAAAAAAAGAGATTTGGGACAACTTTGTTAATTATTGAATTCTTGATTTGTTAATTAACAGTTTAATTATTAACAAAATTTACTTTGAAATTTAAACTACTGCATCACTCCACATACATGATAAATTTAAAGAAAATATAAAAAACAACATACTCACAGCAGCAAGATTAGCTTTCATCACAGCATGCTGGATTTTGATTATTATTAAGTACAAATGAATAAAAATATGTGGAAGTCTACATTTGAGGGCTAGTACATGAAAATGATTAACAACAACAGTATAAACTTTGAACCATTTCTTGAAAACTTCTTTCTTCCTTACCATTAACAGACGCAAAAAAGGAGTTAACAGGAAAATTTTTCTCATTCATACAAGTGTTAATTGTTTCATAATAGATGTTTACAAATTATATGTCTGCTGTCAAATTTATTAATTTCATACTGAAAACTAATAAAAACGTAAATTTGTATGTAGCATCACAAATTGGTCACAAAAGCAAAATTTTGATGCAATTCTGAAATTCGCAGACTCAATCAACAACAACAAAATATTTTGCCCGGAAAAATGAGATTTTGTTTCCTAGTGTTATGACAAAGTCAATGACATCTGTCTTTTAACGACTATTTAAGTGAATTAAAAAGAACAAAACTTTTATGCAGTTCATTTAATAAAACTGTTTACCAGAGATAAAAACATATTTTGTTTACTATGATATAAAATTCTCCACTAATAGCAAATTTATAAAACGTTTTCGGCAGTGAATGAGAACAGATCATTTGTCTCTTACTTGGTACCCAATTTGCTTAAACTACAGACAGCAGTCTAATTGGATAATGATACAAACTACTTCATATGAGGAGTAAGGGGGAAAACAGAATACTCTTATTTAAAATTTAAAAAAATTAGCTATGAATTAGTAATATATCTCAATTAATGGATGATAAATAGAAAAGGAAATTCGATCAAAACTAATATTGTTGATAAGCAAAAAAACTAAAGCAATCGAAACGCAGAGTGATTCTGAGGAAATTACAAAACAGATACATAGGATGTAACAAGAAAATGGCACTTACTTTGCAGTCTTCGGAAAAGTTCTTTCATTTGTTCAGGCTTGTCATAATTTGACCTCAATGCCATTAATATGTCTTTATTAATGACTACTAATTTCTAAAATTCAGATAATACATTGTTTAAACAAATATTAACCTACATAAAACTGCAAAATTTACTTAAAAATTAAAGAACAACTTGCTTTTTTATTAACTATGAATGAAGCAAAAAAATTCTTTTAAACAAATTTTATAAGTTTTTGCAACATTTATATGCCAAACATATTTAATGAATATCTACTTTTGGTTCTTTAATTTCCATACTTTGTACAGTTCTGAAAAAGTTTGTCTTAAACTTTGTACCAGAAGAAAATAAATATGTAGATATTATATAGAAAATTCTAAAAGCTTAGTAACTTATAACTTAGTAACTCATTTTTAACACCCAGGTCATTCCAACTGCACTGTTAATTTCAAAAAGAGAACAAGCACCAAAAATGGATTTTTGTTTATAATTATATATATATATTTGGGCCCTGATACACATGCTACTCTAAATAAAGGAAGAAAAAGTCTTATGGCTTAAACTAGTTTCAGCACAGCCAACAAAATACAACTGAAAGACAGCTGCTTTTAGTTTCCTTTCTTGAAAATCCAAGAGTTTTGAATTTGCTCCCTCCTTAAAACTGCTGATTTAATTATACAATAAATTTGTATACACAAAAATTGATCATATGTGACTTCCAATCAACAGAGTAGGATTTTCATTTAATTATTTTGTGTAAAGAATAAGAGAACACATATTCAGTACTAGATTTTAAATGCTTCTGTTAACTCAGATCTTGAAGAACAGATTAAAAAAAGCATATGCAGAAACTTTCTTTTTGACTTTTTACATAAAATATATCACAAATATAATTAAAATTTTACATAAAAAGAAATAAAAATAAAAGCAATGCAAATAATTTTTTTAAAAAAAATATTTTTCTAAACGTAAAAATTAAAAAATTTTGGATGTTGCAGCTTCATTCTTTCTCTCCTCAAAATTTAAGAGTCATTACTTCTTCATCAGTCATAGTTTTTTTTCTAAATTGATTTTTTCACTGATTCATGAAGAAATGCTGAATTTATTTCTTACTTGCCATTCTACCAAAAAAAGTATTATTTTTTTAGCAGTAACTGTACAGTGAAAGCTCAATTATTCCACATTCAGCTAACCAGAAATGTTCTAAATTTTCAAAAACTCCCCCCTTCTCCACAAAATTAAGCAAATGAGAGACTTATAAAGTCCATATAGGACCCTAATACCCTACAATGTGATTCAACAACCGCATGCACGACACCACAATACAACCATAAGATGTTTGCCTGGGTTTTATATAAATGCGATTAATTCTTGATAAGTCAGTTTATTTTCCTGTAAAGAATAATAAAAGTATAACTGCTATTTACCTTTTGACCTCTCATTTTGAAAAGAAATGATAAAAATTTGGGACTTGCCATCTATGAAACAACATGCAGAGAAGTTCTGGGAGCACAGCATCAAGAAAGTGTGCATTAACGGGTACAATATGAGATTTTTTAATGAAGTCGCACATTGCATGGATATTAAATGGCTATACAAAGTGAAAAATTATAAGTAAATCAAGTTTTTATGCTATATCCATAACCTGTATTCGTTGATTATCTATCTAACTAAAGAATTATTCGTTTCTTTATATTTCTGACAGAATGAATGATGCAAGTTTGGCAAAATTGCTGCCACCTTTTATGATTGATAGGATTTCATAACTGAATAACATGTTTTACTTTCATATGTTTCATGCCTATGAAATAAGCTGGTTTTTATAAATGAAATGCGTATTTTTCAGAAATCTTACATAATTTTAAATGTAGGCTTTTGATGTTCAATTAAGACGATGTTTTCGTAATTTTAGACCAGAAATTTCACCCATTCATTTACCTTTTATATCATGAATTGTATTATTTATATGCTTAATGATTATTTGGAATAGCAAAACATCCGGCATTTGGTATGTCCCAAGCTTTCCAGATAGTTGAGCTATTACTCCACTAAAGGTTAAAAATTCTGGTGTTTTCCATTAGCAAAAGGAGGCAACAAGTCTCACCAAACACAGAGTTTGGAACAAAATGTAGCCTGAAATAATAAAAACACCTCCTAACATTACATTCAAGACCTATTGCTGTTCAAAAGTATAAATTTCATTATTTGAATAAAGTCTTTCATTGCTAATATTTCTGTTTCTTGAGAGAATTTAATGGGAAATACTTTAAAATTTGTCAACGTACTAATCGGAAAAATCATTATGGTTCTTTAATAAAAATCTTGCATGACAACTGTTGCTGGATTCAAACATTTTGAGTAAATTTTTGGCATATTTTACAGTATACGTTGCTTCGGCTTGCTTGTTTGCAATTTAGCAGCTGTCCCATTAGCAGATTGCCAAACTTCCTACAGTAATTTTGCTTGACTGAAATAGCACAAGGGATCTTTGGACAGAAGCATAACATAAAATTTTTGGTAAAATATTTATTTAGCGATAGTTATAAAAATAATTACAGTAGCCGCCTTTTTTATATTTTGATGTGTGGATTTTCTCTCGTACCGCATTTCCCTCCCTTTTTAAAAATTACTTTCACTTTACAGTTTTTTTTTATTTTATACCTTAGAATCAAAACATATGACAAATATTTCAGTTGTTAATTAAATACGCTGTATCTTAGGAAAGCGGCATGACACATTTTTATTTTGATGCCTTATCAATCTTGACTTAATGTTGCTTTTCTACTCTGTCCTTTTAAAAGAATATTACAAAATGATTTTTAGTTTTCATTGTTATTACACCTGCTGCTTTGATCAAAAGTACACTTGAATTTTTCAGTCTCTTATTTACTATTTTCATAGAATGCATTTGCACTATAGTAAGAAACGTGCCAATGCCCAATTTGCATGTTTCGGGGAAGGGGAAAAAAAATTCTAGTTTTGACAAATTATTGAAATTATGTACATAAAATTTTAAGTAATATTAGTGCACGGATTTCTTTCCTTACTTAAAAAGAATGTAAAAATATTCTTTACTTTAACGCACACATCACACTGGACTTTTGAGAATGCCTCTGTGATACTGGGAAAATATTTGTTCTTTTCATGTGATTGATACTGAAGATTTTGATTTACCTGATGAAAAATCCTATATTCTGTTGCATAGGATATTGGTCCTTTGTCTATAATACAGAGAAATCACTTTCAAAGGGCTCAAAAATTCACTTGAGATTATTTCATATGACACAATATTTGGCGATATGTGAAAATAATAAGGATATATGAAAAACATATATTAGTCATTAATATTTTTTTCTCTCAAATACTGCAGATCATTCCACTACTGGACTCGAATATTACGTTACTATTTTAATTTAAAGGGGCAATTTCACTTTTCCTTTGGAACAAGTGTGGTAATTATTTTCAATTTATACAGAACAACTTTTGTCCAATTTCAAAATTATGATATTATAAATAAAATGCTAAACTATTTTACACTATCCAAAATGTTATTTTATGCTATCTAAAATGGTAAACTATTTATAATATTTACTAGAAGCTTTTATCAATAAAATGTACAAAGAGAAGGTCAAGGAATCGACAATAAAGGTCGAGGGAGGAATCAAGTTCACAGGTTTCCTGAAGCCCCAGAATTGGGATTAGTTAAGAATTTTCCAAGTTATTGAAACTGAGCCCCCCAAAAGGCACTATTACAACAAAAACAATTAAAAGCTAATTATTTTTCAAAATTTCAACATTAAATGAATAAAGAAGGAAGTAACCTGCCTTCAACTCTGTAACTTGACTAGCTATATGCCACATCAAACTTTCATTTAAATACTTCATTCCATATGGTCCGATCAATTCAGCTAAGGCACGTAGTTCTACAGAAAGATTAGTAAAACAAAAACAGAAATTAGGTGTCACAAAAAATAAGAGGACAAAATCAAATTACTGTTAGTAAGAAGAAATAAATCTGACCATAATTCTGTCAAACAGATAAATACTTATCAGACAAATCAATTTACTGAATGAAAAACAAATCTTAACAAAATCTTTCAGCAGCATTTAAGTTTTCTTATACAACCATTCATCAAATATGATTCTTGAATGTCACTTATTATAGTGTTTTGAATAATAATTTTTTTCATTTTTCTGAACAGTTTATTAATAACTTAAAAAATTAAAGCATTTTAAAAACAAAAATGGCTGGTCAGGGACAAATATAAGACAGATTTTTAAATCATTAGAGAAAAATAAGATAACAAAGCAAAGTAATATAAACATAAAAAGGAAGCAGATTTTATCACTGCATATAAGTACCTGCAGAACCTTCACTTTTAATGTAATTATTTTAAATCATGCAAAATTCCATATGAATGCAAAATCACTGGTGAAAACTATTTAGTCTTATTAAATAAGTTTCAAAATTTTGACATCAGTAAATTATGGATAAAAAACTAGTATTTTGACCCCAGAAACATTTTTTTCCCTTCATCTAACGAAATCAGAAGACAAGTATTAAATTCATATTCTTTCACAAATCATCAAATAATTTGTCAAATATATAATTCTCAAAAGAATAAATGTTCCTTCGCATAAAAGTTAGTAATGCTAATAATAAACAATAAATGTGCATTATTTAAGTGTAATGATTAATACACTTTATGAATAATGATACCTTTAACCTTCGAGGAAATACTTTATCATAGATAGCAGACTTGCTGCAGAAAAGCCATACTAAAATAAATGTTGACAAAACTATCTCAAGCTCTTATGAACTTATTCTAGGTGTCCCTCAGAGATCAGTTCTTAGGCCCTCAGACAATTTTCGCCATATATATATGGCAGGAATGGAGAAAGTGCCTTCTTTGGTATAAGAATTGAAATATTTGCAGATGACATTTTTCTGTGCAGCTCTGATATTGACATAATTGAAATACAATTAAAACTCAATAATTCTCTAACAGCTTTGTCCAACTTTCCAACAGAGTTGAAATTATGTTTTAACCCAGTCAAATCAACTGTTCCTGTTTTTTTACTAGAAATAAGCAACTATATAAATACCAGCCGAAGCCGAGGCTTGATAATCAGGAACTTAGCAACGAGAAGCACCTTATACATATCTGGGGTTTATTCTTGACCCTGAATTCACATGCAACAAGCATATTGAGCATATTGTTAAAAAAATTACACAACAACTAAACATTGTTAAAAACATCGCCAGTAGGGACTGAGGAGTCGATGCAACTACCCAAAAGCTACTTATTTGGCACTCATTCACCCCATACTTCAGTTTGGGTTTCTAATTTATTGTTGTTCCTCTGATTCCATCCTGAAGAAATTAAAAAAGTTCAATTAAGTGCAGCTTGTATTATTACTGCGTTGAGACACAGCTGCCCTATGGATATACTCCTTTTTGAAGACACTTTGCAATCTCTCCAGACTAGTAGACTAGCTGGCCTTGTTAAATACTTTAACAAACTCTCTAGTTATGGCCACTAGAATAAAATTTTAATGTACTGAAATACATGGAAAAACCAACAAGAAAAACAGCTCTTTTGGGGGTCTCGGATTGTACTTTTACTACCTCTACTCTGGGTTGAGTCTCAGAGCCTACTTTCTTACAATGTTGAGCACCACTCACTACAGTGTTGCCTGAATCCATTAGAAGGACTCTCCAGGGTTCACTTTCATTGTAACTTTACTACTCCTTTAAACAAGAAGGATTTTATCTAAGACAACTGGCTTTGCAGGTAAAAAACACCATTCCCAAAAATGCTATTAGGATCATCACAGATGGCAGCAAAATTGCTGGCCATGCAGGAAGCGGCATTTATAGTGAGACTCCCTGGGGGAAAATGACTCTCTGCCACCATAATCCAAATTTAGGAGTGAAATGATAGCAATCAATTTGGAGCTCGAGGCTATACTAACAGAAAATTTTGGTGATCTGTGGGTTTTATCTGATAACCATAGCTCATTACAACATCTTGATGCTTGGATTCTTGTTGGAAATAAAATCTGTATTTCTGGCCTACAAAAAATAGAGCTAATTTCTCAGCACCTTGATATCCACGTACCGTGCATCCCCTCTAGTGGATCTTTACAGTAACGAAATGGTGGACAAATTAGCAAAGGAGGGATGTGATTTTAAACTCCCTCCTTTTCTGCCCTAACTTATCTGGAACTATACTCTTTGAAAAAAACATAGATCACGGTAAATTGGCTTGTGCCCTCTCCATCCACCACTGGTTGGACTTTAAACCTTGAGTGTGACAGAAGCTCCCAGACTGTGCTCTCCTGTATCGCCAGTGGCCACATTGAGTGCCCCTCTTTCAAGGAAGGCACGGAAATCTTTTCCACAGGCATTAAGTGCCGAGAACATCAGGCTTTGCTGAACATATTTTGGTCTGTTTGGACCTCTATGGAGAGGATATTTATACCAATTTTCTCCTTCTGCTCGACTTTCTCAGAGTCAATGGTCTTTTAGATCCAGTCTGACTTTGTCAGAATCCGGAGGAAATGCAACAACATGATTAATACATCCTGAATTCAATAAAGTTTCTGTATTATATAAAAATTTTACAAGTTATCATACATTTAACTTTGTGAAATATGAAATTATTTACTTTTAAAATTCAAATGATTAAGAGGAAAAATTACACTACCTAAGAAAACCTTACATGATGACACAACGAAATTTCTATTCTTAATTCTCTATTATATGCAATAAGCACGTGAAGCAAACTAATTCTAAAACTAAAAAGCTTATTTTTATTGGGAGTACAAATACGTCTCTGCTCTTTTTTAAATAAAAAATTGGGCATTTATTGTGAAAGAACGGTGCCTTATGTTTTATTCAAAGCACTGTCTATCACTACTACTTTTCCAATCTGTCTAGCAGTATACAGATATCACATCGGAAGTCACTTCATCTTTTGATGGTATCCACAAAATGAAGTGCTGCTCAGACAGGCCATATGTCAAACTTAAACAAGTAGTAATCAGAAGAAGAAATGTCTGGTGAATACAGCAGGTAAAATTTCCTATTTCAGTGTTTCCAAGTAGTTTTTGACCACCGCTTCAACATGTGAATGAGCATTATCATGCAGGAGAATAATTCTATTGTATCTGGAGTAGCAATGGGTGCGTTTCTCCTTGAGTGCCCTGGTAATGGTTTTGTTTGGTTAGAGCAACTTACAATAAATGTTACCAATCTGATCTCAATACATGATATTCTTCCCATAAATATTCAGCTTGGTTGTCAATGTTGAAGCATGTAAGGTGGTCCCCATGCTTCTTTACATTATCGTAGTGGATCCATTTCTCATTGGTGTTTCTTGGCTTCAGTTCATATGGAATCCAGTTTCCTTGCTTTTGCATCACTTCCAGGTATTTTAAATAATGTGAAATTGCTTGTTGAGTCATTCCTAAAGTAAATTCAATTTCTACTAGCACTTGGCACGAATCTTCAACCAATAATGCTTAAAATTCTTTGTACAGTGTTGCCTTCTGCTATGTTTTTTGTCTTCTACATCAAAGTTCTTAAACTTTTGAAACAACTCATGACAACTCCTCTCACTGAAGGCAGCCTCACCATATGCTTTTACATGCAATCAATGTGCTTCCATTGTAGATTTCTTCAAATTAAAGAAGAAATCAAAAGTTCCCACAAATTATGCTTATTTGGCTCAAAACTCGACATTCTCACACGAAAAAATATATGATGCTGATATAAAGTCGCTAATATTTCATGGTTATGTTGTTGCTATATGTCCAACCATATGACATTTTACATCAGACAATTTTAACCAAAACTTACTGGCGGCACCATCTTTTCTTAAACTGTAAAGACTTATAATATTTTTATAATAAGACACATTTCACCACAATTTTTAAGGTATGAGAAATGTTAGCATAACAAAACATTACAAAGAGATACTGTATTACATCTAATTTTGATGAAAAAAAATTCTGTATTAGTAGTTCTGCAAAATCTAATAAGATGGCATGTAAAAATTATAAAATTAAAAATAGGAAGTTGTGATTTATGAAATAATGAAGCATTTATATCTAAAGGGTATCAAAATTCACAAAAAAAGAGCTTAACATTTATTTGTTTACATTATTAAACATTCCTTTCAATGCAAGTTTTGTTTAAGTTGCTTATTTGTTTTTTCTAATACTTTCTTTTTAATTCTACAGACAGACATAACTTTTTGCTCTGTTACAAAATTCCATTGTTCAAATCCTGTAATTGTTGTATCAAGAATTCCGACTCACTTGTCAATCGAAATTTTTTCATTTTCAATAAACTGTCTGTCACTTTCTTCACTATCAGAAGCGGTATATTTTGGATCTATAACCAGAATACAGATTTCGCCATTAGTTAATTGATTGGTGATAGGGGCATTGTCATCTTAATGAAAAACTTCTGTCATATTATCTTCATTTATTACCGCTTCTCCGTATTTCTTTACAAAATCCATTAACTGGAAAATTTCACTTTCGGTTTGCGATATCCGTAAACCTTCAAAATCGTGGTTATCATCTTCATCATCCTCACCATGAAATATGGTAACTGGCCATAAATTATGCCAAGCATTTTTTAAGCACCTGGAGACATCCTCCCACGATCTTCCAATGCTCCACACAGCAGATTTTATGCTAAACTATTCCAGAAATCCTTGAAAAGTCTTAGCATTATTCAAGAAATTTAACATGGATTTTAAAAATTATATTTTACATATTGATTTCAGCGTGCGCACTATGCCGGTATCCATAGTCTGAATGACGGACATACAATCTGGAGGAAAGAGTAATACGATTACATTATCTTTCACTAAAACTTTAAGTGAAGTTGAGCCAGTTGTTTACAATCAGGATAATTTTTGCATCATCAGGTAAACCAACTGAATTCAAATGTTGCTGAGCCTTGGGTATGAAATGATTTTCAAAGCAATCATTCATTAACGTTTCGGTCATCCATGCTCTTTTATTTCCACAATATATAATGGGGAAAATATTTACTTCTTCAAATGCACAAAGTCGTGTATTTTTTTATTACAAAAAGTTTACACTTATGCGCTCCTGCACATGCTAAAACTGTTAGTCTAACTTTGGAAACTCCGACACTAGCTGGAGCCTTTCTGCAGAGGTTGCCAAGGAATTTAGCGGTATATATTGCCAGAAAAGTCCAATTTCATCAGCACTATAAATTTGTTCTGGAGATAACTCTTCACTATGAGTTCAATGAATTACTCTACAAATAGTTTAGCAGCTTCAGTATCGGCTGAAGCTTTTCCACCTGAAAATTTTAATTGCCTTACACCATGGCTATTTTTGAATTTGGTTAACCAACCGGTTGCATATGTGCACTCAGTTTTCTAGTTTATTTCTTCATGAAATATTTTGGCTTCAGCCATTAGCACTTGACCCGTCAATGGCATGCCCTCGCTGCGACATTGTCTGACCCATTCAATCATCACTTTCAGCATAAAGATTAATTTTTCTATTTTCTGTCATATACAGTTGGCTTTCCAATGCCACAGTCCTCATGTCATATTTTGAGACGGATATACCTTTATCCATTTGTTGCAGTAATTAACACATTTTGTTTAATGAACATCAAAACATGTTTTTGCTTTGTAGATCCTGCTGCAACTCCATAATTATAAATTCTTTTTGATACAACTGAAAGTTAAAACTTTAATCTTCAGAAAATTGCTGTAATAATAACAGCTTGCAAAAATAATAAGCTGGATTAAATCAGAAAGTTAGAAAATAACGCAATATGCTATAACATAATTCCTTGGAATCAGTAAAGTATAATTTTAGCATAGCTTAATAGAGTCCAGCTATACATTATTGGGTATGTATCATAAGGTTGGTGATGAAAGACAAGCTGTTCCGCTAAATTTTGTCTTCTTTCTATCTCTGTGGGTCCTAAATTCTGCTACCAAGCACCTTCCTACATTCTAAACTTTTGGGCCCAAGTGCTTTCCCTAAGCACTAAAAATTTTGTAATCCCTTAATTTTGTTGCTCAGTTCTTCTCTAAATTCCAAAAATTTTGTCTTCTTTAACTTCTGCAGTCCAGTGCAGCCATATGAGCTCTGGTGCCAGTCCAGGGTTTATGTGAATAACAAATCAGTTATTCTTAATTTAAACAGCATCAAATGCAAACTTTTGGCCTATGAGTATCATTAAAGTCTACTTTTAGCATATGGAAAGAAATTTTTGTTAAATTTTTCCTCTTCAACATTTCTTAGCACATTTAACTTAAATCTGCAATAATCGCCAAGCATACTATCAACATATAAAAGTTACCATACTCTTTGTTATTCAATTACTAATATAAAACAAACTGTTCAGGAATTGCAGAATGAGTCATTACTCAAGTTGTCATGTGTTGATAAACATGCAGTGATAAAAGCAAAATATAATGATTCAACAGGTTGGCATCAGCGATATAAAATATTAGTAGGTGTGAAATCAGCGATTTTCCTATGTAGAATGTTTCAGTTTGAGATATATGCTAAGCAAATAAACAGCTATGAAGGCAAATTATTGATCACACTAATTTATGCTAAAATGATTATTTCTTCAATAACGAGGTATTTTATTTAATGCCAAAGTGAAATTAAGAATGGGGACTCTCAACATGTTCTATTATGGGTGTAATCAAATGCTCATGGGTAAAGCATACAAAAAAAAAGTTATTGGTGCTTTGAGGTCTGGAATTCATATTATTCTGGATCTCAGATTTTTTACTGTATATACATGCTAGAATATCCTTAATGAAAACATGAATTCTCCTATAAAGATATGTACTGAAAATTTATGATCACCCCTTTTTATGCCACCAATGTTCTACAGCACAGTTTTAGTAACAACTATTATATAATTTGTGAGACTGACTGCATTAAATAGAAAATTTTCATACAATTGGTGCTGGTTTGTCTCCAAAGTCCTGTTATAGTGAAAAGATTGACATTATTTCAAGTACAGTGGCTAAGCGCTAAAAGCATGCTTATTTAACCAGTACTGACATATAACAAAATAAAATAATTAATGCTTCAATTTCCAAATGAAAGCAGATGATCCAGCATAAGAAAATACAAACACATTTAATATTAAAAAAAAAAGATTTTTTTTATTTACTCTAATATTGAATATATTATTACATTAATTCAAATTACAGCTTATTAAAAACATAATTCACTTAAATAACAAATTTAGATATGCACCAGATCTAAATGTAATGCTTCTGCAATTAAATATTAATTCATTTCATGTAAATTAACAATACTGACTAACACTTAAGGATTTTCTTGCATCAACAGTTGATTATAATTAATCACTATCTATTATTCAGAAATTTTGGTATCTTAGAGGTTTGCCACTTGGTAGATAGATGCAACAAAATTAATTGAAGATATCTTGGTAACAGAAGATACCTACGAAGAAACTTGAGCTGAGCTACCTAAGTGGTATCATGACAAAAAGCAAACAGTCATATCGTTACTGAAAATCCTCTTGGACCAATCACCAATAAATCATGTCAACCACTTAAGCTTAAGACGGCTAGTACATGTATCTGATGAAAAGATTCATGGTTTAGATTCCCTGCAAGCAAATGTTTGAACATGAGACCAATGGTTAATATTTATTTTGTTACTGAAGACTGACCCTCAAGGTGGCTGGTATATATTTCTGACGAAAAGAAAATTCTAACAGAGGTTTAGATCCCTGCATGCAAATGTTTCAGCACAAGACCAATAGTTAATGTTTTGTTATTGAAGACTGACTCCCATACTCATCATTTATGGTCTCAAAAGGCAGTTAACAGTGACTTTTCTATATTTAATAGCTTTCTGGAATTTCTAAGTAATAGATGTGTTTCATAGGAATTTTGAATGTGAAAAAAAGGCTTTGGGGAGAGATCAAAATATTTTAAAATTGTTTCTAATCTCTTAAGTATAATGAAAACTAGTTAGAAACTGCATCTTAACAATGCAAAGAAATTAAGTGTAAATGTTGTAATAGTACCCATTCTTTAAACAAGTACATAAAATTTAAGGTTGGTTGGTTATGGTTATTCAATTATGGCAAAGCACACGAGGGCTATCTGCCTAAAGGGAGGGATGCCCTCGTGGAGGACTTTCTAAGGGAAACTGGCTCGTATACACGTTAAACATGGGGAAAACCATGAAAACGCACATGCAGCCAGCCCGTTCACGGGATTCGAACCTCGGACCGAACTACCAGTGTTCAGCGTCTTTACCGCTCGGCCGCTGGTGGGCCTAAAATTTAAGGAACTGTACATAATATCAAGAAAAAAATTGTGCTTTAATTCCCTCAGTGACAGTCATTATATTGACAGCTGTTTTTCTACATTTAAACATACTATTTGTTCTCAATATCATAATTCATTACGTCATGAAAACACTAAGTTAGCTATGGTTACAGCTATTGAGGACCCTCCTCACAATCTCAAATTCTAGTGATTTGAATTCTAATGGGGCATGTTATTCGGCTGGAAAGAATCAAAGTAGTACTGTTTCCTACAGCAATCATTTCTGTGTTCGATTAACTTGACAAACAATGCAGTTGTTCTGTTCTTTCAGCTAGTGGAAATGACAATAATTTTATTTCAGAGTATTGTGTACAAAGGTTGACCCTAAGAACTAATGCTTGATTTTCTGTCAAGGATTTAGGCATGCTGATTTAAAGTGTCAACAATTCCAAAATATAATTTTGAGAAGTAGTTTGTAATTGGGGTTTATGTGTTAAAAAAGTTAACCTCCTCCCATCCATTGAGCAATACTGACTGTGCCAGATATAATTAAAGATTTAGCAACAACCCAAAACATGTATTTCAGCTGGATTCTTTAAATACTGAAAATTCAATTTATGAATTATCATAAACTGAATCTGCTTATGGGTATTACAAATGGCTGTATTACTACTGTTCCAGAAAAGGCCAGTACTGGCTTGCCGTGGGTCACACATTCAGTGCCTGACCACCATTTTATTTCTTTTGCTTTAAATTATGTTATGCTGAGTTTAATAAATGTTGTTTGTTTTACAGATAATTGTTTCCTGGATTATTTCATTCTACGTTCACAAATGAATGGACTTTCTGATCGCTTATGAACCTAAAATGAAATAATCCAGACCAATTTCTATCAAACAAATATTAAACTCAAAACACCTTAAAATAAAAGAAAGGAAAATAGGTGGTCAACAGCTCCGTGCAATCAACTGTAAAGTCACTACTGGCTTTTCTGGAAAGTGGCAACACAGCTGTAGTGGTATGGTTATTTTTAATACCATAATAATGATGAATGCAATCTCCAACCCATAACAGATCATTTAGAAGGAAAGGCCTCAACACCGTCAATGCACAATTCCTCAAACCCTTCTTGCAATTTAATAAATATATATTATCTATAAAATATACCTCCAGTACCCATGACATAACAGCTCTAATACATTTTCATATTGCAAAGCAGTTAGAGGGGGAAACTTACTGAAGCAAGAAAATGTTACTAACATTTTAATTCAAACTTCATTTTTTAATTTCACACATTTTAATACATTCCACAATGAAGTATGACACATAAACAATGACTTATAACACTTTACGCGGAAACTTAATGCTTTCAGGGTAAAATGAAATAAATTTCGGTCATATTTTCATATTTACAGCCATTTAAATGACTCTTTCAGTAATCCTAAACTGATGAATACTATGATATAAATATATCTTGGCACTAAGCAGCAGGACAAAATAAAGTTTATATGTACTAAAACATGCTCAGAATAATTTTTTTTCGATCAAAGTATCTTTTTACACTACTTTCACTACTATATATTTAAAGTACCAATTCAGTAGTGAAAAAACATTTTACTAAATGGAAAAAACAGTGGCAAAGCCAAATGGAAGAATGAATAAATAAACAATGAATGATGCTTTAAAATTAAAACACCTTGAAATTCATTACAGAAACATTTTAACAGAACACGTATAGCTATAAAAAATAAGTCTGAAAGAGCTACTATTCTAATCAATAAAACGACAGATGAGATTTTCTATAATACACAACCATTAATGTCAGAAAATTCTTCAGCACTGAATGGAAGTTGCCCCTCTGCAGATAATGTTACAAAAGCTTTTTGGTTTCTGGAATATGTTATGTGACCAGCACTGACTCTTCTAAGTAAGGCCTCTAGATACCTATGGGTGTAAAAAATGAAAACTGTTAACAAAGTGAAAATTAAAAGTATAATTTCACGTAACTGATTATTTACCCAAATCATGAACAAATTAAAATATAATAATTTTAAATTAAATAAACGATAAATGAAGATCTGAAACTTTTTCTTCCTTAAAATAATAAAAAATTACATAAAGAAATAACTTCAATCAGTATATTATTAATAATTTTGTTTAATAATTGCCATTTTCCAGGCAATTTCAGAAGTCTACTTTTACAGAACTACTGATCTTTTTCTGCAAAGAAATTTCCGAAGTGGGCTTTGGTGCCATTATGTAGAAGGAAAAAGATCTGAACAAGAGTTTATCTCAAAATTATCTGAAGAGTTTTACAAAGCGCAAAATAAATTGTAGTTTAATAGTGAAATGCCAGCTTTATCATGGATATGGTCACACATGCCAATCAAGCTCATCAGTTTCTGATCAGTAACTAAAAGACATGTGTGGTCTGGAATCGTTATGAGAGAGCACAATACCTTTACAACTCATGAATTCCGGATATTTCTCCAGTAAAACATTTTTGTTAATTATTAACAGAACACACTGGAATTAATTGTTTTATTCTCTGATAAAATCTTAAAACATAAAATTCTGTTATAAACCCATAAAACCAATAACATAACCTTATTTTGAAGAACATTATGCTTGATCTCACACGAACTGCTTCATCAGACTTCAACCATAATCTTTTGCATTCACTGTTACTGTAAGAAATCCATTTCTCTTCTGTAATTACCAATTCCTACGAAAATATATAACTTTTGTTACATTTCAAAAACAAATCATACATCCTGATACACGGAGTTAAATGAAATTCTTAATGTTTGTATAATATCCAAACATCCAAGTTTTTTTTTTTTTTATTTTCATAGCCAAGCTTTTCAAATTGTCTTCAGTGATTATTTTGGAAAAATCTAGACTCTCAGGAAGTTCATATACAGTTAGTTCTGTGATGATCAGCTTTATTCAATGCTTTTTGAATTGTCATCACCAGTATCATTTGGTCTAACAAAGGACGAGGCATTTTGACTGAAAAATCACTAGAATGAAATCTTGCATACCAGTTCCAGCATGTGTGTTCTGTTAGGGCATCCTCATTGCATAGAAAAAATCTTCTTTGGATACATTTACAATTCTTTTACCATTATGGAAATAGATAAAAATGTCCATTTTAATATCCCATCACTGTACATCAAATGCTCGTGCAAATATCTCACTTTTTTGATAATTTTTATTTCATCATCCCATAAATAATGCTTTTCTTGAATCAAATTAAAAGGCCTGAGGAGCAGACAGAATAAACTACCTGTGCCAACTTGCTATAAAAGCAAGCAGTAATTTTGCATTGTCTTTATCCTTCGTGTAAATTTTGAAGAATGCAGTTTGATTTTAACAGTCGTCTTTTCAGACCTAAATGAAGTGAGAAAGGAGAATATTTAGCTTTATGAGTTCAATTAAATAATTATTAGAAGGAATATTAATGCAGTATATGAGGATCGGACAATAAGCATGCCAGTATCAATGGCGATTACACAAATTCTGCACTGGAAACTACAATCTAGAAGACCAGCAACTTCTTGGAAGATCTGTAGAGCTGGATGAGGGCATTCCACAAACCCTTGTGGAACAGAATTCCACCTTAACTTATTAATAACTAGAAGAGGATGAAGGATAGTATATTTTACATTTAAAAAGAACTTTATTCAATTTTGAAAAGTAACATAAGTGCACAAAACACCACATTCTTCATAGGGTAATCCAATATTTAAAATGCATGCTAATTTAAATCAGTTGCCAGAACACATTCTCAAAAAATGATTTCCAATAGCGCATTAAAAGTCATTTGCTTAAAACATTTAAACATTTTAGCTATTTTCTAGGAAGGGGGAACTCTGAACAACCCAATATACATAAATTTTATTTTTATATTTCCGCTCAATCCTTTTTTTCCCTTTTCACTGTTCTACCTCCACATACTATATATCTTATGCATATCCATTCTTTTCACATAAAAAATATTTAAAATGAAACTTAAATTCAGTTACCAGTTTGTATAAAGACAGGTAACAGTTTTGTCTCCATGACTATCTTGAGGCTGTGTTTGTTGAAGGAGGACATTATTGAACACTCTTGTAATATCTAAGTGAACTAAAGAGAATAAAAATTGTATCACTCCACAAATTTCAAAGATGCATTTCAATAAACATTTAGCATATAAAAGAATGTTTAAACTGTTACTCATTGATACAGTATAAATATGCAATATAAAAAAATTCCAATCGCTCACCCACTCTCTCACACACACGCAAATTAGGGGAGGGGACTGTTTTAAGCAATTCAGTTTTGATTTTATTAGTGAAGTTATGTGAACTTTACCATAGTTTTCTATACTTTGCAAGACACTCATAAATGAACGAACACTTGTCAATAATTCTGAAGGCTTCGCAATTTCATTATTTTCAGGATTAAACATAACCATTTTCACTAGAGATCTGTAAATAAAAATTTAAATATAAGTCATTTTTAGATTGCACTATCAAAAATAAATATAAATCAGTGAATCATTTTATTGCACTTGTTCATCATTTAAGTTCAATGTATATCATTAAAAGGTTAGCATAATTGAAGGGCTATCTGTCTATGGCAAGGGATGCTTTTGGCAGATTTTCTGGGGCACACTGGCTTGTGTCCACTTAACACATGGTGAAAGCTACTAAAAATTCTATGCAACCAGCCCATTGCCAGAACCTGAAACCGGGTTGAAATACCAGTGCATATCATTAATAATCTGCAACAGTGAATTCTGAACTGGAAAACCATTGTTTTATAAAAAAATATCCCAAATAAAAGTACTGGCATTTTTTCAGAAGTTGGCCATTATTCAAAAATACAGAAAACCTTTATAAGGGTGCCTCAGCATAAAAGGTAACTACTTTCTGGGTGAAGATCAGTTTCTAACTTGTAAAATGTAATCTTCAAAAAAGAAGTGGACATCCTTATGCCGCTATCAAATGAGTTTGCTATTCTAAGTGGCAAAGCAAATGTAAATTTTATTTGCAAAGCAATGCCTGCACCTTTATGAAGCTGGCTTGCTTCAAGTTAGAAGTTAATCTTCATAAGAGTACAGGTACTATGACACAATACCCTAATGCAGGTTTCAGTCTTGAACAGTAGTTGATATGCATAAATGTGCTCATACTGTTATGTAGATGTCTAAAAAATAAAACAACTTTCCAAATTTGTAAAACAGAATAATATTATAATATTTTACATCTATGCTAGGACCCTCAATTTCATTAGTTAAAAGACGTTATTTATATATATTTCTATTAGTTAGAAGACGTTTTAGTGTATAAAATTAGGCTTCAAAGAACACATTTGGGTGATTTATTCAAAACAACTGCATAAAATGCAATATTCCTAGATACACAAAATAACTTGAAAAATGTTAACCCAAAGTGAAATATGCATTTCAAAAAGCTACAAACTGAGTTACGCACTTAAATCTTATGAACTGGATTTGAATGCCACTTCTCCCAAACATCTACTCAATAGCTAGGTTGAAGGTCATGGGTTCGAAACAGAACATTTTCAGGCAAATTAGCAAGAGATTGAAATACCCACCACATTGTGATTTCACTATCATGGCAGCAACTTAACAATCCTTGACATGCCATGACTTATATACTGTTTTAACAAAAAGGCAAAGTAGGTTTTGTACATTACAAATGCCTTCTGAGTTCGCTACACCCACAAGGACAATTATATCAAAGAAAACCACATATCGCCAGATTAGCAAAAATGGCCTTTTTGGCAGACAATGTTCCTTTAATAAGTATTCAGTTTAAAACTCAATCTTATTACCAGTTCCTTAAAAGAGAAAAAGAAAGAAATGAGCCATTATATTGACCAAGACATATTTGGAGTTGTGGTTTATTAATTTGTGATGGCTTTAAAATAAACAGCATAATAAGCTTCTTGTATTTTATAAGAACAGTCTCAATACTACATAGTTGCTAACCTTGAAATCTTACAAAACAGGGAATTTCCAGGCTGCATGGTGACACCATTTCGTAGGAGCTCCAAACTGACTTCAATTCACTTTATAATGCATGGTTAAGGTTACCAAACTATTAGTAATTCAATTCTGATTTAAAATACATAAGTATTTAATTATATAATCTAAACTTTTAAGTACTTTTAAATACAATGAAAATAAATAACTAATGCCAGTTTATGAGTGGACAAAATTGGTAATGTTCCACATGTTGAAGTAAAAGAAAATAAATACAAATAATAACTGATTAAACCTTGTTTGAATCTTCGTATAAAAATCTACAAATGTCTATAGTAGATTAAGACAAATAAGACCAAATTAAATTCAATAAGCCAATGATCAATAACATGTAATAAGAAAACAAACGCAATTCAAATGTAATATTTTGCAAGAAAAATTATTCTGAAAATAATTAGAAGTGGGGGAACAGAACTTGCCTAATTTAAGTTCCATTAATTCAATAAATTTATTGCTGGGAACATTTTCCTTAGTAAAGGCTAAAAATTAAAAACCAACAGACTGGGAGATGTGGTGCAAAACTTTTTTTTTCATCCTACATCTGTCCGTGGCACTCCTGCCATTAAGCGACAAGCAGCCCAGTAATATGAAGAAGAATGAAAATGAGAATTAAAACTATTATCAAAAGAGTTGTCATTAAAAAACTAAAACAACAGGGCAGTTCTTGAGATGGTCGCCATCCATGTCAGCCTGATGACATAAAGAGAAACAAGCTGAATCCTTGATTCCAATATGACATAAAGGCCTTTGTAAATAATCATGTCTAGTTAGCATTTGAAAACAAGCAACTCCAACAGATCGAGGCAAAGAATTTGGAATTTTATTCTTTTAATTAAGCAGGATGTTCCACCTCTTACACACAGCTGCATCTCTATATAAGGACATTCTATTATGTTTTCTCTAGAATTCCTAAGTTCAAAAAGCCTTGCTCTACAAGTATGGATATGTGAATTTTCATTGTATTTTGAATTCACAAGTGACAATATAGCAGCCTGAGAATCAATGAGATACACAATATTGGGATCAGGATTGTCTTTCAATTTATTAATTGCAAATGATACTGCCGCTATTTCTCTATCAAAATTGTCAAAGTATTTCCCAAAAGGATGGCTAATACAGAAAGTACTTGAGTATGCTCCAACACCGGTGTTTTCTATAGTGCCTTCTGCCGAACCATCAGTGTACACATGGAACCAATCATTATTGATGTGACGAAAAACCAGGACCCTACTGCTGAAATCATGAGAGTTGGCAGCTATATTATACACCATGGCCACTAAACTATACAGCCTGACGAACAGTTTATAACAGAGATTTTGGGCATAACTTAACAATACTTGAATACACAAAGCAGGGAAATGAATTACTGCACACTAAAAATATTCAGAAGATGGTGAGTCACTTATATCTTGGGAACAAAATACTATTCAGCACATCTCAGATTCTTTTGAGCTGCAATTTAAGCTTGGCAAACATTCTTCCAATCCTCAGTGACAGTTGCCGCCTCTGGTAGTAGTTGTCTTCATTTGAGAAATGGGATTATTTTAATAAAGTCACAGCCATGTGATGACTATACTGTGATATTACATGCTAAATTTAATATATTCTACGTCACTATGGATTTTTAAGAATACTTTGAAATAAGCATGGATACTTACTTGTTAAATCTACTCTCCAAATGCTGTGTTAAATATTCCCGAGGTGCAAACGTATGTTCCCATACATTTACAGTGTTTGAATAGTTAATGGCATAACATAGCTCAGTAAGAGCCATATGTAATTTATCCATCCTAAAAAGGAAGGGAAAAAGTTTTAGTATGGAATTTCAAACATTTCCGATATAGATATCAGCTGAACAACGTAAGTAACCTTTGATTATAGCAATGATGGAAGGATTACCAAGCTTAGAGAAAGAAAGAATTTCACTGAGGATTTTATAATGGAAGCTGGTTTTCATTTACAATGCATATGAAAAAAACATACTACCACACAGCTAAGGCCATCTATTAAGAACTCAACTTCTGGTTAAAGCTACAATTATTTTATTTACTTAGCAACTGACGGCTGCCAATATAAAAAAAAGAGAAGAGGTTATTTTTTAAATAAGGCCGGTTTCTTAAGAAGAAAAATACCATAAATATTGCTTAAATATACTTTTTCTAATAGCCCATATATTTTCCTTTTTTTTTTTTAATATACCGTTCAACAAGTTTTTGAATCTGATGTCACACCGTTCAACAAGTTTTTGAATTCTCGTGTCAAAGAAATCTGCTGCCTGTGACGAAGCCCAATCTATGACTGCAGTTTTCACTTCTTCACAGTCATTGAATCTTTGACCACCAAAGAACTCCTTTAAGTACTGAAACAAGTGAAAATCAACGGGTGCATGAGTGGACTACAAGGTGGATGATCCTATTGTTTCTATCCAAAAGATCTGATTAAATCCTGTGTCCGTGCAGAAACATGTGGCCCTGCATTATCATACAGAAACATCAAACTTGATGATAGCAGGCTATGACAGAGTTTTCTCAAGTTCACACAATATGCATCAGAATTGATTATTGTGCCTCTAGGTATTAAATCCAATGGCGAAATCCCTTTCCTGTTCCAAAAAGACAGTTGCCATGATCCTTCCCTGCTGAAATTGTTTAGGTTTCACTTTAGTTGGTGACAATTAGTGTCACCATTCCATTGATTGTTGCTTGGAGTCAGCAGTCATGAGACACACAAGTCTCATTTGTAATGATGCCAAAAATTTATTTCTTTTTAACTGTACCAAGACAAAAATGATAACCTAGAGCCCAATCCTTTTGTTTTGTCATCATCAGAATGCAGTCCTGGAGCCCACCAACACGATTTTCGATAATTTTCTTTGAACCAATGGTATACAAAACTGAGCTTGAAACCTGCGGAAAATCAATCAATAATTTTGAAATCATAAATCATCAGTGCTCTTACATTTTGGTGTCCATAACATGAAACAAATCTTCAGAAACTGGAAAAGGTCAGCCAGTGCTGACCATCCTTGAACATTCTCATCCACTCTCAAACTTTACTGTCACTCACAGTATTATTAACATAACTTCAAAAATCTGATGGTGAATTTTTGCTGCTGCCAAGTCCTGGGCACTCATGAATCGAATTACAGATCGTATGTCACAGTTGGTGGGTGACTCAATTTTCTTGAACGTTATAAACTTCTAATGCTTGACACACAGATTAGGATAGAAAAGCATCTAAATGCATGCAAATAGGATAGAAATAGCATCTAAATGCATGCAAAACCTGGCTGTGAGCAGAGGTGCATATGCACTGCGGTGATCATGCATTATTTTCACACTCATTCATAAACAGAGCTTATTTAAAAAATAACCTATATATAACTAAGAAGTATGCAACTACTTTTTTCCCCTTCCACCAGATTAAGAATATGATTAGTGATATTTATGATAAAACACACTGCCGTCCAAAAGTTAAGGAACAGCATGCTGTTTTGTGTCTAATTTGAGAATGAGGCAACATAGAAACAAGAAATTTAGAGGACATGCTCACTGAACAGTTCTTTAATGAATGTGACGTAGACTGCTTCGTAACATCATCACAAACATGAATTACAACAAAAAATTGCACTCTTCGCAGAGAAATCCAGTCTTGGAGAAACAGTATATCACACTTTTTCGAAGAAAAATGTGGTGGTAACATCACAAAAATGGTTTCTAATAAGGAATGCGTTCATCACTAGCTGCAATACATTAGTTGCAGCCACATTCCATGCCGTCAAGTAAAGTGTCGGTCAACGAAATGGGAAGCAACAATCAGACAAGGAGTAATCCTTGCTCTAGCTCATCTAACACCTTGGAGGAGAATTTAAACAGCAACCTGTCTCCTAAGGTAATCCCAAAGATTCTCTATTGGATTTAGGTCTGGAGATTGAGTTGGCCATTTCACCTGCTCCATACTGTGTCCCTCAAGATATTCTTCATCAACCCGAGCTCGATATGGTCGTGCATTGTCGTCCATCGGGAGAAATCCAGGACCAATATCAGCGGCATATGGGCAGATATATTGATCGAGGATCTCGTCTCGATATTTCACGCCGGTCAAAGTTCTTTCATAGGACACATGCAGGTCAGTGTGACGACCAAGTGAGATCCCATCTCAAACATTATTTCACCACCTCTGTAACTGTGCCATTTCGCAATGTGGGATTGGTTGTATCTGGTACGTTGTTCCCTCCAGATCAGTTGACGACCTGAATCACTCTCCCATGTGAACTGGACTTGTCTGTGAAGAGAACAGAAGCCCATTGTTGAGTGGCCCAGAAGACGTGTTCTTCTGCCCAAAATAAACGGGTAGCTCTCTGTCCTTGGGACAAGTGGATACAAACAACTGGTCGTCAGGCATTTGCGCACTATAATAGCAGAGATTTTTGTTGCTGTTGGCACTAAATGGTCTGCCATGAGCTGAGGCACAGTAATGTTACTCCTCCTTTGGGCCAAAAGAGCTGAATAATGGTCTCCCGCAGGTGTTGTAACTCTAGGTCTGCCTGGAACATGTCTTCTAGACACAGAATTCTCGGATTCAAACTGATTCCATACTCAGTGGACCACACCACAAGAGACATTGAGATGTCTAGCAGCATCAGCTTGTGATATCCCCATTTCCATCAATACGATCACCCAATACCACAGTGAATCGGGTAAATGACTTTTACTGGACACTGACAGATATTGTCCATGAAACGGTAATAACAACTAAAGACCAACACTCGTGAACAAAAATTATGACTTCTATATTATTCATTTCTATAAAATAAAAGTGGTAATTATTGTTTTTGCATATATTTTCCTAAACTTTGTTACTGGCATGGACATGAACTGTGAATTTAAACATTAATGGCATTTTTGTAACGGTGAGCTTTTAAAAACATGCAGTTCCTTAACTTTTGGAGGGCTGTGTATTTACAGCGAAAGGGGTTTCAAATGTATTGGGATTTATTATTTTATTGGATTTATTATTATTTATTTAATTTTATTGGGATAACATAATCTCACAGTTACATACTTAAACAGATATCTCTAAAAATTTAAAAAATGGAGATGTTAAAGTAAAAGTGTATCACAATAAGAATTTAAAGGTGGAAAACATACGTTGTTAGTTCCTCTCTTGTTTTCCTGTAACTTTCCATTCCAGGTTTCCCAGGCTCTGCTACAATTTTATTTTTCTTATCCCTCCGTTTTTTATTCACAACTTGAGCAATAAGTGGTGCACAGTGCTTAGGAAGAAGCTATTAAAAATGATTCATCATTCACACAAATGTACAGTACAGCTTTCAATATTTTACTTTTAAAGCATAAAAAAAAACACACCTTGTCACTTAGCATACACTGCTCATCACATATCGTAGTAATTATATCCTTAGCCTCTTTTGACATTTCATCTAAAAATGCATTAACCATAGTCAAACTTCGATCACCAATATGAATTCGCTAAAAGAAAAAAAAAATTAAAAAATTTTTTATCCTACATTTACATTAAAATTTAATCATATATTCGCTTTCAAATGAATTTAATCATATATAATATTAGAGCAAACATTTTACTACCCACCTCTTCAGGACAAAGTTCATGAGTGCAGTTCATAAAATGTCCACAAAGAAGGGGGAAAGCTATGATATATCTTGTTTGAGCAGGAAATTCAAGACACATATGAAACTGGCTTTCAAAGACAGTACTGTAAAAACTAAAATAATATCTCTGGATATACATAACATCTTGCACACAAAAAAGAATAAATTTAAATTACACAATTTTTGCAATGTGATATTAGACCATTTATGCAGAATAATGAATCAAATGTGTGGGGTATTTTTATGGCTACAATGCACAGTAATAAGTTGGACTCATGCTTTCATTGCAATCTTTTCTTGTGAGCATACAGTTTCATCAGGATAGTTAACACTATGCATTTTAAATTAATTTTAATATGAATTATTCTATATACAAAATAATTTCATTTGTAATTAAGTATGGCCAAAAAAATTAATTTTCTTCTCTTTTGGAAGTATCAAAGATGGAAAAAATATATTTAAATGTTTTTCTTCCAATGATTTTGAGTGATGACAGAATAAAAACATCAGAAATTTTAACAATTGAAGTTAGCTGACTGGAATTGGGTTCCTTAAAATAATATGATCCAAATACACTGGTTATCATAAATTAAGAAAAAATCACAAAAATAGCGAAATCTCCCTCAAAAGTAAGCCAAACCGTGTAAAATTTGAATATGTTGCCAAGTAAGAGTCGCTGAGTAAAACTGCAATATGCAAATTAGTGGCGCTGCACTCAGAATATGTCATCTGCGACGAGCATAAAAGTCCACGTTTGAGAGCAAGCCCACATAACTTACTGTGATAGTGACATTAAAAATCTGAGATAGGTAATTCGTAACAATGACCTCCAGGAATCATTTGCCTGCAGAACTACAATGGAGAGCCATTGGGAGACTAGAGGCAGGTCAAAGTCAAACAGAAGTGGCCACATGGCCAAATGTGAGTCCTGTGGTTCATAGACTTTGGAGGCAATTTCAAACCACAGATTCGGCATCTAGGAGGTTCGGCCAAGGACGGCCAACTGCTATGATGAGCACCTCTGCCCAATATTTGACATTATTTGCACGCAGGAATAGAACCGCTACTCTCGACTCTTCGTAGATCCTCCCTTGCTGCAGCCACAGGAAGGTTGGTATCAATGTCAACTGTGCATAGAAGGCTTCATGAAGGTGGTCTGTATGCAAGGCAACCAGCCATTTGTGTGCCACTCATGTCCCGCCATAGGAGGGACGACAACATGTCCACTGGGCGCCTAATCAATCGCGTACTGTTCTCTGCACGGATGAGCACAGGTTTACTCTAGAAAGAGATAGTACGCATCATTTGATATGGAGAGAACCTGGAACAAATTATCATCCGTCAAACATCCGTGAAAGAGATGCACACGGAACAGGCAGTGTCTGTGTTTGGGGTGGCATTTGTTTGGGTGGACGCACAGACCTCCACGTCTTTCTAAGGGGAACCGTGAGTGCTCATCTTTATAGAGATGACATCCTTGATGCTTATGTGCATGCTAATATACTGGGACAATAGGTGATGTTTTTCTGTTACAGGACGACAACGCAAGACCACACAGGGCTCGCATCGTAGATAATTAATGGATTGGCCAGCTCGATCCCCGGACTTGAATCATACCGAGCACATTTGGGATGCTTTAGGGAGACGTCTAGATGCTATCAATATGCCCCCTCAGACCCTTGCCATGCTTGCAACTGTTTTGCAAGAGCAATGGCTCTCGCTTCCTATGGAACTGATACACTGCATATTTGAAAGCATCACACATCACTGTATGTGCAGTATTGCTTCTAGAGGCGATCACATTCCAAGGTACTTTTCCTATAGCAAAGTGACACCTTCGATTTGTTTATTTTATACATGTGCTAATTTCTATACTATAATAATTGTCTGGTTTGTTTATGTTATTTGATACCTTACTATGTGTTGTATATTGTGGGTAAGTTTCAAAAAATTCTGCAAGCAACATTTTCAGTAATCGTGATTTTTCCTTAATTTATGGTAACCAGTGTAGTTTTCCTTCATACAAACACCAAGCACAAGACCTTTAATTTTAGAAAAATGATGAGATATTTCCACTGTAATGGATTTATTTACCCTAGTACTAAGTGAGGATTATTGGGAATGATAGTTGTTGAAACAAGACATGAAGAATGCTACATAATGAAAATTATGCAAAGAAAAAAAAAAACAGGATGATGAAAAGTACAAATGAACTTATAATTTAGTTTTCCTTATGAGTGCTAATGTCTCAAGCAAAAAACCTAAAATATCCCAATACTGATCACAAGCAAAAATACTACATTCCAATTTATGAAGGAACAATGCTAAACAGCAGATTTGCACTTATTACATGATTTTTATATTTCTTTAACAATGAAGAACAGAATACAGAAAATTGGATTTTTAAGATGACAAATACTGCTCACATATCTAAATAATGTTTTCCAATACATACGCACACACATACATTGCTGAAAGTGATGCATCATTACATGAATCCCTTATGAAAGAGCATGGCTGTTTGTTTTACATGTAATTCAGTCCTTCAATAACAGCACGGTTCTGCATCAATATTTGAAACTGTGTGAATTCGGCAGTAATTACTCTGCTGCATTAAACTTCACATGGGGAAAAATAAATTACTAAATTCAACTAGCAACATCTCTGAAAATAATGTGTAAATACTTACATTCACCACACATTTAAAGAATTCTAGGAAACTTTACATATTTTTGCCATTTCTTGTAAGGAAATGTATGTTTTTATAAATTACTAAATAAAATTTAACATTACAATGAATTATGACTACAAAATTTCTAATATTTCAGATCAGCTAAAATTTTTTTTAAATTGAGAAAGAAAGGCTTTTCCTAGTCAACAGAACACATTCTTCTAGTTTTTAATTGTAACTAACTTAACACATTCTGCTATTACAGTCACGTAAAAAAATAATGGAAACTCAGTCAAAACTTAGTCAAAATCCAATGACTAAAGCTGTCACAAAATAAAAATTTGCATCATTAAAAGAAAATACAAACATACTTACCAAAATATTGATAAATCTGAAGTTTCAATTAGTAATTCATCTAGAAAATCAACAACTTTTGTATGAAAAACTATGGTATTCATTAAAGATGCTAACTCCCTATGTTCATGTAAATTCAGCGGATATTTAGCAACACTGCTATAAGCCTGAAAAATAATGGTTGTCATTTTTTGAGAAAACTATTCAATACTTGACAATAAATGAATTATTTTCTTGATTTCAAATAATCATTATATAAAAACAAGGGATAATCAGACTGACATTTGGAATATTTTTCTTTTAATTCTAATAACAATTTTACAAATATTTTTTATTTGCAATTATTAGAAACATTTCAAAAAATTGCTGGGTTAAATATTTTACTGTATTTAGGCCATTTCATATTCAGAATCATGCCACTATCAAAAAAGGAAGCAATCACTGACTCAAAAGTAAACAATGCTAAAACATTAATTATGATAAAAAAATAAATACTGATATAACAAGAGTAAATAATACCGAGTTTGACAACTGAGGAAATAAACTTCTTTGCTAAACTGCTTACAGTAGTTTTTAAGATCTTCCTTGTCTGAAGACTGAATGACAAGGGCAAGGGATAAAAAACCTTTCTGAAGAATTAAAATACAGGATAGGGTTTTTCATACAATTATGAATTTTACCAATGAGAGGAGAAGAAACATTAAAAGTTAAACTTAATTCATGTAATTTTATAATTAGCAGCAGTGAAACAAACTGCAACCAAGTTTATTATGATAATTCCTGACAGAAATATGTCATTTCTTCTGGCAAGTAATTTTTTTTTAACAAATTAATGCTACAAGATGTCCTCAATTGCTTGCTCAAATAAATATGGCAAAGTCTACAAAAATTATCTGTCTACGAGGAAGGATACCTCCATGGAGAAATTTTAAGAGAAACTAGTTTGCATAAAAAATAAGGGAAAAAGGGTATCCATACATTATGCATAACAATTTTGAATACTTTAGGCTACTTAGTTTATATCTTGTTCATAATACTAATATAAATCAGAATAACAGGAAGAATGAAACACGAAAAAATAAGAGGTATTTTCGGTAATGGTGCAAAATTAATATAACAATACTTGTCAAAACATTAGAAATGCTTAAAATTGAAAAGGAAGAAAATGCACTTAAAAAGTTTCAATCTCATATGCAAATTTTTTTTTTGCTATCATAGCCACAACTAATAACATACTCTGCTATTTAATTATGTTTGTTTCGCAAATTGCTAATGTGAATATTTACTCCTTTTTTTTTTTCCATAAAAATTACTACCAAAAAGGTAGAAGTGATAGCTGATGTCAGAAATCTCGCTATACAATTGTTCAAAATGGAAAACCTCTCTATAAAATAGTAAGTATGCTAAAGAAAACATATTACTGGGCAAAATATTAGAAATAAGTTTAAAAACCAGAACTATAAAAAATTTGCATCATTCTAAGACACCATTGAAACTAAAAAAAAAAAAGATGAATGATTAAGTTTGTAGAAAATTAAACTAAATCCTTTTCTATATTCTTCTTCAGTGTTAGAACTTAAGGATGCTAATTTTACATTAAAAATAGTCTGGGTATCATGGTCAAGTAGCTAGAGAAAAACTATTAATAAGTAAAGCTAACAGAGAGAGGCGATTAAAATCTGCAAAAGAATTCATTAAGAAGTCTTACGAATTCTGGCGTTGTCTATTCCCTCCCTGTAATTATACATGCTTCATTCAATGAAAATGAATCTACTCTAAAATGCTGGTTTTTGGTTCTTGATATAAATGATTCAGACAAATTTACAGATATAAAACATTTTCAAAGCATTTTAAAAATCAAACAACATTTACAAATTATAAAACGCTTTTATGAGAATTTAAATTTCCCAATCACCAACAGTAAAAATACAAAAATGCACAAAACTTCTCCAGTAAGAAATTTTACAATGTAGCTACCACAAACTTTGCACAAGTAGAGAAATCTTTGAAACTGGACAGTATATTTGAGAATGGGAAACAAACATTTGTATTGAAAACAACTGACTGTCGTGTGCATCTCGTATAGTGGATGTACATCTTAGGGAGGTTTCACTGCACTTTATTGTCAAATAAACAAAGTTTCCAAATAAAAAAATTAAAAATTTGAGATGTTGAGGGTAAAGATACAACTGAACACTGCATTTTTAACAAAGAATAAAAGAACAAATAAGAATTTAAAAATAAAATTACCTGTAATCGAAACCAATCTAAACGCAGACCTCGGAAATCAAACAGTTCATTATCTTCAACTAATAACAACAATAACAAAAATTATACATGATGTATAAACCTAAAAATGCTACATTAAATACAAATAAAATTTAGCCTTCTTAATTTACCTTGTTTTACACTGAGTGATGAAATTGTGCTACACAATGATGAAAGAATAACAGAATCCTCTTCTGGAATTACAGAGACATTCTGGGGAGAGAAGACAATCATAAGATTAGACAGAATGATAATATTATACTTGTTATGAAGAAATTTAAAGGTGGAAAACCTTTCGTAACAACATGGTAAACATAACAAAAATAAGCATAAAGTACATACTTATAAATAAAAAAAAAAACCCTTACTTGAATCATGTGGTTCAATGCTACAGCGTCATAGCCAGCTAAATACTGAATGTAATAGCGTTGAATTACTTGGTTATACTTGCGTATCAGAGCTAAAATATGAAGAAAAGACATGCACTGAAAGTAAAAATGAATAAAAAAATAATAATTCCTTTATGAAAATTAAAAGCATTATACATTATATTTCTAGTAGGCTATTATATTTTTTGATGGCTACAGAAGATTACAAATGCTTGAAATGTACAAATACGAGTTCATATAAAAAGTTACGTTCCTTTATTTTTAAAATTTAATGTTCACTAACACACAGTGAAAAGACTTTAGCACATATGAACATGCATATTTACTATAGTTTTCAGTATTGTTACCTCATCATGGCATTTATTTCACCAGTAAATCAAAGAATCAAAACATTCGTAGTAGAATGATGTATTTTGATGATGAAACTAATCTCTGATTTTTTTTAATATTGTCATACAAACAAAAATGTTGTCCTCAAAGATGTTTTCCAGTTCAGGATATATAAAAGTCTGAAGTTGCCATTTCACAACTACATGTAGCATGTGGCAGATTTAAAACTACTAGGAATACAAGAGATTTTGGCTTATGATGAGCATTAGCCTTGAATTGTGATACCAAAGCAGAACTTCTAGGTACAGTCAGCAAGCCCATTATAATAAATAACATCCTTCAGGTTTTTCAGCAGCTTGATAAGAAGCTGCATTAACTGATGCACAGCAAACAGCATATTCCACCAAAAGCATTAGATACATGATCCCAAACATTGCTACCATTACTTTTTTGGCCCTGTAATTGCTTTGAATTTTTTGGTGACATCGGAAATATGGTGCTTCCACATCACTGTTTCAACTTCACTTCAAGACAATAATGAAACATGGATGTTTCATCGCCTATACAATACTGGAAAAATATTCTCCCAATATTCCACATAGCAATGACCACCAGTTGCTGTCCACATTCTCTTGCACTCTTCTGTTAACTGCCTGGGAACCTACCTGCTGGCAATATTGCAGCCGATTAGACATGATGAAAAATTTCCATACTGTATCATTATAAATCAAATTACGATAAATGAGCAACAGTCACTTTTCTGTTGTCCTGTATCACTAATTCAAGGTTTTCATTACAATTGGCTTAAGCTGAAAGTCATTCTTTTTGTTCAAGCAGTATACTAATAGTCACAACCAGTAATTCATGTGAAAACTTCCTTATACATTGTTCAGTTATAACACCAGTACCATAAAATGAACTAATTTCACAAAAGACATACCTTTAGCCCACTAAAAATAAAATTACTCGGCAACTTTTTCCCTTGACCAATTCGCTTGGTCTGCTCACCCCTATGAAATGGATACCAAATGTGTACACATTCATTGAGATGGAATTAGTATATATGAACTTTTAATTAATAAGAGTCACTATTATCATCTATTAATGATGATGTAAGCTATAAATTTAATGGAATAAATATGGCACTTTATTGTCTGATATACCCATGTATATACATACACTGGTTATTATAAATTAAGGAGAAATCACAAAAATCCTGATTACTGAAAAAAGTTACATGTAGAATTTTATGAAATTTACCTACAATATACAACACATAGTAAAGTATCAAATAACATAAAAAGAAATTATCAGACAATTATAGTAGTATAGAAATTAACACATGTATAAAATAAACAAATCGAAGATGTCACTTTGCTATAGGAAAAGTACCTTCAATATGGAATATGATCGCCTCTAGAAGCAATACAGCACATACAGTGATGTGTGATGCTTTCAATTATGTAGTCTATCCGTTCCATAGGAAGCGAGAGCCATTGCTCTGCTCTTGCAAAACAGTTGCAAGCGCGACAAGGGTCTGAGGGGGCATATTGAGAGCAGCTACATGTCTCCCTAAAGCATCCCAAATGTGCTCGATAGGATTCAAGTCCAGGGATCGAGCTGGCCATGCTATGCGCATAATTGTTTTCTGCTGAAGATAATCACCTATGATGTGAGACCTGTGTGGTCTTGCATTGTCGTCCTGTAACAGGAAAGCATCACCTATTGTCCCAGTATATGGGAACGCACATAAGCATCAAGGATGTCATCTCTATAAAGATGAGCACTCACGGTTCCTCTTGGAAAGACATGGAGGTCTGTGCGTCCACCCAAACAGATGCCACCCCAAACACAGACACTGCATGTTCCGTGTGCATCTCTTTCACGGATGTTTGACGGATGATAATTTGTTCCAGGTTCTCTCCATATCAAATGATGCGTACTATCTCTTTCTAGAGTAAACCTGTGCTCATCCGTGCAGAGAACAGTACGCGATTGATTAGGCGCCCAGTGGACATGTTGTCGTCCCTCCTATGGCGGGACATGAGTGGCACACAAATGGCTGGTCGCCTTGCATACAGACCACCTTCGTGAAGCCTTCTATGCACTGCCGATGTTGACACCAACCTTCCAGTGGCTGCAGCAAGGGAGGATCTACGAAGAGTCGGAGTAGCGGTTCTATTCCAGCGTGCACATAATGTCAAATATCAGTCATCGGCACTCATCATAGCAGTTGGCTGTACTTGGCTGAACTTCCTAGATGCCGAATCTGTGCTTTGAAATTGCCTCCAAAGTCTATGAACCACAGGACTCACATTTAGCATTCTGGCCACTTCTGTTTGACTTTGTCCTGCCTCTAGTCTCTCTCTGGCTCTCCATTGTAGTTCTGCAGGCAAATGATGCTTGGAAGTCATTGTTACAAATTGGCTATCTCAGATTTCTGATGTCACTATCACAGTGAAATATGTGCGCTTGCTCTCAAACATGGGACTTTTGTGCTCGTGACAGATAACGTATTCCGAGTGCAGCACCACTAATTTGCATATTGCACTTTTACTCAGCTACTCAGCTTTTACTACTACTTGGCAACATATACAAATTTTACAAGGTTTGGTTTATTTTTGAGGAAGTTATCACTATTCCTGTGATTTTTCCTTAATTTATGATAACCAGTGTATTAATGCTTTGATATGTTTCACACTTTCAAACATGTATGCCAAAACTGATATTTTTTTAAATAAATAAAAAAAAGTTAGACGGTTAATTTCATGACTTTTACTTTGCACGTATTTAACATCACGGGTTTTGAACTAAAATACTCTTGCAACTTTTTCAAGAAAGAAAATTCTGCCTAAACTCATGAGTTTAGAATTAAATCTACTGCTTATATTTAAATAACACAGCAACTCAGAAGAGCACCTTAAAATATCTTTTCAAAGCATAAATAAGTACGGCTTTTGAATACATATAAAAAGTCTGAGATTTGGAATCACTTTGATGATTCCGGATTTTACATCATTATTTCAAATCTAGTACAAAGATATGTAGAAATTATAAAGATATAAAATAACTGAGTGTGATATAATGGTTTGCTTTGTATATGCAGATGAGTGCATATCTTGAATGTGCACGAGTGCTTCTTTTTTCCAGTTTAACTGAAAGACAATTTTTTGTACAGCTACACAACTTCACTTTTCAGGTCACTGTGTCAAGAATTCTGACTAGACTATTGGAACTGTTCCATTCTTAACAGTCTATGACTTCCTTTACTAACAGTGGATATATTTTCTGGGTTTAAAACCACATTACAGATTTCACCATGTGTTGATCGATTACTGGAATAGTGTCATCACAAAGACGACTAAAGCTTTATAATCTTCATTTAGCATTTCTTCATATTCAGTTAATTGGATAACTTTGTGTGGTTTTCCATTAGCCATACCAGACAATTTTTGATTGTTTGCCATACTTCCTCAGCACCAGGTCACACTAACTTGGCTGCTTTCTAGTATAATCACAAATTTTTATCTAATGATAGTCTGTATAAAACTGAAATGAATATTAACTGGGGTTCCATGTGATAATGAGCAAATAACCTATTTTTTAAAGAATGAAATATTTTTTGCAAAGAAAGACCGTGCTTGAATAACCACCGCATGAAATGAAAATGTGACTCCAATCTAAAATGGTTACATTTCTTTGGATTTCAAATGATATAACAGATTTCACCACCTGCTCATTGTTTGATGGTTTAGGCATTATCATTGTTATATAACCTTCATTGAGCATTTCTTCACATATACCATTTATAAAAAAATTTCACCTGTGACACCAAAAAGCTTCAGACACACAGCTTCTTGGATGGCTTATAGCTGCATTGATTTTAAAAAGGCTATTTTTATCTTCGTTTCAGTGTGTGAAAATTCTAATATTTTTGTTGATTGATGGATGTACAACAGAAATGAACACATTATTTTTTGCTAAAATTTTAATGATAAGATGATAATAATAATAGAAGACTAAGCAAAATAAAAAAAAACCAATTTAATCGGAAAATTAAAGAAGAGTGCTATTTAAAATGGTAGCTGAGTTTAAGTTTATTTGAATCTTAATTAAACAAATCAGAAAAAATAATCATTAGTAAAGTTCAATAAAATAATAAGAGTTTTTTTTTCCAATTAAGATTGATATTATTTGTAAATGTTGATGTCAATTCTGATTCAAGGGAGGATGGTAAACCTAATGATAAACAACTTCATAAACAGAATGACTGCTGTATTAAAGCCAGAACAACTTAAAAAAACACAAAAATTTGGAATCAACAGTTGAAGAGTGATTCATTGCGGTATTTGCAGTTGACAAAATTCTTCCACATTCTTTATACCAGTACCAAATAAACCTTATACGTATCAACAAAGAAACTGTGTGAACCTTTGAATCAACATCCACTATATAAAACATCTATTTAAGGAATGATTTTTTTAGATTATATCTTTTCACTGAAAAAATTTAATCACAATCACTTCCCCCCAAAGAAACTTGGGGAAAATAATACTTCAATCTCACGATAAATTGCTGGATTAATGTTCAGTCTTCTTAGTTATTTGCAATAGTATCTTGCATAGCTCCTCACAAGGTGAAATAAACAGGCTAACATATTTGGCACTTAGTATATGCAACGCCGGAATACTGGTATGAAAATGAAGCTATGAGTCATCACACTTAGGCTTAGCGGTGAACGAAGCTGCAGGTGTGAATTCGTTGATGTGTGGCATGATCATTGCACTTGCACGTGTTTTAAAATCGTCGTCACTTATTCTTATAGTATTATTATGTTTTAAGGCAGTTATATTATTTCACTATGGTGTTTAAATGTTGTGTACCCCTGTGTAAAGGAAATTATAATGGTGTACCTCATGTCCACGTATTTTCCTTCCCAAGAGATCCTGAATTGAAGAAGAAATGGATTTATTCAATAAAACGAGACAATTTCGAGCCAACCAAAAATTCTAAGGTAAGTTAATTTATATTTATTATTACTAATGTTAATATTTTTAATAGTACTTACTTATCTATTTAAGATAACAATATTATTTTGTAAAATTATATACTGCTGTAATAACTACTTTGTCACATTATTTGCTTAAATTTCTTATAGTACACGATTTTCTTGTATATTTTTAAAAACGTTATTTAAGTTTTTTCTAAAGGGGTATTGTACTATTGGTTGTATTACATGATGTATAAATCACAATATGTAGCCACAGCATGATATAAAATAATCAAAAATAACAAAATTTTTAACTTACCAGCGAAATTTCGTATTTTATTTTATTTTTGTTTATGCAGGCATTGCAAACTGTGTTATAATGTGCTTCGATTCTCAATTTGGTGAGGTTCTTTTTTCTTCCGTAAGGAAAAATTGTGATGCATTATAAACTCATTTCTTGAATTCATAAATATTTTATCACCTTAATTCTTTGCAAAAAACATTTGTCTTTGGGCAAAAAACTAGATTCTCTGGGTTTAAAACTGTAATTGTATCTGGTTGTTTTGTGCATAACAGGTTAAATTCAGATATTGAATCAGTATTAACATCCAAATTTAAAAAAAAGTATTCTGAAAGTTCAGTTTTATAAGTTTCAAAATACAGTTATAAATTGGTTTTTAACTGATTTCAATCTTGTAAAATGTACATTTATGTATAACAGATTTTTAAGTGAAAATTAATTTTTTTACAGGTGTGTGAACTTCATTTTAGCCCTTGCGATATTGGAAAGGAGACTTATATGTATCTCGAAGAAACTGGTGAAACATTATCAGCTCCATTAAAAATCCCAAGACTAAGAAAAGATGCAGTTCCAACAAAACTTCCTGGTGCTCCATCATAATTATCCACTGATGTATCCATAAGAGAAAGTGTTAAAGAACGACAAACAATCCATGAAAACCGACAACTACAAATGGCTATTTCCAAAAGCATTATGTCAAAAAAATCTGAGGATTCAAAATCAGTGTTTACAACATTCAGTGAATTACAGAGCTGTTTAAAATTACAACAATTTTAATCAAAAATTTACTGTTGTCATAAGATCAAATACAATTGTTATTGGAATTTTTTATGCAAGTCCTCCAGTATTTAAATACTGTATTTCATTCAATAATAGTATGCAGTTATCTGCATTTCACCAATCTGCAGAACTAAAAGTGTGAAATGATATTAAGTTACCCCTGCATGATAAAAGTATTCATGAAATTAATATTTTAAATTCACTTGAACTTCTAGAAGCAGGAGCTCCAGAAAGTATTGTAAATATAATTAATTTTATAAATATATTAATGGATGAACTGGAGGCCATTATTTTAGATGATAAAAAATGTGTTTTAACATTTTTAAAAGAGCAACTGAATTTACTGTGCCTTCCAAAGCAACGTTTAAGATATTCCCCCCCCCGATTTCTTAATTTTTGCCTGTATTTTAAATTCAATTTCACCCAATGCATATAAATTTATGCGAAATTCTGGGAATTTGATTATGCTCACACACTGTTACTCTACGAAACATATGTTCTAATCTAAATGTCAGTGTGTTTGAAGAGCAGCAGCACTCTAATTTCTTAAAGTATATTAAACAAATATTCAAAACTTTAAAAGAATGTGAGCGCAATATAATATTCATGATGGACGAAATTCATCTAAAACCTTTTTATGATTTTAAAGGTGGCAATATTGTTGGTTCGGCATATGACAGTGCATTTGCTGCTTCTTCAGCATATACATTTATGATTAGAAGCTTATTATCATCTTACAAAGATGTTGCTCACATCCTGCCAATAAAATCATTTAGTGCAGAAAAATTGTTTGAAATTTTAAGAGATGTAATTGTAGGTCTTGAAAAGATTGGTCTTAAGGTAATTTGTGTGGTTAGTGATAGTAATAGCATTAACAGGAAAGCCATGTCCTTCTTAAGTGAGAAGCATTAAATTAAGATTATGTACCAAAATCCATTAGAACCACTCAGATCGCTTTTTTGTCATTGATCCTGTTCGTTTGTTAAAATGTATTCTCAACAATTGGATTGGCCAAAAAAATGACGGCTTGTTTATGTATTTTCCTAAATTTAATGCTGTTGGCAGGGAAGCATTTAATGCAGCTTCATTTAATACTTTAAGAAAACTACATGATCTTGAATTTGATAGTTTAATTAAATATGGGTATGGTGTAACTCTTAAAGCTTTATGGCCTTCAAACCTTGAAAGGCAGAATGTTAAATTAGTTTTACAAGTGTTTAATAACTGGGTAATCACAGCCTTAACAGAACTAGATAATAAGCACAATCTGGATAGTTATGAAATAACAGCTAATTATATAGATATAATTTATAAATTGTAGTATATAGTAAATAGCAAAACACCTCTTAAAGGCAAATAACTGAAATGGTCTTTTCAAGAACCACTAACGTTTTCAAATGTAGACTCAAATGTTGAGTATTTAAATAACTTTGTAAATTGGTTGGACAAATAGAAAAATGCAATATGCACCACTGGTTGTTTGTCAAAAGAAAAAAGATGCCCTGATGAACACAACATATGCACTTATTAAATTGTGTAAGTATTGCATCAAAGAGCTAAGCATGAATTATTTTTTACCTGGTAAAATACAAACGGATTTGTTAGAAGATAGGTTCGGCAAGTATTGCCAACTTTCTGGTTCGCAGCACTGTATTTCCATTGGACAGGTTAATGAATCTGAGTCAAAATTGCGAATGCAAAGCTTATTACCTTTAAAGCTTAATTCAAGTACTTTTAGAAATATTGCTGTTGAAATAAATGAAAGGAATGATTGTGAGGAGGAAAACATTGATTTATCCCTTGTGGAAACTTTTTCTCTTGTAGTATCTGAAAATGACATAATAGAATCTCAGCCATATGTTCCCATATTAACTTATATGGTTATTGCCTTTATTCTACCTTTAAAAAATATCCATGCGAATTTTGTAAAATAAGTTGTGTTATTGATAGGGAACTCAACATCCCTTCCGAATTTAATTTAATCAGAAAATTAGATATGGGTGGCCTTTTGTATCCTATGCCTCATGTTTTAAATGTAGTTTTATATAATTTTATTGTAGTACAAAAACTCGTATCTCAAGAGTTTCAACGTAAGTTCTTAAAACACCCTGCCCAAAGAAATTTAGCTGTAAATTTAACTCTGAATGCTTTGATGTCAAATGAGGATTTAGACACTGAACCATGTGTAAAAGGCCATTCCCTTGATCTCACTGCTGAAAACATAATCCTCTACAAACACAATGTTAAACAACTATTGTAAACAAACAAACAAAAAAAGATTTTAAAAAAACCTTCTTGTAAAAAAAGAAAATGATCAACATTGATAAAGTAAATAAAAAAGTAATTTACAGTTAGTCTAAAAAGTATCTAACTTATTTTAATAATAATGTCTTAAATATGCAACAATAGTATATAAAAATTTAGTAGTAACTTCATGAGGTTTTAAGACATCTCTGCAGTTTTCTAATAGCTTCAAAAGAGATTTTTTTTCCATTCTAAATTTTTAAGTCATAATGTATAATTCACTTTCAACCATTAGTCTGTTTTATGAACAGAGGCATTGCTACTACTTAATTATTATTAAATGAATAATTTTTGTAACCATTGAAACAGTTCAAATCTCTAAATGCTATGCTATTCATTCGACTCGTCATGACAATATATTTTGTATCATAATTTATTTTTAATTATATTTAGCTCTTTATAGATATATTTTACTCCAGTTCTTGTATATGAATCCAAAAACATTAATAAACCTTTATTTCTTGTAATTTTTTTTATTTCAAATGAGCTATTTTTAACAATTATAATTTATGTTTTGAATTGTAATTTAATGTACTTTCTATGAGATAGATGACTGTAGAAATTGTGTATAAAATCCCACAAATCGAATAATTTTGAATTAATTCCACATTTCTAATCTTGCTTTTTAGATCAGATCCTTTGATTAAACTGTATGTTGTATTATTTTTTTTCAAACTGTATTCATCCTTCTGTTAGTTTTGTGATTCTGAGTAGTAGTTCGTATTTCTGTACATCTGCTGTGCTGAAATTTAACTTTAATTGATTAATATTTATTTTAAAAAGAATTACATTTAAATTTAAAAATCAAGATTGCAAGTGCTTTAAAGGAGGAAAGCAATTATTAATAAATTAAAATGAAATGTCAAAAGTAAAAAAATAGATTGCAAGTTGTTTCCGAAACTACTTGGTCTGCTCTAACGTAACTTCGGTAGCCTAACTGGGATGACTCATAAGTGGAGCTTTCTGGCTTTGTAGTCTAGGTGGCATTGGTATAACACCTGCAATCTGCACACCATTAATTGAAATTAATCGTAATATGTATGACAAAAAGTTAAAAAGTGAATTAAGTTTTTATCACATTAGCAGGAATTTACACCAAATAATTTTTTCTCTCATAAGCTGTTATAAAGGATGCAAAAGATATATGTAAAACTAACTACTTAAATTTAATGAACTAGAAAAGATTAGTTGGTTAGCGAGATTTTACCTCTTAATTCTTCCATATGAAATAACAATTCTGGAAGTTGCCTATCAACAAGATCTTCTGCTTGCGTACGTGCTCGACCTTGTCGCTGAGGTAAATTTTCACAGTGTCTCAACAACCAATGTACTTCATCACGAGCAAATGACAATCCCATAAATACGAATAACACCTAAAAATATGAAATCATAATTCATAGTTCCTTTACTTATAAATGAAAAGCTACAATCATATGAATTCATGAAAAACTTTTATTTGATTCTTAAGAAAGCATGCTTACTTTTGGGCCAAAGAGACCAGGCTGATCAGCAAGAATTAAACCCAGTTCTTTTAATGCTGTTCTTAAAAATTTTCTTCGTTCCCTATGAACAAGGCACCTATAGAAAATGTAATACAATTAATACTAGTTCATCACAGATCAATGAACTAATTTAACAGAATGAATGATGCATTAGTTTCATAAAATGCATTCGAACATGGGAAAAAAATTACACCAAACTTACGCATTTTGAATAGCATAATTGAAACAATCCTTCACCTCTGAAACACGTTTGTTGTACCTTTAAGAAAATAAGTCTTTTGCATTAAAAGCACTTCGAAATAAGGTTGACTAGCACAAATCATGTTTGATGATACAATAAACAGCATGATATATATTAAAAAAATACTTGGATAATGACTTACAGCATATCATATAAGTATTCATATGCAGCGATCTTGTTCACTTTTGGAAAAGAGACATGCTCTTGGATCAGATGATAAAGTACTCACCTACAAACTAAAAGGTCTGGAGTTTCACGTTAGCTGATGGAAACTTTAGTGACTTCAACTCTTGGCAATACATGATGCCATTACCATAACATAACAAAAAATTTATACAGTGTATTGTATAAGATTAACGACATCACATAGGATGTGACTGCTCCTTCAAAACTCTATTCTCACCCCCCTCTAAGCACCTCAAAACACAGGAGCTTACTTGTATGCCTTTCTTGACTCACAGAATGCAACAGGCTCACTTGTGCTACTCCTGAACTTTAAAATATCATCTTGCACATGAAGGAAGGACAATGTAAGCAATTCATTTTCTTGCAAAAAAGACACGGTACATTTAGAGCTTGAGCTCTAAGCATGCTTTTAGTTCAGTTGTAAATGTACTTTTATTGATAGATGACACCATTACGTTAACCTAATGCAGCATATGTACACAGCCAATCTTCAGAAAAATTCCCAATGCTTAATCTCCCTCTACTCAGAATAATAAAATGCATAATACAAACGAAGCATTTTATGCAATATGATTTCATTTTCCAAATAGTATCTAACAATTATATCAATCAAACTAAAAGCTAAGAAAGAGAAAGTAACTTTCTTTCTTTTGTTATTATTTTCTTAAAGTATGAAAAGTTTTTGAAATCTTAGGTACTCATGATGCCACAAGCTATGTTAGAAAGAAAACAAATGTTACAGCAGAAAATTCACTGTAGCTTATACTAAATGTAAAAACACTACACTATAAATTAATGCCATTGATTTCATTATGAGCAAAAAAGCACATAATACTGTTTTACACTAATTACACACTTTCCATCAAGTACATCAATTATGGAAATCCTTAAAAATCATCTCGTATCTTCTACAACATGATTCTTCAAAAGCACAGCATTTTAATCCGCAGAATGAAGAAAAGAAAGAAGGAATTTATTGAATGAGATTTCCAACATGAATCTAATCACTATACCTATCTCGTTCATTTGCACTTTGGCATCGGAGGATGGTGGTTCGATAAAACCATCGAAACTAGTTCAGTGAAAATTTGCAAATATAACGCTGATTTTATTTGACTTCTAATTTAATATTTAATGCTACATTTTCCTCTCCAATATCTTTATTTTTTACAATTTTTAGCCACATCAGGATGCAATTTCATTTATCGGCACTGTTGAGAGCATCTTAAACAATCGAAACAAAACTGTATCAATGCATGACTAAAACAGGTAAAGAATCTCATAGTATATTGCACTGCATTCAGCAAAGCTAGTTCTCGATGTCACGGAGATGTCAAACAAAAACGGCACATACATGAAGTAAATGACGTCTCCTGGATGCCATTGCATGGCAAGGGGTTAAGTAGCACATGTATCCTACTTTGGGAAACAGCCTTTTTTTTAGAAAGATCAACACCTGTCACCTATGAAAAATTCTGTTTTATAGTGGGGCACATATGATACTCAGGCATGTATGGAAAGTATGAGAAAAGCATCTTCAAAGGCTATGATGAATTTATATAATTAATTTATTATTGGTATTTCAATATGACTAGCAACAGCAATTTTTTAAAAATTAAAATTGGGAATATGGTGAATTTAGCAAAAAATTAAAATTCACAAAAAGCATTAATTCAGTAAAATATACAAACCCTTTAATTGATTCAAAAAACTGCTGTATGTACAAATGGGTCTGCAAGACTTCATCTCGGAACAGTGTATGAACCCATCCCCCATGTAATGCACTTTGAAACAGCTCTTGAGCTGGGGGCTGGCTTAAATACTGATGAATAAGAATGAACCCAACTGGTGAGAAAGGAAAGACTTTGTTAATTTATACATAAAATAATTATTTTTATCATAAAAAATCAGAGCGTTCAGGAGCTAGACATATTTTAGTTTGAGCAATAGTTTGAAGGTGACATACATATGATCCATCTTTCCATTATGTCCAAAGATAAATATTCGCATGGCATCTGTAAAATATAAATATTACAGATATAATACACGTAAGAGTTACAATACTAAAGGTTAAATATTTTCATAAGTTTAAATAAATGAATACATGAAAAGAAAGCACACAGAAATAAGAAACAAACTCCAAAATACTCTAACAGAAGCATTTATACTCGAAAACAAATCTAAGGTTTATTGAACAAGAGTGCATCCATAAACAATTTTAATAATTCATAGGATGTTCATATTGTCCTATACATTCAAAACTACATAAGAGGTTAAGCAGAACAAAAAGGTAGACACCTAATAGGACATTATATGATGGGCAAAGTAAAAGCCATTCTGTATTATAATACTTTTGGGCACTAACTGACGTGTTATCGGGACCGTATTTGCAAATGTATAAAGTATGTACAGGGTGGCCATAATTAAACTGACAGTGCTCACAGTGTTCTGTAGCGTGATCTATTTGCGAGAATGACGCCACATTTTTTAGGAAGATTAAATAAGACGGGGGACAAAGGATTCTGCGAAAAAACAAATTAGTTCTAAAAGTTGATGAAAACCCAAATAGGGAAGAAAAGCTTATCGAAGTGCTTTTATGCAAAATGAAATTAAAATTAACAATTAATATGCTCACAATTGTTACAATTAAACATTAGTTAAGGCTTCATAAATACTCTATCATGGGTTTAAACAGTAACAGATTAAAAAATGATTATAAAAGTCAAACTGAAAATCACTTAAGGGGAAAAAAATTCTTACAATTTGAGTTTCATTAGGATATGACAAAACTAATCCTTAGTTTAAAAAATTTGTTATCAAAATTTTCTTCATGGTATTTCATTTTATGGTTGACCTTCTGTGATCAACAATTCAAGAACTACAGTTGAAAGAGAACTCAAATATACTGAAAACATGGAGATTTAAAAATTTAACAGGAGACTGAGACATGGGACAACAGATTTGGAAACCTTTAATTAACTGGGAGGGTTGACAGCACTGAGAAAGCCATCTCAAATTCTGTATGTGAGAAAGCATGTTATACAATAATGAACCTTTCATCGATTTCTGATTTGGTAAAGCTACCTTTAAAATGAATGTTATTGCCAATTGCCTTAAATGTGTACACTGGGCATGGTGTGGCCAACCCCATACTATAAAAAAAAATTTCCTGGATTACTAGAAAATGTACGTTGTGCATTTGTTGCAGTATTTGTGGAACAAGTCTTCTCTGCAGAAACATAAACAATGAAAATTACCTTAACATTCTACGTGAAAGCATTGCAGCAGCTGGTCACTGATTCTATCTACATATAAACTAATTTCCATAAAGAGGGCAGACCACCATATTACACTGACAGAAGTGAACATTCCTCAATGAACCAGTGAAACATTCACCTTGCCAAGGTGATAAGGAATGTTGGATATCCGCCAAATCTCTTGATTTATTAGTATTAGATTTCTACACAATAAAAACTCAGAATGCATCACAGCCACAGATACCATATTAATGCAACATGTGAGAGACTAACATCCCTTTTGCTGGAAATTTTATCTGCAGTTTGTCAATATTCTACATGATTTAAGATGACGTACTGCAGGTATTTTGGAAACCTAATATAACTTTATTGTATGTTTAAGGCAAATTAGATTTAAAAAAAGAAAAAGAATCACGTTTGCTATTATCCTTGCTCCCGTTCCATGTTCACAGAATATAAACATTATTTCCAACATACATTTTAGTTAAACCATCCGATGCTAAACTATGTTCATTAAAAAATTATCTTATTCTTCAGTTACAGTTCTGGTTTATACCACTCTTCTAAACACTACTTAAAATGTTCATTTCTTTCTTCCTACAAATTTAATCTCTTAACAGGAATACTCGAAACTGAAATACAAATACAGCCTATATACAACGTGCCATAAAAATAAGCTTATATATAAGTTTCACAACAAAAACAAATGTAAAGATTGTTGGTAATTACGAAAAACATTCCACTGAATTTTTGCAAATGTAAATACTTGCATTACATAAATACATTGTTCTCTGGAAAAAAAGGGGGGTTTAAATGTCAAACTTATTGATCAACACACAGTATTTATTATTTCTCAAATGTCAGCTCAGTTTAAGTTTTGGTTTGGTTTCATTATGAAAACGCACATGAAGGCTATCTGTCTAAGGGATATCTTTATTAAGGACTTCCTACGGGAAACCAATTTGTTTCCAAGTTACACATGGGAAAAACAATGAAAACATGCAGTCGGTCCGTTTGCTAGGATTTTAATCCGGGTCAAACTGCTAATCATTGACTTTACCCCTTAGCAGCTGCTGAGCCACTCAGCCAGGAATAACTAAAACTATTAGACAAGTGTACCATAACATCAAAATATACAAAGGGACTACTTTGGACTAATTCTTTCCACCTTCAGTGGCAGGTCAGAAAGATTCAGCTGAATTAAAAAAACAGTGAGACAGTACACATATGATGTATGAAAATTTTTTTATAATTAATTAATTAGTAAAGAAACAAATTATATTCATTATACAAAGCACCACTCCACTTAAATTTATGATACTGTTGAAACTTTTAGTCAGTGAGCAATAACACACTGCCTTTACTGACAAAAAAGCTGGGACTAACGCTGACAGGCATAACTTTTTCTGTTTATTTTTGGGGGGGGGCTGAAGAAAGTTTTTTAGAGATAATGCAAAGTATGAAACTGACTTTCTACACTTTTCTTTTCTCTTCATACTCACTTTTCAACATATATTATTAAAGCCCAGCAAAATTTTTCATCAAAAACTACTTCACAGAATTATGTATTTTTAATTGCTCAAAACTGAAAATGACTCACTATAAGATGTCATCAAAATTTGTTCTTTGAAACAACCAAGGACTCTTCTTTTGAGCAATCTTGAAATATGCAATACCTCATATGAAGAATAATAATATATACAGGAATGTATAAGAATGCTAACGAAGACCACTTTTTCTATGAAATGTTATGGAAAAAAATTTATATTGTGATAGGCTCTTTTATTTACGCAACTTGAATTCTTTTTAACTAAAACATAAGGTAATAGAAAAAAAATTTCTTGAAATTGTTTTGTCACAGTACTTTACATTAATTTTATAAAAAATGAATGTTTTACAAAGAGAAAATTAAAATGATAGAAAATAGATATACATACGAGGATTTGAGCTTCAGGCCTTTGTCTGTAAAATATATGCATTTCCACAATGCCAACAAAGGTTTTGATACTTTGATGAATTCAAATAATACATATCAATCATGATGAACAAATTGATCACAAAAGAATATTTTGTTGATCACAACTGTCAGGTAATACTTTTTATAGATCAAAATAAACACTGCATTTCACAGTTGCACTATTTTACCATTAATATAAGTTAATTTTATTTTATAATTGATCTCTTTTATTTGACATCAATTATTCCTGGTGGGTTTTGAATACATTAAACCTTTTAAATTTGATATAGTTTCTATGCTCATACCCTCCTTAAATAAACCAAAATTGCTGCCGGACAAAAAATTTAAAATTACAAAAAGAATAGTATATAAATGGAAAGAAATTTTAGTCAGATATAAATTCCATTATAATAAAACTTAGAAGTCCCAAACTAGTGAGTTAATGATTGGTACAAGCACTCAAGCTACCCTGAAGCTTAGACATATTTATAATATTTAAAAAATAAATTGCATGATTTTGCCAACTTTTAATGACCATGTATATATTTTGACGAATACTTCAATTATAAAATACACTTATTAGCATATTATGCTTCAACTGGCAAGACTGTGAATAGTTAAAGTAATAATTATTTTTGTACCATTTACAGCTTAAGACAGCACAAATGTGAGACCAGATTTTGGCAAGATAATAATAACAACAGTTTTGTACTAACTGTTTCTGTTTGGGCTGGGTTTAACATCTGAGAAGGGCTGGCAATGAGACTAAGCATTTGGCTTTTCCTCCAGTCTTCAACCGTGAGATTTCTCCTAGGAAAAACTTGCTGCAAGGACATCAAAGCCTGAAATAAAAGCTATAGAAGGAAAAACACATATTAGATATATTTGTCTTTGAAAAAGTTTACATACCATCAGTATCTAATGAAACATACTACTCACACACATTAACATTAAATGCAGTCTTAAGAATACTAAAACCTCTCTAAATTACATTAGCTTGAATAGTTTAGAAAGGATAAAACAGCAAGTGAATGGTACCTATTATGGAAAATACTAAAAAAATTTTGTATTTTTATGCAAACTAAAAAATTGCACACAACAGCTTCTTTATGTTCCTTTTTGTTCTCTGAATGTTTCCATTTAGCTACATGTTACCCACTAATACTAAATTTAAAAATACAGGTGTTTTGTGTAAACACTGAAGCACAAATGGATGCTATTGGTACAATCAGTAAAAAAAAAGAAAAATGATGATGTTTATTAGCATTTAGTTTAAAGGCAAGGGGCTCTTAGCCTTTTCTCTAAAAATGGTTCTTTTGACTCATATTTCATTTCAGTTCCCCCCCCCAAAGGAGGCGGAGAAAAACAATTTGAAAAATTAAAACATTTTTTAGCATGTATATTAATTTTAAATATAATGACGTTAGTTATGTGCCTTACAGATAGTTACAGATGGATTTATAAGTATAAAGTTCGAGATTCAGAATCATTGGGTATTCAGCGATCCCAGATTTTGGATCAGCTGCTGAACTACAGTAAAATGACATGTAGAAATTATAAAATTTAAAATATTAAATAATTGTTTATAAACTGGTTAACTATTTACAAAATTAAGGGAATTTAAATTTACGAAAGAAGTTCAACATTTGTTTTACTGAACTTTCTTTCAATGCACATTGTTTAAGCTGTTCTGTTATTTTCTGCTAATAGTTTCTCTTAAATTTCATACAAAGACAAAGTTCAATTGCTCAAGTCCTGTAATTACCGCAAAATTCTCTCTTTGAGATCTCTCATCATGGCCAACATTAACATATTGTCACTGGCCACAGGGCAGGTGCAATTCTCTAACCAGCAGGTATTTGAGTGACATGCGTGAATCTTGATTAGATGAGAGAAAATGGCTTTTATGGCACACTTGCTTTTTCCTAGCCTTTACAGAAAGAGATTAAAAAATATTAAAATTTAAAAAATAATAATAAATAAAACTGCTTGCGGTTTGGAGGTCCAGACATTAGATTGTTTCAGAATTTGGACTTCGTACTGCACTATGCTTATTTTCTATATACTAAAAATTCTCTTAAATGTGATAAAAACATGTAATTAGTCATCACAAAAATACCACACACAGCTTCAATTACTCAGGTAGTTCACTTATTCTTTCAAGTCAAATTAAGCTTGTTGTTAATGTATTTACGCATTTTTCACATATTTAAATAAAATAAAATAACAAGACAATAAATGCAAATAAAATAAATGGATAACATAAAATATTTTCAATAAACTATTAGCTTAATTTGGATAAATGTAGATAGGTTTACAATGTTCAGGAAATATGAAAAGTATCTAGTTTTATATGCATATGCTTTTTCATTTATAAGAAAAAAAAAAAAACAGTTTGTTCCGCCTAGTTGTAACAGGTAATTTTTTTTTAACTATACAATTCTAATCCTAATCCAAAATATAACAGGGAGGGGAAAGTTCCTCACTTGCATTTTAGTAAATATGCATCTAACCTACAGAAAAATGTCAACCAAATTACATGCATATATCAGATATCTGAATGATCAGTGACCAGTTAATCCTGGTTTTTGGAGTTATACTGCACTGCATATCAAATGTTTCCTCATTCTTGGAAATGCATTTTTGACGGTTATATATGTATGAAAAATTAATATTGCATTAAAACTCTGTGTCCCATCAAAATATGTCTATGAGTACTATATATTATCATATTTTACTCATGTGGCCTCTGACAAGGTTGCCTGGGGGCTGAGACTAAGTCTCCTCACTCTGAATGCCTTTTAAAACAATAATTTCTTAGATTTTTTACAATATATGATTTCAATTAAAAAATTCGTAATACTAATAGAATAAGTACTACAAAATACTTACCTTAGAATGAGGAATGAATTCTTCAGACAGTTTTTTCAAAGGTGGGTCATAATCCATTATTAACTGTCCCAGCCTTGGAAAACTAGAATCACTGTAGAAGATTTGTCAGTATTAATCGGGAGAAAAATATAGAAAGCATCATAGAATATTGAATAAAAGCATGCTATACTTGGCTTTCTTAACTGTATGGAAATAAAAAATCAGTGTGATTACACATACTACATTCATTATAATCATGACTCATTACTAAAAACTAATTTTCACGTGCACCTTTCTGGAATTTCAGTAGCTTTATGTGTGTGCATGTGCTTGTTACTGCACTTAGATACACAATGAAGCATTACATAAAATTCCTAAAATCCTGACATCACCAAGAAATTTTTTTTTACCTCTGCAGAATTACAATTCCAGAGATTTTATAAAAGTAAACACCTGCACAGCAAATCACAAATAAAATTTTATCAAGGCATGCATTTACTAAATCTTCTAGTAGACATAGCATACTAACTGTTGGTAATAAATTTAACATATCTTCAAATTACAGCAGAAACTGTTATTTTTTAAATCGTCAAATCTTAAAATAATTCATTTTTTTTTTTTGCATTAAGATGTTCACAATAAATGAAATACTCTTCTATTCCTTGTTGATTATTTACCATTTTAATACAAATAAGAACAAATACAAAAACTGTGGTTTAAAAAATTTAAGTTCTAAACACACGGTCTTAAATTTTTTTAACAGATAAAAATGTTAGCCTACTGTTTGAAGAACATAACAGACAACTTTAACACTTTATTAGAATTTTAATATGATCAATCACTCATCTCAGATAAATTAATGGGACTCTAGTAATTGCTTTTCCTTAATTAGGAATTTAATGTCAGACATGTATTTGGTAGTTTCAGCTTCACACAAGCTTCAACAGGCATTACATAACTTTTCTGTACATTCAACTTTCACGCATCAGTTAATCCAAGAACCAAAAGCAGAATAAATTCAACGTTCTTTTAAAAAAGATAACATTTCAGGCAAGGATGTGTAGAAGCAGACTTTTCAAAAGATTCCTTTAAAATTTGATCACAATTTTAGCAATTTAAAAAATTTAAATTTTTTATGAGATACACCTATATAAAAAAACACATATCAATTTACGATATTTTTCAAAATTAAAATTATGTCTACAATATAAACATCCTTGACCAGAAAAAAACATACCATACACATAGAATAAGCATAAATATATAAAATGGATTTACGTATTCCAGTTTATTATAGTTACCTGTGACCATGAGTCATCTCATGAGCAGTATTGAAAAGCCCCAATACAGATTTCCGATCCTCAACTCTAGACAAGAGGATCATGAGTGACATGTAAGTTACAATTAAATCCAAGTAGTTCTTTGTCAAATCAAAGCTTGTGGTCTAAAAAATGTTAATCACTATCAATATAAAAATATTCATATAAAGAATACTTGAAATTAAGAAAATTTTGCATTCAAAGATTCAAGACAATAATAAATTCTTACTATGTCAAGCTGTAACTGGCAAGCATCCATAGTGGTAAGTAGCTCACATACATGGTCCTTTAAGTTAGGGGGGAAAAAAGCAATTTTTTATTTTTTACACTTAGTGAAGTAGCCATGCAACAGATTGTTTTATACAGAACATAGCAAATAAAATAAATAACTATTATTTTTTTGACATTTCTGATAAGAAATAATCTTATCACTTTCCTTTTTCCTTACTTTTGAGTGCAAAATCAAGTTTAATTTTTAAATGAAGTTTCATAAATAATACAACAGAAAAATGCTGTGACAAAAAACAATATATATTATTATTATGCACACACGCACATATATACATATATATATGTATAGATAGAAATGTGTGTGTGTGTGATTGTATATAATAATAACAACCATAATTATCTTCATGACTGAGTGATAGCTGTAACAGATCTGGGCAGTTGCTTCGATGCGTAGTTTGAATGACACATGACATGGCCGAATTGACAGTTGAGATAGATGTGGCCGAACAGAACATAATTTTTATTGCTGGACAAGGAATTAATTATTGAAACATATCTTTCTTCAAGCATCATCGTGGGTGCAATATGCACCCCACAATTTTATATAATGGTGTAATTAGCAGCAAGACAAAGGAAAGAGCAGTGAACCAAAGAGCGGCCAAGAAGAGAAACAAAAGACTGCAAGACTGCACAAAAAAGACCTTTTATGTCAGATTACATTCTGGATCACATAATAGATCAATATCCAGATGCTAGACTAAGATTTCATTGATAAGTGCACAATAGAGAGATTAGACGACGGATGTTTTTTAGAATTATAGAGAGTAAAGATTATGTTAGAAAAGTTATTGCTTTGTTATTTTTAGAAGGAGGAGAGGAGTTAAAGGGATCTTGTTAATGTACTATTAGAAAAGTAGATATTTTTACATACATTACTGATATTTCAGAATGTACAGCTATTGATATTTTTCTAATAAAATCTGTAATCCTCAGCCAGGACTAGAAGATTAGATATGGTAAGAAGCATAATAAATAATGAGAAGATATTGGGGGGAGGAGTGTTTTCAATGGACCAAGGAAGTGTTAAACACAAGCTCCACTACTGAATCAGCTACAAATTTATGCAAAAATTAAGAACACAACAAAAAACAAGAAAATTTCCTCATTTCCCCAAAGAAAAACAATTGATTTCAGTAAATAAAAATTGTGTTGCATATGCTATAAAATTTGCAATATTTATTAAACTGATAATGGATTTCTTACATATCAGAAAGGTGACAGGCTCATAAATGTCTGCCTGTACGTTGTGATCAACTTTCTTTTGCAACTATGTCTTTAACTTTCAGCATGAAACAATCAAAATTTAAAAGGTCATCTTTACTGGCAACACAGACAGCTCAAATAATCACATCCAATAAAGTTCCATATGTCATTATTATACATAAAAGATTTCTTCCAGGTATTGGTATAGTTATGGAGGTACCTACTTTAGTCAGGATGTAAGACATTAACATTTATGTTTTATCCTGAAGTTTTTGTCTAAGTGAATAACTCCCACATTTAAATCTTAATATACTAGTTACCATTAATGAAGGAAAAATCGCTAAAATGACAATTCCTCAAAAAGTTGCATTGTAGAATTTAATGTAACCATAGTATACAACACATAATGTAGGATATAAAAGTACATGAAAAGAAACTACCAGACAATTATGGTGTTACAGAAATTAGCCTATTTATAAAATGACCAAATCAGATATGTCAGTTTGCTACATAAAAATTACCTTCAATATGGAATTTGATCTCCCTTAGAAGCAATACAGCACACACAGAGATGTGTGGTCCTGTCAATTACACGGTCTATCAGTTCTACAGAAAGTGAAAGCCATGCAAAGCACTTGCAACCATGCAAGGGTCTGAAGAGGAGGATTGAGAGCAGCTATATGTCTTCCTAAAGTATCCCAAACATGCTCGATAGGATTCAGGTCCAGTGATCGAACTGACCACTCCATGCGCTGAATTGTTCACTGCTGAAGATAATCAATCATCCATTATGCAAGCCAGGTCGGTCTAGCATTGTCGTTCTGTAGCAGGAAATTACAACCTATTACCCCGGCATAAGGGCGCACATCATGCCTGAGGGTCACGTCTGTAGTCCTAAGCATTCCCAGTTCCACGTGGAAAGACATGGAGGTCTGTCCGTCCACCCAAAGGCAGGCATTCTTACAAACACAGGCACTGGCTCTCCTGTATGCATCACTTTCACAAATGCTTGATGAAAAATATCGGGTTGCATGTGCTTTCCAAATCAAATAATGCCTACTATCATTTGGGAGGCTTAACCTGGACTCATCCATCCATAAAGAGAACAATCCTCCATTCATCAGCCGTCCTGTAGATATGTTGATATGTCTACCTGAAACGTTCCCTTTTATGATGCGACATGCCTTGCAAGCAAATGGCTGCTCGCCTCACGTACAGACCTCCTCCCTGAAGCATTCTAGGCATGGCTGACATTGACACCAACCTTCTGTTGGCTGCAACAAGAGAGGATCTGAGTTGAGTCAGAAATGCAGTTCTATTCCTTCATGCGCATAACAGCAAATATCGGTCTTCGGCGCTTGTCATATTAGTTGGCTGTAACTCTTGGATGCCGAATCTGTGGTTAGAAACTGTTTCCAAAATCTATGAACCACAGAAAGACTCACATTCAGCCATCTGGCTAATTCGCCTTGCCTTTGGTCTTCCAATAATGCTTCATCGCAGTTCTACGGGCAAATGATGCCTGAGGGTCATGGTTATGAATTAGCTATCCCAAATTTCTTATCTCAATATCACGGCAAATTACAGACTTTCTCTCAAATATGCAATTTTATTCGCCTCACAGGTGATGCATTCTGATTGCAGCGCCACTAATTTGCATACTGCAGTTTTAGTCAACAGCTCTTATTTGACAACATACTAAAATTTTATACGAATTGGCATATTTTTGGACAAGTTAATGCTATTTTTGAGATTTTTCCTTAATTTTTGGAAACCATTGTATGTATCTTAAACCCATATCACATACGCTATTTGTTACTGGAACACCGCATCAAAAGAGACATTTCTCAGAACTGCGATTCAGTGAAACGGGTTACCACCTTTACTTGGTAAACAGATTTGAAAGCCAAATAGGAATAAGTTATCGTTCATACATGGCAATACAGACGTTTGCTTTTAAATTCCGTGTATACGCAAAATATATTTTGTAATTATTTTAAAAGTGTTGGCTCAATACCTTGGCAAAATGACACGTGTTTATTACATTAATTCTTACTTTTAAGGTGCATATTTTTTTACTCTGATTCTTGTAATGATGTGTTGTATATACTCTTGTAAATACTTTCACATCCTACATTCAGTGGTTTGTCATCATTTCTGATTTTATTATTGTAAACAATATTTTTGTATCCATATATTTCTTTAATAACTTTTACATGCACAATACAATGTCATTTACTGATATATGTTTTGTGATTAGCGAAAAATATTTATTATACCCCCCAAATGTTAAATATTTCGTAAGGGCTACTTGCTCAGTTTCTTTTTTTTTTAAATTTCAAAGTACATTCCAAATGCAAAGGTTGTGTGCAAGTGGGTGAATTTTAATGACTAGCCTAATGCACAAAATGCACTTCAATTATTTTTCAAATGTGTATTCCATATCCATGATAATGTGCAGAGACATACGACAAAGAGATGTGATGGTTTAAAAGCTGTTCACGTACGTTTATTAGTATTAATGCAATGAATAAGATTTATATTAACTAATGGATATACAAATGTTTTTCATCATTCATAATAATAAATCCATAAATTTCCAATGTTTCAATATGTATCATTTATAACAAAAATATAGTTCTCAATGTGTTTATAACCTAAAAAGCATTTCATTAATAATATGAAGATAATAGCATAAAAATTTAATGTGTATCCTCATTATCACATAATCTATGCTTTAATAAATATACATACTTGCTGATTATGCAATTTCAATTTAAAAGTAATAAAAGTAAATAAGCAAAAATGTAAAGTCGCGCATATACAAACATACTTTAAAAAAATATTTATCTACTACAAAAATTCTTTTATATAACAATAACATTCTTTTCACACGATCAGCACGAAATATGACAAATTTGGCAAACTTTTGACGACGAATAATTTGTAAACAAATTATCAGAAAAACCATTTCATAAAATATTGTCTACTCTGAAATTTCAACGATTAAAAATTTAATGAATATATAAACATTAAAAAATGACTTAAACAGTTACACTACAACAAAACAGCAATAAATATACGGCTTTTTTCGCATTTCTTCAATTAAATCGGCTTCCATTTCCACTGTCCATGATTTCACAATGAGAGCCATCGCCCTATTGGAAATTACCCATGATCCTTCAGAAGCAGAACTTTCATCTGATTGGTTGATCTCCACGTGGAACACGCTCCAGACGAAACATTTTCGGGAAAGTTTCAAACTGTTTCGCATAGCCTACCTAGGAAATGTGCCACCTAGCCGCGAGTGTCCCTAGAAGTGATAGTCCCTTTAGATCTATAAGTTGCTCATACTTGTATGGACTCTAGTAAAAATTTATTGATGCTATTCTGCTAATATTTATTGGCTGAAATCCAACAGATAGCAAGACAAACAGGATTATGGGATTTTTATCCAAACTTTCATGATATTTAATTATGGGATCAAGGTGTATTTTAAAAATAAATGAATTAAGTTTACTTTAAGTTAAATGCAAAAAAAAAATATTAATGCGGAAAGGTGATAGTGTTTTACAGCGAGACAGAAGCTTAGAATTTATACAAGGTAAAGCCAAACATTGCTGAGTGGACTGACTAGAAGTTGAATAATAAACCTATATCTGAATAAAAACCTATACTTATACAATGATGTACCAGTGCATGAACTAGCATTAACCACTGATCTCAGATAATGCTGATGGTAAAGATTTCTGGAAAGTATTAAAAGCAAACTTAGAGCCAATTTTCAGATCTCAGCTGGTGGCCTGATAGATGAGTTGTATGACCTTTAATTTAGTGTTAGCGAAGAAATGCTTGTTATACTTTGTAAATGCATCCAAGAAAAAAGGCAAACTGGGTTTGATGTTTATGAAGAACTTGTATACTTTTAACACATTTGTAAACTATCACCTGAATTTTAGTAACCCAGTGAAAATGCTATATTGGTGACAGAATTCCCTGCAGAAAATATTGAGATGATAAATGTCAATATGTTGTACAGAACTATTGTATTGTAAATGTCAATAGTTTTACTAGCACAAACTCGAAGATTAGGCAAAAAAAAGTGTAAACATACCTATGCAACCAAAATTCCTAAAAGACCAACTAAGGAACAATAACCATTGCCAAATCCTACCAACAGAAGAATCCTGGACCACATAATGAAGTGAAATTTGTGTTACAGTTGCAAGATACCACAGCCTGACATGAAAAATTGTCAGTTTAAAACAATATTTTCTTCAGGGAATTCTGTCACCAATATAGCACAAACATAAAAATTAGAAACAAAGAACCTGGGAGGGAGTGATCGGCAGCGAGCAGCAGTGAAGATGTAACTGTTAACCTTTCATAGGCTTAAATTTTTATCCAGCCATTATTTAATTTGCCAATCAAAATTTTTCATTTTCAACAACCTCTGTCACTTTCTTTACTATCTACGGTGGTATTTTCTGGATTTAGAATTATACTACAGATTTCACCGTTTATTAGCTGATTGATTACCGGCACATTGCCATTGCAATGGAATACTTCTGCTATATCATGCTCATTTATTATTTCCTTAAATTTTTTTCCCAAATTCATTAAGTGGAACACTTTCCTATATTTTCCATATCTGAAAACCTTCAAATTCATGGCTATCATCATAAAGCTTAGCAAGCATCTGCTATACAATATTGGTGATTAAAGACATGCTGTTCTACTAAATTGTAATCTTCCTTCTATCATACACTAAGGAAGTTATGCCTGCATTACATTAGTTTAGCTATTTATTATACTACTTATATCTATTTCCTGCATATGCTCAAGGCTTATCCGAGTCCCAAATAAAATATACTCCCACATACAGTTGGCTAAAGTCTGCAATTGCTGCTAAGCATAATATCAACGTAAAAGGTTATCATGCTGTTTGGGTATTCAATTATTAATATTTTAAAAAAAAGTGTTTTAGACATTACTGTGTGAGTCATTTCTCAAGCTGCCATGAGTTGATAGTCTGATAGTCATGAAAGCAAAAAATAATAAAAAAATAATTTGCCAGGTTCGCATCACGATTGTAAGTTATTCAATAGGTGTAAAATCGGTGGTCAACATAGGTAGAATATTTTGATTTGAGATGTATGCTGAGCAAAAAGGCAGCCATCGAGTCAAATTACTGATCATATAGATTTATGCTAATAAACGGTGAGGTACCTTTTTTAGTGGCAAAGTGAAATTAAGAATCAAGACCCTCCACATGCTTTATTATGCAAAAATATCTACTGCACAAGCATGAAGTATTAGGCATATACTAAAGCAAGATGCAACTCTTAGAATCTCATTCTTTCTCCCTTTTTGCAAAAAAATTCTTAGAAAAATACTTGCTAGTGGTCTAGAAATCTGATTACTGGATGTACCAATTTTGGACTTGGTGCTGTAGTCCATACAAATAAGTATTTGAATAACAATTGATGCTAGAATGCTAATACTTATTGGCTGAAATTTAACAGCTATACAAATAGGCAGTGAAACAACAACCATCTGACAAGTCTTTGGCAGTGCATTAGGTAAGATACGAAGCCATAGATTTAGAGGTGATGAGTTGGAAGCCAAGTGCAGAGGAATACATTATATATTATTTGACAAACTCCTTTTTTCCAAAACTGAATTTTGTAAGTCTCAGTTGTAAACTACCCCACAGAAATGCAAATAACAAATCAGCCAGACCAGTACGATAGTTAATATCTTAGCAATGGAGTTAAGAGCATTCAAAGCATCAACAAATTTCCTTACCAATAAGAAAACAAAAAAATAGTAAAACCACCACCTATGTTACTCATGAGATGGCATAAGTAACAAATGCTAGACAAAATTCTGCTCAAAATGCAAAGGAAAGAAAAATTATTATATTATTAAATTATTATAATTTCTACTTATTATGGTCATTGCACTAATACATTTTCTAATTTCAAATCTCAGAGTTCTAAGACAAAATGACTATGTAAAAATAACTGCTTTTTAACTTTGGCTACAATACACAGAAGTCTTAACATTTAAAATATGATACCTTGAAATCCAAAAGATCAACAAATGTATAATAATATAGCGATAGCGACTTCATTATTTCTTGGCGAATGGTGAAAACTGCATTAAGTTGATTCTGAAATGAAAAAATGCAAATTAGATCATTTATTAAAAAATACTCTTATTTTAGTTGTTTAAAAAATGAGGAAGTTATCTTTCCTTCATAAAATTTTTAATATATTTCAGTACGTCATGTCAATGCATATTTAGTCTAAAAGTGAAACATTTTACATATATACATTTTACAATCTGCTGAACTAACATGCATTTAATTACATTGAATTACATCATTGTTACAGTAAAATACTAATTAATTTGAAATAAATCAGTGCAATATTTACAAGTTAAAAACACAGCATTTTCCTAGATGCTGAAAGGGAACACTTATGAGAGAGAGAAAAACCTCTTTAAATATAAAAATTTAACCTTTTTTTTGGTAAAAAGCTACATTTTATTACCTTTAAAAATGTATTTTCAAATGTCCTTAATTTCACCAAGACTAAATATATAAAAAAAATCAACTGGATTAAAAACATTTGTGTGCGTTTTTAATCTGTGACTGCCAATAGAAGGAATATAATTGCCCTAAATAAGAAGATTCCACTGTTAGACAATCATAAAACACTATCTGTTGACTAAACAATAAAAAGCAACGTTTTCAATCATTCTTGCTCATTCTTTTTAAATAGCAAAAATAAGTTACGAAATAACTCCTCCATCAAATAAAAAAAGGAGTCAGTGGTATTAAAATTATGTAAATTACAAACACGTTTATTATTTTCTGTTAGCTGACTTAATAAGCCCTCAAATTTTATTGTGGCAAGGAGAAAAAGATTGCATCTGTCATTGCAACAGGCTTGGGCACCAAATAGGTGATAGAATGATTTTATCCAGTTCCATTCCAATTTCGAGGAAAAGCACCCCATAACAGTAATCAAACCACAGGAGGACTTTTGGCTCACCATATATTTAGGGAGCTCCCATGCTGCAAAGCCATTATACATTTACAACATCCATGCCTTCTTCAGGATTCGAACCCAGGGCCTTTGGTATGGTAGTCAGAATTACTAACCACTGTCTCATCGGGCAGCTGTGTATTTCTTCTTATTCAATACATTTAACAATGATCAACTGCTCCTTATCAGGTATTGAAATAATTCTCCCATGCACAAATGCTATGTAATACTGCTCAATATTTTTATTCATACCTTATAATCCTATTTATCAAGAGTTAATAAAAAATAAGCTGCATCCTTTACTGAAAGATTTTAAAACATATAAATATTTCAAGGGAAATAAAAGATCAAAGTACTGAAACTCTGACATAAATAAAGTTATTGAAAAAAATGCATGCCTTCATTCTTATATTAATAACACACAAAATTTATTTAAAAACTACACAATAAAAAGGCAACATAAAAACACTGTCTTACCGCTCCCAGAAAGGAATATATGTATTATATTTAGACACACACACACATTTTTTACACATTTATATCAAGAGCTTTGTCTTTGCAGCTGACAAATATTTTGTGGCTATAATGCAGCATTCAATTATTTTTAATTTTGCATTCACTTCCAATGCTATTTTATGTTCACAAAAGGATAGTACAGGGTGATTCATAGAGAAGTATATACTTTCTAGATGCTGTAAAACAGTCAAAGACATGCACCACCTCAATGAACCGTAAGGTAGATGTCTTAAAGTTTGTGTCTCACCTTGATGGAAGTCACATAGGCAACAGTGTGCGTTTCGTGACTAGTCAGACAAAATGGCGGCATCTGCAGTGGAGTAGGACTTTTGTATTCTTGAATTTAGCAAAACGGAATCTGAAACTGCTGTGTAATGGCATTTTTTATCATGATTCAGAAAAAAATCTCCAACAAGAAAATCTATCAATCAATGGCATGAAAACTTTAAAATTACGGGCTGTTCATGCAAAACTAAGTTCTGAGCAACCAAGTGTATCATAAGAAGTCTCCGATAGAGCTTGTACTCTCATTCAATGAAGCTCGGGAAAATCAATGCGGAAGGTCATGAAGTGTAGATTTCTCAGCCCACTGTCTGGACAATTTTGAAAAAGAAGCTGTAAATAATCACATACAAAGTGCTGGTGTTGCAAAATCCGAGTAGCTTTGACAAACAACAGCAATATGAATTTTTTGCCGATATGCAGCTTCGTTTTGAAAATGATGATTTTGCTGATTGTTTAGTTTTCACTGATGAAGCAACATTTCATGTCAGTGGGAAGGTAAAGAAGCATAATGTTTGCTTTGAGGGAACAGAGAATCCCAAATTCACAGTTCAACACGTGCGAGATTCTCCTAAACTAAATGTGTTCTGTGCACTGTCCAGAAAGAAAGTGTTCAGCCCCCTTCTTTTTTCATAAGCAAACTGTCATGGTATCCACTTTTTTGGATACGTTAACTCTTTGGCTGATGCCACAGTTGGAGGATGACATTGATAACTTAATTCTTCATTTGGATGGTGCACCGGCACACTGGTAGGTCTACGTGCCAGATTACCTCGAACTGGATGAGCCGTGGAGAACCATGTTACCTAGAAGTCTAGACTTAACACTTTGTGATTTCTTCCTGTGGAGGTACCTAAATGGCAAGGTATTCATCCCTCCCCTTCCATCTGATCAAGCAGAGCTGAAACAGTGCATCAGAACCATTAATGATGGACTTGATTCAGAAACTTTAACATTATTTTTTTCACAATTACATTACGATTATGTAGTATTATATAAATTATAGAGAAAAATATAAGGGGTAGATAAATAAAACTATTCTTTTAAAAGGCCTCGATCCAAGAAGAGGGTTGGGAATCCCTAGTATAAACTAATATGCAGTGTCAAGTAAGTAAAGACTACACTAGCTTTATGATACTTTTTTACAATCAGAGCCTAGAACCTATCCCATTGCAATCAGTGAAATATGTAGACATATTCTGCAAGTACTGATAACTGACAATGGATGATGCATACTTATTAAAGAAAAATAATACATATTTGTCCTCCAAAAATCAAAAAAAAATTGAGTTTCTTTAAATCACATTAAAAATGCACATCTGAACTAAAGTCATCATTACTTGCATAAAAATACCAATTAACAACATCATGTTATAAATATTATTCTTATAATGATGGAATAAATTGGATTCAGAAGCTAGATAACTCGATAAGACATTAAAAAACATTTTAATACTTTGGTACTTAAAAATAATAAGCTTTACTTCTTCAATCAATAAATTAATCAAATAAAAAACAGCAGTGGGTGGATAGACTGATGAAGAAATCCAAATAGAAGTCTGCAGAAACAAATGGTGCAACTTTGACGGGATCTCTGTCAACATTCAAGTTTGATGGTAGCTAGCTTTGGTGGTCAACAGGATAAGACACAGGTACTTAAAATACTTCCTTTTTTCAAAAAATGCTTGTTCGCAGTTATTTTCTGCACAAACAAACAATTTTCACTTTAAAAAAAAACCAGAGAACTGCTCATATGCAATATCCGTAAACTCTGACTTTGTACACTGGCTACAATAACTTGCAATGTGCATACTTAGGTTGCGATATAAATACATTTTGGTAACATTGTGGGTTGCCAGATAACTATTATAATTTTCTCTTTCCTCTACCCCTGGATATCAACTTGTATTCCGACTAAGATTTGTACTTAGGCAACCTCGGGATCGAGGGAGCAAAAACATTAATCGTAGCAGTTTCTGTTGCTTCAAGGTGAGCTTCTAGGGCCCTTGAATGTAGCTTGGTGTGAATCTGTCCTTTTGAGGTGTCAGTAACTCGATGGGACGCAAAAGTTTTCATACAATTTTCAGTGTAATTCCCTGATTTGGAGGCAGCAGGCACTGTACTGACAGGTTGCATTCATGATGACAAGTCAGATCTCTAGGCAATCATAGTTCCTGCCACAGTGGTCTCTATGGCCACCAGGAATGGTAATCCAAGATAGTGCTCAGTGATAGTTTATGAAAGAATTTCTAAAGTCTGCCATCCTGGATTGAGACCCCTGGGCAGTAGCATGATTAGCATAATTCTAGCCTCTCTGAGGACTTTTGACTGATGACCCACCCCTGCCTGATTATGGGGGATACACACAGCTGTGCTCAACCTTTTGGTTGCAAGACACATATACAGACATAAAGACTTACTTACGTTCACCTTCCTCAAACATTCAGACAATAAGTTTCCCTAAATTTTAAATTGGGTTTGTCCATGTAGTATTTGTTTTCAACTTAAAAAAAAATAATAATAAATGACTTGCAGAACTTTTCCCTTTAAATCACTAAACTTTATGCCAGTCTTATACAAGAATTGACCAATCACAGTGAATTAAACACAAACTGACATTCAATTGATTTCACAGCTGCACATTCACTTCTCTAATTACTTATGGATGGCCTAAGGAATAGCGGAGATGACAATAAGAATGGGTGGGATTCAAGTTACAGGAAAGTAGAAATGAAGATATCTTATCAAATATTGCAATGTTAATATTATGTGTTCTTACTGGAATGTAGGTTTCTTTTAACCCTTCAGCACGGACGTTTGCGCAAAATTTACGACAAATTCGGTTTTTAATGCACATTTTTCGCATATCGAAGCTAAGACATCAGAAGGTCATTTCTATTCCTCCTTTCTACCCTTTTCCACATCATGGAATGTGCCAACAGGAAGTCATTTCACTTTTGTTTGTTTTTTTTACTGGGCTTTTGTACTACGTGGCAGCTTTTTCGTAAAAGTTACGACACGCGTGTGGTCGTGGGTGAAAATTCGGAAAATATATTTTTTTCAAATATTTTGTAATTTTGTGTTATTAATTGCCTCGTATTACTTTAATTTCTATACATTCGGCTCTGTAATTTTTATATCGGTTCTCATGCCAAAAAAATATGTGCAACCAGCTGATTTGCTCGCATTCTGCAAGAATTATCTGATGAAGAAAAGGAAGAGAACAATACGATTTGAGCTATTCTATTCCTAGTATTACCATTCCTTATTTTCTTTTATTTGTATTGTTTAGAAATAAATAAAAATATTAAGTCAGTTTAAAGTGAGTTTTTGTAATCGTTAAGAAGGAAATTTCTTTGCAGAAGTAAGTAATGCTAAACTTAACGTTTTTTCCTATCAAGGTGAGTGTATTTTGCTTTTTTACTTGTCTATATTAGCCTTTGATGAATATTAAAATTACCTTCGATTTTAAAATATAATTATTAAATAATAAATTTTGTATAATGAAATACATCATTGTATTTCCATCTGACTAACATAAGAACTAAAAAATAATTTGCTTATATTTGAATGTGATATCATTTGTATTTTACAATAATAAGATTAATATTTTATTTCTTAACAGATTTATTATCAATATTCACTCATTTCTGTCATTTTTCGTGACGAGAATGGTAAAATAACGGATGTCGTAAAAAATACGACGCGTGCATGCTGGAAGGTTAAAGAAATAACATTGTGTTAGTTACCAGTAATTCATCCATGACTATTTTTTATTTATTATATTTCTGTAATAGCATTCTTAATGTCAGTTTAAGCAAAAGAAACACATTAGCATTTTTTTAAAATTAGCAAGTGAATATTTTTAAAATTTTTCTTACACCTTTCTACTGCAACAAGGAATATAGTTGCTTCATGTTTCTTGTAACCATATCAAGATACTTTTACTCTTTGATCTGGGATCATTGATTTGATTAACAGTCACTTTAGGCTTATCACTAAAATTATCCTTGTTTTGTTTCTATTAACAGTCACTTTAGGCTTATCACTAAAATTATCCTTGTTTTGATTGCATAACAGTAACTATAACAGAAAATAAGCAAATAATCTCACATAAGCATGAAAATGTACTTATCAGTTTGCACATTTCTGAGAAAACTGTTTCTTACTTCCTTGGTTAGTGATAATACATCAATAATACAATTATTTTCAAAAAGTAACACCAAAGCATTTCATAAGATAATTAGCATCCAGAAATAATTAAAAAACATTAAATGTTAGTTGCTTACACTATTTCCACGCGTATCGACACTAGGGAATCTCCGAACTACATGTTTAATTGCAGATTCTAAACTTTTATCTGAAAGGAATGTTGGTTTGGATTTTGCATCTCCACATGCCTTTAAAAAGAAAAGAAAAAAAAATGAATATAATACAACTGCAATAAAATATTCAATACAGTCTATATATTCTTCACAAAAATACATTAAGATATACATAACTTACACTGTCAATTGACTACTTTTATATAACATCTAATCCTTGAATTATCATTACATTTTAATGTTATACAATACATAAGAGATTATATAAAAATTAAGAAATAATTACATAGTAAATTATATGAAAAAAATTATATGTTGAAAGCAGTCATGGTATCCATTTCCCACTCTCCCAAGGTGTATGTATTGTTTATGAATACAAATTAGTTTTAAACATCCACAAAAGAGATAGTCTAGACAGGTAAGAACTGAAGATTTTGCTAGCCATTATTCTTTATACATCATTCTATAACTAAAGTCCTGAACCATCATCCTCATAACAGAATCTACTTATGACACTTTGAATTCTTTTACCATACTCAGGAGTAATATTTATTCTCATGCCACAAGACAATGACCTGCCAGATAATGTCTCTGTACATCTTTGCATCATAGTTGTTTCAAATAACAAGAGCACAAAAATTCATTGCCTTGGCTCGGCACACCAGACAACAATGTACAGAAGATTCATGTAGATAATTCATGATCCAAATTCATAAGATGTACAGGAGATTAAATAAACAGATGCATGTTTCAGAAGAGCATGTATGACAGTTTTGACCATATACATATCTATTTTGATGACACCATGCCTCATCTTTACAAAAAACTTAATCCAAAATGGTAATGCTACCACAAACGAAGTTTTCACAAAACAATAGTAAGAGACATGATATACAATATGACAATGTTCAATAGCTGCTCCTCCCAAAAGACTTATCAAACTCCTTTTACTTCTGAAGAATTCATTCTTCCTCACCATCAAACTGATTTAGCATTACCTTTTGAAAAACAGAACAATTTAAAAATCAGAGAACCACTGCAAACAATATACAGATGGATTACTAATTTGTTAAAATATGAATACAAGTGCTGGAATGTTTTCTAAGTTGAGTACTTAGGTATTAGTGAAACAATCTTGGCAATTTTTTACAGAAGAAAGAATATGACGACTTATAACTGAAAATGAAAATCCTTATTACATACACATTTGATGTTAGAATTACGTATTCATTCCATACTTTGATCAATAAATCTACTTACTTGTGGGTCTTGTTTCTCTTATTCAGGTGAAAATTTCCCACCCATCACTTTAAAGAAGAGATTCAAAACATCCTTTAACAATTTTGCACCAAAATACATAATCATGGAAAAAGTTTATTGCAGTTTTTTCCACTGCAGGTATATCTCACAAGTGCATATTTAAAAATTGAATTTAAGGCAAAAAATGTCCTCATACATAATATATAAACAACCTGAGAGGGAGAAAAGAAAACACTAATGAAAATGATAATGTTAGTTGTTAGAAACTGAAGAATTATTATATGCATGGTTGGCAACATTTGGCATATTCTGAATATTTGGTGATTTCTACTGAGGTGGTTATGCTAATATGTTAGACCCTAAATTGCTTATTTTGTATATTTCAATTCAAGATAGTCTTTAATGATAAGGTGGAAATAAATACCTCATGACATGACACTCACATACTTGCTAAATTTTCTTAATAAATTGGAAACAGTAGTTCTATCAAATTTGTCATTGGCTTTTCAATTTATCCACTACACCGTGATCTCTACACTAACCATTAAATGTTTAAAGTTTCTGAAACTTAAGAATTTAAAAAATAAAATTTATCCTTTTCTATGACATCTAGAATTGGAGAATTTAATGCTCACTAAACAGAAGCTGGCATGCCATAAGTATTGTTTTTCTCCCATCTAACTAAGATTTCTGCATGTCACTATAAAACACCTGCACAGGGAATCGTACCACAGCTAATACTGATACATAGCTTGATGTACTGATGCTGGCCCAAATCCCACTTTTGACACTTCAGTGGTTATGGGAGGGTTAGCAACTTTTTATGTATCCTAAACAATAAATGAAGCCCCAGTATTGCCATGTCTACATGTCATCTTGCTAGATTTGGATGATCTAAAATCCAGAATTGCTGAAGTTCTAACATTTCTGGATCTCGGATTTTGTACACTATATCATTTTACAATGAATTCCCTATTACTGTAACACATTCTGGAACAAGTGACGTGCCTTTTCTTCACAAGATGCATGCAAAATTATAACAATAATTCCTTTCTCCACAGCAAAATTTCTCCTTAAGTGTTCCGTGGTGTTTAAGAATAAGCTGCAAAGTAAAATGGCTACAAATTGTTAGTAAGGTGCAAGTAAGTTATTTGAAATAAGTTAATTAATAAGGAAGTTAGTTATCTGGCAAGTAAGTTATCTGAATTGGTGCAAGTAAGTTATCTGAAAAGTAAGCACCACTCTCGGAATGCTGCTGAGTAACTGTAGCAATATCTTGTTTTCCTTAGTATTTTTTACCTTTAATTTCTGATGGCTGGCCAGTCACCTGCAACAGAGCTTTAAAATAAAGGGAAAGGAGTTCACTGAGTAACATAATGCTCATTCACTGCACTGAGTTCATCATGTCCATACCTGCTGTGATGTCAAAATGAGAGGCAATTGTTTATTATTACTCTTGAACTACATGCCAGTGGTAATTGATATGGCTGCAAATGGAAGGCAGCCACTTTTTGGCAAATTAGTATCATTTGTGGTTCCTCCTACAGATTCTGATTCCAGACAACCCATATAAAGAATTCTCGGTACTTTAGGATTATCCCGTCGACCATTTTTGCCAAGCCTGATATTATCGGCAAAAGGTGGCTTTTGCGACAATAACCGCAAATACCTGTACAATCCTTGACTATGCAAGTTAGTTTTCTTTAGCATGTTAGAATATACTGCTTTTTTTTTACTCTGCTGCAAAATTATTTGAATTTGAGATTTGCCTAGCACCAAAGAGAGTGCAGTGGCATATTTTCAAGAGTATGGAATCATTTCTTCTACGAAAATGTGCGTTAATGGCCACAATATGGTGTTGTATATCAAAACTGTTAAGTAATGGCGGTGGAATGTAAAGGTGAGAGATAAACGAGTAGCTATTCAAAAAAGCACGTGGTTGGAGAGCTCAAAACTCCCGTTTCTGACTGCCCACCAGTTTATTTACTGCTGGTTGCAAGAATTATCATCAACTGAATGGGGAGAAAAACAGCTGGATTTAACAGGAAAGACAATTGTTGACTAGAACAATTATATTAGGTAAGTATGCACTCATAGCCTTCTACAATGATATTCAAAACAAATAGGAAGTCTGAACAAAATTGTAGAGATAGATGAGAGCCTTTTTACAAAGTGTAAAAACCAAGTTGGTTGTATTTTTTCAAAACAATGGATATGTGGGGGAATCTGCAGAGAGACCAATGAGTATTTCATCATAAAGGTTCCAAATTGAAATGCAGTAACTCTAATGGCTGGAACAACGGTTTTCTCAGACTCGTGGAAAAGTTACAAAACTGATGAATTGGAAGCAGCAGGATTCCAACACTTTAAAGTGAATCACCAATATAATTTTGTGGATCCTTAAACTGGTACACATACACAAAATATAGAATGATTGTGGGGTTTGACAAAATGGAGAAGCAAGAAACACCACGACACTACCTGAAAACACTTGGATTCGTATTTAAATGAATTTATGTGGCATAGGGTGCAAAAGGATAATGACTTGTCTGTTTGCACTTTAAAAGCTATCAAGGATTTTTGGTCACCAAATGATTTATAATAACATATATTGTTAGATTCAAGATTAATTCAATGTGTAATTATAAAGAAAATACAGGTTGTCATTTTGTTTTGATTCTTTTTATTACACTTTTTATTACATATTACACTTACATTTTTTTCTTATTATTATTTGATACATTTAATGTGTTTAGAATGTTTATTTTGGAAATTACTTTTCATTATGATGGCACCAAAGGATTTCCGCGAGTGTTTAGAGGTCGACGGGATAATCCTAAAGTATCGAATTCTCTAGTACAGTAAACCACACTGAATAAGTCTTAATCTACCATATATTCTCCATTACTGTCCATAGATCGCTGCTTTTCATCACTAAATTTCCATCCTTCACTGTACAACTCATTTCCTCTATTGCGGAAGACGTTTAATTCAACATAAAGATTCTCTACATTGTCATATTCCAGTCCCTAAAAAAACTGCTGTGATTGACTTATATTCTATTGAAGCTACAGCCAACGAATACAGAAAGAGAAGTATGAGCTCCCACTCAAACTCTTATCATCTCCACCAAGGCCGAACACATATGTAGGATTTTTATTGTTCAGTTGGAGTATTCTTCCTTAATGTTTCACTAGCATATTTTTTAGTATTAAAAGTTACAATAAAATATATTGACATTAAACTGAACAGGTTAAAAAATAACAGCAAATTTTTAGATAATTTTCATATACTGGCTCTTTTGGCCTCACTTATTCAGCACTTCACTAACATTTATGCCAATTTAATAATACACAACAGTGTGAAAAAACTTGAGCAACAAATTCGCTTTTCAACATATAACCATGAAATTGTTGAAGAGTGTTTTCTGTGATCAGTACAATGGAAAGCTACCTCAGTAGAAAGGTGATGTATGTGCAAATATGAGCACCATGATGACAGAAAGTACATCAGGGCATGCAAAATGCAAGCAGTCAGCATGTGCAGTGCAAGGCAACTTAAAAAATATGCATTTCCAGCAATTCTTCTTCAAGTGAAAGTGATACTGTATGTGCAGTATGGATGAAGAACAAGAAAACATCAGGGTGCCTTTACATGTGGTAAAATGATGGGCAAGCTTGAGGAGCAGTTTTAGGTTTGTCACCTAAGAGTTCGGAACTGATAAAACCATTGTTTTACAAGTTTGAAAAGCCTTACAAATGACAAGTACAGCTGTAAGAAAAGATTGGTAATGGTCAGCCAAGGAAAAAAATGGTGACTGACGACTGAGGCAAAAAGAGATCAAAACCAGAGTGGGCAACATTGCCCAGTTGCTACACACGACAACTATATGACAGGTGTCTTGGTTTTACTGTGGCCAGACAATTTCATAAAGGTGGCTCTATTAGCTCACCATCCTGAATGCTGCATGGTACAGACAATAGCCTATCAGTGACACTATTTACAGCAATGCAGAGAATACAAAGACTGGACAGCTCACAAATGAAGTCCTGTCCTCTTTACCAATGAGTTATTTCAGTCTGACAGGCAATTCTCAGCACCAGTTGACATGGAGAGAGGTAGGGACATGCTTTCATCCCATTAACATCAGGGAAACAGAGTGATGGGGTGGTCCTAGTGTGCTTGCATGGAGAGGCATAATGATGAACGGATGGATGGAGCTCCATATTTTTAACAGAGGTTCACTTACTGGAGATTGTTCCTGTGATCAGGTTTTCCTCCTCCACATGCATCTTTTCCAGGGTGCCATTGTTCAAGACTTTGTTCTTACGGATGACAATGCAAGACTCATGCTGTTGAGGAGCTCCTGGAAAGTGAAAATATTCACAGAATGGATTGGCTGGCATGCTCCCTTGATTTAAATCTTTTTGAAAATGTGGGAGATACTTTAAGGAGATGACTGGTGGTATGATCTTATCCTCTGGAGAACACCAGATAACTGAAACAGATGTGCCTTGAAGAATGGAAACTCTTACCCTAAGAACTGTAAAATAATCTGGTGTTTTAGTATCAACAGATGGCAAATACAACCATTGCAGTTAGGGGAAGTCATTTTCCTTACTAAAGCTTTTTGGGTTGTTTTCTCTCTTGGCTACATAGTTTTTTGTACCTATGGCATTCTGTCCCGACAACATTTTACTGTTAGTTCCATACTATGCATCTAATTCATTTTTTTGCTACTATGATTTCCTCATCCTTTAAAAACTACATTGTGCCCCTGCAGCATCAATTTCTTGTCTCAGAGTTGATTTTTTGCAAAATTAGGGCTAAACCTAGAAAGTTGCTTAAGTTTTGCACATTAGTGTATATTCATAAGCGGCAGAGTGATAAGTTTATTTCCCCTGTTGCGTTCATCAAATACATCTTTGCTTTACAGAAAGGGGAAACAGAAATTTCACAGTGCAGATGAAGTTGATTAATCCAGTGGCACCAGTCAATGTGTCACAGTCAGTCCAACGACTAATTTCATCCAAACTTTCACATACACCATCCAGAAATTAAATGAAAATCATCATAGAGTATATGCCTCTACACTCATCTTGTGAGACACAGTTTCTTTAAATGCATTTTTTTTATTATTATTATTTAGGTAAAATTCATTGATCTTCTTTGACAAAACTTTTCTCTTTGTGGTGTGAAGGAAAGAATATGCTTTTTCAATTATCCCAAAACCGTTTCTGATACTTTGGCAAGAACTTAAGAATGAAAGATGTCGCATACAATGCTAGTAAATAGCTTTTGACTTATGTTTAGTAGTATGGGCTTGCGTCCCTTAAAATTGTCTGCTCATAACATGAGAGCCATCATAATCCTCTAAAGTACTCGAGGTCTATAACCAAATCTTTCAAAGTTTTCAATATTACCTGTGAAATACTTTGTGCAGTTGTAGAAATAAGAAAAACAAAACATAAAAAAAGTTGGAAGAGATTTGCTTGATTGTTGCAACATCAACTGTTTCATCAATCAGGGCAAAGAAATATTTTGATTTTCTACTTGTTCTATAGACATCTTTTCATCAGATAACCACAGGTTTGAAGTATTTCATTCCAGACCATGAAGCTTGTAAATAATGCTTTTTTCTTTGCAGTTCCTACATGATCTTCCAGCATTTTTTCTCCAGACTAAATGGAAGTCTTAAGATAGCCTTGAAATTTCCTTCACTTTTAGAGGGTAAATGATCTAAATTAAGTGGCTTCTGACATCTATGCCTATGTAACGCCCAACCTTGTTTCCCACACAATGTTATGGTTTTTATTATGGGCTTCAGGCACTCTGGATTCTCTTTAGCCTCTTTGATTTTATTTTGATTCAATAAAGCACGCACATATTTTATTTGCAGTTGTGCATTTGTCTCAAGTTGGCATACTGAAAAAACAAATTTTTGTGATGCTGCAAAGGTATGACTGTTATTGAAATATTGTTAGCCACATTTCTATTTCTTAAATCCTTCTTGCCCTAAATAGCAACAAGCTATAAAGATGTGCTTCCAACATAATGCATAGCAAAAATATGCAATATTTGCAGTATGCTACATCTTCTTCTTTAGAGATACCAGCCAGGAAAACTTTCCAAACAATGCATGCTGGAATTTTCTGGAAAACCTTTTGCTTGAAACAATACTACATGGGAACACATAGTTTTCAGATGGCTTCCATGTAAATGTTAACAGTTCCAAAAAATTTGAATTTGTTGGAGGGTTTTATTTCGGCAGCATAATGTCATTGTCATCTATACTTAAATTTTGAAAACACAACGAACTCTCCTTAATATTAGTACTATGGTTATCACAGGAACTGTAACTAGATATGCCATTATCCATCACTGAAACACAGCTATCTGCTACCAATAAGGAACTACTACGATTACATCAACACTACTCGACTACTTTGGCCTGCACTATATTAGTTTTTGTTTTTCTTAGTTTGAAAAAATTCAGTACAGAAGCACACTTTCATTTTTCTTTTTAATTTGGAATAATAATATGTTAATACTTCAATAGAAATTTATATTATCACAAAACGAAAAATGACTGAGGGCACTAAGTAACCATAATAATTTAATAACATGCTAATATTCTCACAAAATCATGCTCAGTTAAAATAAGTGTTGTTTTAAGGAATATTCTATACTGGAAATTAAAAAAATTGGCCAAAAATTAATCACTAATGCCAAAGTATCAAAGTTATTGAATATCAAACCTCATGGCTTACGCAAATCAAAACACTTCACAGACTTTACTCACCTGATAACAAGACTCACAAAGGACACTACAATACTTTTGTTCTCAACTGCATCAAAGCTACTAGTAAGAGTGGAAATGACTATAAAAGAGAAAACTATTTCAAGCCAGAAAGCAATGTTGCCACTTTTTAAAAAAAGGAGATTAAGAACAAACAGGTGCAGTGATTTTAAAAAATCTAGAATTTTGGTTTAATCCTGGGGGGGGGAGACTCTAGTCCCATAACCCCCCCTCCGACAATTTGATTTACCACTCTTCTGAAAAATCTCATGGCAGGTGATAGAATTTTCTGTGAATCTAATACTAGTTTTGTGATAAATCTAGGGATCTGCCTGGCCTATAAACATTCTGATATTATGTAAGAAACTTGTAGGAAACCAATTTTTCATTACCTGTTACCAAATGATACAAAAATTTGGATGCATTTTGCCAACCAAAGTATGACACACACTAATTCCCTCTATCTCATTTCGATAAATAATCAGAACCAAGTATCCAAATTTATTGTGAATCCATAAGCTTGGTTTTCCAGTATTGTGTTATGAACCCTAAATTTCTTTGCTACAATAACCTTATTTTCATTCTCAGTGAGTTATAATAAGTTTTTGTCTTTCAATTCCTCAGCTCTTTCTACAGTTTCTGGTCCTTGGCTACATCTTATTAAAGTGCCCAAACCAGTACTGACATGCACATTTTGATACAGCATTCTTGCTATACATAACATTAGAATGGAAATATATCATCAAGATGCTTCTCATGCCCTGTATCGTAGATCACACTGATACAAAATGTCTGATATATGCTTTCTGGACTTTTATTTTACAGAAGTAACATACACTACCCATTCCAGTACCTTTTATTAGATGGAATATATGGCAATCCATCAGTAACAAGAGAATTAGTTATAAAGACAAAATATAAAAATACTACAAAAGAATGAACATAATATAATAAAATAGGTTACACGGAGTACATCATCTACTTAAATGATGAAGCAACATTTTCCACAGCAATTTTCTTCTGCTAAGAGTTTAAGGAATGAAGTGATAATTTCCTGGCTATATTTTGTCTCTGTCCAAATAACCAGTTCCTCGATCAAACCCCATCCTGAACTTAAGCTAATACTGAAACTTAGGTGAGAGCAGATGACAGGCATGAATAAGTCAAAACACAGTCCCTATCAGTAGGAGGCATTATGAATTAACAGCAAGACTCAAATTTTTGTCCAAGAGGCCTTAGCATAAACTGCCCTCAGCCAATTTTAATTCTTCCCACACTTTGTAACAAACTAATGAGAAATTTTCCCTTAGCCACATATTTGAATGCAAACTCATCTCAGTTACAAGCATTTATTATCAATTTATTATTCATACAATTTTTCACTTAATTATCACTAGTTTATTACACACAGCATCAGCAAAAAGGTGGCTAGAAGCTTCATTTCCTTACACATTGATCTTGGATATACACTGACAAGCCTAAACATTATGACCATTCCCACAGTTTTCAATGAACTGCTCTGGATGACGCGGAGAGCACGTTATTTAGTAGAAATGGCATTTTAATGCTGCTAGAGAAGGTAAGGATTCATTCTTTCACTTACTTTTTGTGAGTGATGGGAATGGCTGCTGATCTAAGTGTATATACAAAAGGCAGATTGTAATGGCCCAAAGACTCGGAATGAGTACCTTCGAAACTGTGTAAAACTCCAAAACTATTAAAACATGTTTTTAAATCAGAATCAACTTACAGAGGACGGCAGGAACAACATCCATCATAAATTGATGACTATATGATATGAAAATAACATTTTAATATTTCATAATTTAATACTAAATGAAATAAAAATATAAATCTAATCAGATATATTCTGCTGTATTAGCATTAAACAGCCAAAATATCACTCCTGCTGCATAAAAACATTTACATGACATCAAAAATATAATACTGTACTGTACACTGAATGATTTGAATATCAGCACACAAAATAGCATTTTTTGTAATATTTTGTAAAATATGATGTTCTGCAAGATGTAAAGTATGTACAGCCTTATTTCTATCATGAATAGTAAAGGTTAAAAACAATTTTATTTCGTTTTAATTTGTCAACTATTACGAATTATCATTTTGATTTTTTATCAATTTTTGTTGACTATTAGCAGTTATTCCTCCAGAGTAGATGATTTTCTCTTGACCCACCTACAAATAGTTTAAAATAATTAATAAAACAGAAGACTAGTAATTTTTACCACATTGATTAAAGATTTAAACTGTAAAGATATTTCCATAAATATTAAGCTTTCATAGTTATAGCTGTGAATTAGTCGGATATACAATGATCTGCATACAATTGACAGCAGCATAGCAGATATTTAACGTAAGCAAAATCACGTTAATTAAAATTCAGTAGATGTTGCTTAATGAGATTACAGCTGATGTTATCATTCGGATATTATTGTCGAACTGCCCAAATCTTGCACACTTTCATACAGAAAATACATTGTTTCTCGTGATCAACTATTTTTTAGTTTAATAGTTTAACTGTTTATTTGGATAATATAGTTCAACCTATATAGGATATCTACATATAGATATGTGGAGGATATAATAAAATATGATGCCTATACTAAGAAATAATTGGCAACCTCAAAATAATTGAGTATTCTAAATTTGGTATACTCTCCCTAAGTTCATGTTCTCTCCCAAATTCGAGATCTTCCCAAAATCATATGACCATTACATAAAACTTCTTGCAAAGAGAACTAAAACCTAAAATTAATCAATTGCAGCTTAGCTGTATACATGCACCTGCCTAGTATAAATACTACTTCTTGAGGAATTACGTCATTCCTTCTCAACTTCTCTTCCCCTGCCATGCTTGCCTTCCTTAATCTGTATCTAAGAACACGTGCACATAAAAATTATTGTACTCAAGAATGATCGAAAATTAGCTTGTCTACAAAAAAAAAAAAAAAAAACCAAAGGTTTTAGATTTTAAATTACGTCCAACGGGACTTTTTTTTAACATTTTGTGTGTTACTTTATTTATTAAATATCATGTTCTTCGCACTTGAACCATAAAATTCAGTTAAAGAACAATATCGCAAAATAATTTTAAACTGAGCATATCTTTAGAACTTCCGATACAATCTCACGCATTGGAGATAAAAATGTTTTTTTCTGTATAACGCTGCCATTGCTAGCTTTGAAATCCTTGTTAATCAAAAATTCGTTAACGTTTTACAAAATATGAAATCAATAATAAAACAAATTCCAAATTTCAAATTTGGGTTTCCGGATGCCCATATTCGTAGTAGGATTACATCATTCAAAATTGGTTGGCTCCAAGTACAGTCACTTTATCACAATGTGACAAACATACATACATTTGTGGAGATTCTTCATTACTTAATTTCTTCAAATATAATACAGGACGATTATATTTTGTGGCAACAATTTGAAAAGTGAAACAGACATTCAGAGTGTTTCAACGCAAAACGAAAACAATAGTCCTTCAGGGACAAAACTGCTTTGGACTTAAGGAAAAAAAAAATGATGTGCTAAAAAGTAAAGATTGTGATTCGTCGAATTAAGTTTTGCTAGCTTCGTCTTCATGCGTTTCCATTCAACCATTACGACTGATTAAGCAACGAGAATTAAAATATCACATATATATTTGGATAATACAGTTTAACATACATAGCTATAAAACCTTAGTATATTTTAACTTTTTATTTGGATAATATAACAAAAATATTAAAGAATAAATTTTTTAAACTGAACTAAAGTCATCAAAGTCACAGAGAAATGTTACCAAATAGCTCGGCTTTGATTTTAGTCAACCAAAATTTAAATTAATTTTAAAATTAGACCAAAGAAACAAGCTTCATTTGATGTAAGTTTTCACAAATACCTGCTTTGACAGTGCATAGGTATTTTGACACGAAATTGGACTTTTTCGTATATGTAAATTTACATTTTGACACGTTTTGAAATTTGGCATATTTATTATAAGCGATAATAACGAAAATGCATTTTACACACCCTGTTAAAACTATTTGAAAGTATGAACAATGGCTTATTTTCAGTTCATCTGCAATGAAAAAAAAAGAAAGGAAAATAGGTTGCTATAAATTAAGAAGTTCGGCAAGTGAATTATTCTTGGCACAAACTGAAAAAAAAATCTGCCAAGATAAATTTTTAAATTTCTCACAAAAAATTAAAAAATTTAATATCTAGGCATAATTTGAGTGTCGAATCAAAACGTGGAAAAAAATTATTATATTATTTCCGAAAAAGTCTGATTTTGTATCACAAAATACCTAAGTTAGGACAGTGGCTATATATGAATGTAATATATATCCTAAGTCACGCTTTCAAGACACGAAAAACGCAATTTAAATTTTGTCAATTGGCCCATGAGAACGGGAGATATAGAACTGTCCCATTTTTTTGCACAGTGTACATTAAATTAGTTTAATTCCATTGTTATTTGAAAGGAAATTTTTCTCATGATTTAATGTTATGAAAAAAGGCTGTGGACAAACATGATCACATTAACTGGTGCCAAATGTAAACCTTACAACTATGGATTAATAAAGTGATCTGATTTTAAAACAGCTTAACTATTTTTTTTTAATTTAAAAAAAAAAAAGATTGACAGATTCACAATAAATATACATAAAATGAAAGCTAAACTGTCTCCAAAGAGTTTTAAGTGAATTTTTTCATTATACTGACCCAAATTTAAATTTTTCATTTCCTTCAGAAAGGAAACTAGCCATTGCTTAAAAATTTTGGGTTATAGTATATTTAAAGGTGCTCCTTGGATTATCGCCAAGTTGTTCTTTCATTTATGGTAACCTGAGTAGTTGTATGTCGTGGAAACCCACGTTTTGACGTAATTGGTTGCATGATTGTGGTGAATTTGAATAATGTGAAAAGATTTGCAAGGGCTTGTTTGTGTGTTCGATGTTGGTTAGGAAGTACGTTGCTTATTTTATGATTTACACAGTAAAATTTCTGAATGTGGTACCATAAGGTATTTCTCCCGTCTTCATGATGTAGTGGTCATCACGCTGGACGCGTATTCCAGAGGTCTGTGGTTTAAGTCCTGGTGAAGGCGTTGCTCATTTCATCTCCATTGCTTTAAAAAGAATACCTAATATTTCTACAAGTGGCACCCCAACTAAAAGGTCGTGGATGATGATTCTTTACCACCAGGATTTGGCAATTGAGTCTCCAAAACCCCAGTTGCCCTTTAAAAGGGGGAGTATATAAGTTATTTCTCCCGCCTTCGTGGTGTAGTGTTCAGCATGCTAGGCGCATATTCCAGAAGTTAGTGGTTCAAGTCCTGGCGAATGTGTTGCTCATTTTATCTCTGCTGCTTTCAAAAAATAGCTAATGTCTCTAAAAGATTAATTTGAATTTGCATACGACTTGGAACAAAAGGGAAAAAACATTAATTGACTGGTGTGTAAAGGAAGGTTTATTTAATAGCCATTATAAGTGTCCTGTTTGTAGGAAGGAAATGCATACGGTCGAACATTGGAGGATACAGGCACTATGGGGGATATTTCCGACTCTTATTTCTGTGAATTTATGTGGCAATGCCAGATTCTAGGATAATTTTAGGAAGTTTTTGGATGCTGGTAAGGAATTTGTTTGACTGAAAACACGGAAATTTTTAAATACGGTAAGTGGATATTTCCTTTGTGTAGTGCTAGATGAATTTCCCCTTTTTATGTTATTTCATTTTTTTGATTTAAAATGTAGTTTATTGAGGTTATATATTTTTCATTTGGCTCTACTGTAGAATTGGCTGCTCCTTTGACTTTTTAAGTGAAAACAGATCAATGTGTACATGGACAAAGGTCAAGGGAGTGCACAAATTTGTGCGATTCTTTGATGTTTTTTAAGTGAAAATAGGTCGATGTGTACATGGACACTTTAGTTTGTGCATTTTTTTGACTTGTTGTTTTGGCTTTGTGTAGAATTACTGCAATGCAGAGCCAAAATGACAAGTCAAAGAATTGCACAAACTCGGTGTATATGTACCGCCAATGGGCACACATAAATATATTTTAACCAAATTTTGATATACTGAGACCAAAAATGATAAAAACATTTTATTATATAACTTTACTGAATACTTTCTATATCCTATAATTATATAGAGAATATTATAGAATACTACAGTAGAATATTATAGAATAGAATATATTGAATATTACAGAATACTTTCAATAAATTCTAGACTACACGATGTAGTAACAATTGCAGTACATGAGTGTCACGATATTTTCCTAATCACAGCAATTTCACTTCTCACCGAATGATGACATATAGTCCAACTGCTAAAACATGTGTTTCGAAGTAGACTGTTTGCAGCTCAATGACAGCTAATAGAAACAAGTTTTTCCAACTTTCATTGATTGATGGCACCACCATAATAACCTATTGCAAAAAATTTAAATGGTAAGTCACCATGTACTGATGACAACATGTCACGTGAACTAATTTCATGAATAAACTGCCATGTTCTGAAATACAAAACTGATGTCACTATAGTATGCTGATACATATGTTGAAAAATAAAAATTACATTCCTGCATCAATCAGACTCTCATAAATATTAAATGAATGTATACATCTTATATTAAAGTACTGCAGATACAGACAAAAAATTAAAATGAATGTTTATTTAATAGCTATTTCCTAAACTATTACAATAGGATTATGCATAGAGATATAAATCAAAACTACAATAGCAAACTGCATTACTTAATCAATTTTCAGTCACTTGTGTTCTAGTAGAAGCTAATTTTATTTTGTGGTGATCATGTGGTTCATGAAGACTCAACAGTTGATTGATTGTGTCGCCATCTATAAACACCAGTGAGAAGTGCTGCATCGCATGAGGAGGACCCGATTCTTGGTCTGTTTACTACGAGTCGAACTCTTTCCACTAGCCCAAAAGAGTCCCGTTGCAAATCTAGGTCTTTCAAATTTGCAAGCTTTGAGTTGCTCTCGAGACTGCTACACACTCACAAGCACACAAGCATCTATGATGCGATATGAGGAGATGTTCATTTTGTGGGCGTGACCGTGAGCCCAGTGCTTTGATGTGATTCATTGTTCCGTTTGATGGGTGGTGAGTGTGGCGAAAGGGATTTATTGATGGCTGGCATGTGTGTCATCATTAGGTTGTGGGGTGGAACGTATCACATAGTTCATCATTTGTCCTCAGTGGAGGGAAGAGTCTGTAGTTCTCCGGGTCACCAATGTGGCAATCGCACGGTTCGTGAAGCCTCGGTAGTTGCTTGCTCGAGTCGCCACCTATTAACACTAGTGAGAAGTGCTGTTATCGCATGAGCGGGACCCAATCCTGGGTCTGTTTACTACGAGTCGAATTCTTTACCACTAGTCCAAAAGAGCTCCGTTGTGGTAGGTTCAAGAATTCCAATTCTTTCAAATTTGCGAACATTGAGTTGTTTTCGAGATCACAATTTAAACAGTCTGATGATTTTGACAGATAATTTGTGTGATGTAATTTGCTTAAAAATGTCAAGATGCTTTAGTAACTACGAATGGAAAGTTATATACCTGAATGATAAAAACTGTACTAATCCTTTCACTCACTTTACTATGAGGAAATTTACTCTCTTTAGAATAAATGAATGAATTACACTTACATTTTGTCCTTAAGTTACATATTTTCTTTTCAACAGTTTTAATTAAAAAGAGGAAAGAAAGCTACGATTTATAAAACTGAAACATACTTTTACTAAATTAATGCATAAAAAAGATTAAAGGTTTCTTAATTAGTCAGACATATAACTGTAATTTCTGATGATATATTCAGAAAATTTTAGAGTTGAGAGAACCTAGGAATTTGAAACTCAGCATATCAGTAACCTATAATCTATAAGGGCAAAGAAATATGGTACAGACTGGAGGGGAAAAATAAAAATAAAAATATAACTGTTCGTAACTAAAATGAGGCTTCCAAATAAAAACATCCTTGTCATAGTCACAAGATCTATAATAAACACATTTTTATAGATCTCTATGTTTTTTTATAAAACTTTGCAGGTGACTACAAGGTACAGCAACTTTTTCGACAGAACTATTTCTAAGTTTACTGGCCATCAAAATCAAAGGATAATGTCAAAAATAATACATGACTGCTACTTAATGAAAAATTATTAATAGAAATTTGTACAACAGCATTAGTTAACAAAGTACAATGTTTGGCAGTTTATTATTCTTAAAATATTGAAATTAAAATGAAATTTATGGAAACTGGAAAATGATGGAACAATTATGTCACCTCTTGTGGAAAAATTTTTTCGGTTGGAATGCGCTTTAGCCCACTGCTTGGCGGCGATTGTTTTTGAATGAGCAATAAACGCGTCAACATGGGTAACTCCGTATATCCGCCAACATGGCTGACTGTTTGTATGTTGCGTACATTGTGCAATTCGCTGAAGTTTTTTTTTAAGTTTAAAAGGAACGCTGTCCACATGGCATTTTCTTGTAATTTATTTTCGTTATTTTAGCTTATTTTGTTCATTTGTGTATGTTGCCTATATTGTGCAATTCACAGATTTTTTTTAAAGTTAAAACGGAATGGTGTGTACATGGTATCGTTTGTAATTTTAATGCCCTTATAAAAAAAATTCCTTCTTTCTTTGATGCCATTTTGGTTACGTTTCGGCGGAGCGTGTCGGGAAGGTTATGTAACGGCATAAAATGTGTAAGTATTACAACATAAAATGTAAATAATTAATTTAAACCTAACTGACAAATATTTTAATGATCATAATGTTCGTTTTGCATATTATGTTATTATCTTTTTGTGGCAACAGTTTTCATACTAATTTATGCTTTAGAATTCTATGTTTTGTTTACAATCGGTTTTCGCGGAGCGTATCGGGAAGGTTGCAATTGCAAAGACGTTTCGCAGAAACACGCCGAATTGGCGGTTTTCAAAACATCGTCAAGCAGTGTGCTAAAGCGCATTTTCACCATTTTTTCTTTAACATGGTGTATGGTCACCTTCGAATAGATATGTATCCTCACATTTTGATTTCATAGACACCTAAAGTGTTGATCAAGTCTTTTGGAACTGCATTCTACTCTTCTAAAAGCGTACTTTTCAGCTCCGGAGGGCCCAGGAAGTAGCATTCCACACAAATGAGTTCAAGTCAGGTGAGTGAAGTGGTATATTCAAATCTTGGGCGACTTTCATTTGTGTTTGACCTCCCTCAATTCTACCAATTATTCGCCACTTTTGACCTACACTTAAATGACGACTTTGAGCCATAAATACTGATCACACTCAGAAAATTCCTTCACTTTAAACAACACAACAGAACGGAATTCCATCATGCGACCACTGCACGCTATACTGTCAATCACTGAATTTGCATATTTCCGGTGCTGACATACACGTGGAGTGCAATTTTGTGTTTAATTGTATTTAATTCACATAAATAATTACAGAATTGGACATTGGTTGCAATATTAACTTAGTGAGCACATTTTTTCTCATCATCCTTTAATTCTGAAGACCAGTGCAATTAGAGCTATGGTTTCCTTAATGCATCTTTATGAATTTGAGGATTACTCAACAGTAAAAGAAAACTTTACTTTTAAAGTTACATACCTGGTAAATATTAAAAACAGTAGGAAATTATTACATATTATTACTATTATGCAGTACAGTAATAAAACATTAGCTAATTTTGTCTTGATTTTCTGTTTCAACGAATTCATGCCTATTATATTAGTTTCAAATTTTAGAAAAAGACTTCAAACTAAAAATTCAATTTTTGAGGAAGATTCCTGTTCTGACTAACACAATTCAACAACTCACAATCTGCATCATGCATATATATTTTACTAGTGAAAAGGGAAAATTTTTAGCTAACCATATAAGAAAAACAGAAGATATTTAAACTGATAAAATCTCATACCTATTATTACAGTGAACAACTTCATATAAAATATTAATATTATACTTACTTAAAAAGGGATATTTGAATAGGCTTTAGAAACAAGCTATTACTTTGATATTAAACACTAATGTTTCAATGATTAAAAAAAATTTTGGTACTTACATATTCTCCCGTCATCCATGAAAGTAAAATACTATCGAACAACAAAAACTGATGGAGATCCCACCAATCACTCCTGTAGAGTTCTGAAGGAACTGATGCACCTTTATTTAACAAACATTCAATATTGAACCCATTTCGTTTTACACTTCGTAAAAAGGCTTTGATCGATTTCTACTTTCTTTTTTAATTAATTCTTTCATTATTTCAATTTATAACTGTTTTGTTGGTCATAGTCAGCTGACCATAGTGTCCATTAATACATATTTTTTATGGCAGGATCCCATAACGTTGAAAATAATAAATGCTGCTTTGTCGAAAGCAGATCTCAAATTTTAATATTCTCCACCCCCCAAAATGCAACATTAATGGTAAATTTATATCCCTGTTCATAAAAAACAAAAGGTGGCTTATCGAGAATCCATCGGCATCACATTAAATTGAAAGTGCAGATGTTACGAGCGCATTGTTACATCACACGCTTAATAAGGACGTATCATGCTGCTTGGCGATAGCTTGACAGTCAACAGAATAATACTTAACTGTCCAATTTTTATGCAATAGTTATGATTTTAATTTCCTTTTAAGTAAATTTATTATGGAAATTTTCAAATTAATTTTCTACAAAGAATATATTTATGATACATTCATGCCAATACACAATTTGCAAAGCACAGGACAGCTTACGGTCAGAATATTTATGAAATTTTTTACGCTTATAATGCCCAATTTGTTAAAAACAAAAATCCATTTTATTAACATTTAATAAAGGTTCTGAAAAAAACTTAAGACCTGCAAACTTATTGGTAAGATTTGAATTCTAATGTCCAGTTTTATTTTTGGCCAAAGTTTTAATGAGACCAAATTCATAATAATTTAACATCTTTAATTACTACAAAGCAATCAGATTACTGTTTTCGTTATTATACAACAAGAATATGACAGCAAAAAAATTTGCTAACAAACATTGTTCAAATCAAACAGACAGAATGCATATCGTGCTGTTTTAACCAAACAAATACAATGCATACTGCAATACCTATACACGAGAAGCAGATCCAACTGGCTTACCAATGGTTTGCAAATATGATCACAAATTTTTTCCTAGATTCTTATAAGCAAATAAGACCACAAATTTTCTTATAGTGCATTCTTATCAATACATGTACAAATGGATGCAACAGTGTTTAAAGTGAAAAGCGCAGATTAGGAAAGATGAATTGACAAAATTTATTGACAATAAAAAGTTCCTTTACTTCCTGAAATATTATTTTACTAAATTAAAATAGTTGCTTTTCTTTACTACCTTCAAACAAAGGCTCGAGAAAAATATTTTTGTAAATGATTACAGTAAAAAAACCAGCCTTAGATTTACATAAATTACGATACTAATACAGCAATTTTTGTCCTGATGAAAATGGACCTGCACCCGATTGCCCTGGAAATTAACAGCATTTTATCCAAACTCTACTTCAAACTAAGGCTATTTTTTTACCTAATTTTAAACTGTTGTATTTCTCGGCAAAAGTTTACAATTGGGTGCCCCTTGTTTTTTGGCGATTCTGTTTTGATGCCAAGATCGGCGCCAATACGACACAATTTCAAGATAGCCGCTACACAAAACCAAAACAAGAAGTCAAAGAATTTCACAAACTCCGTGTCCATGTACACATCGACCTATTTTCACTTAAAAAAAACATCAGAGAATTACACAAACTAGTCATTGCACATTTTGACTTTGTCCATGTGCACATCGCTTTATTTTCAATTAAATAAATCAAGAAGCTAAAAGTATGTTAAAACTCTCATGGTAAACAGAAATGGGGTTTCATCGCCAAAAGTGAACAAAATTTTTTGCCAAAAAACAAGGGGCACCCAATTCTACACTAGAGCCTATTTCTCTTCCAATTTGATTCTTACACATGCTATTCAAGCATTTATCATCAAGTCACAGCATTTAACTAATTACGAGAGAAGTTCTCATAAGACATGAAAAATAATTTGCTAGCAGATTTTTCATTTAAAAAAATAACTGGCATTTTTAAAGTTTTATTCATTTACTCAAATAACTTACTATATGTCAAAATGTTTAAAACACTTACAATTTCTTTATATATAATCATGTAATGAGATCAGACACAAGTCAGTCACTGGTATACATAAAAAAAAGAATAAAGCGCAACAAAATTGCATCCTGTATTTTAGGAAGTGTAGAGAATGAGTAGTAAAACTTTATTAAAATAAAATGGTATACAGTTAGATAGAACTTTTAAGTGGGTTGCTTGAAATAAGACCTTTAAAACAAGTAGCTACTGTTGAAGGAATACTTATTGAAACATCCACTAGTGAAGTAAATATTTATATTCTGATTATTCCAAACCCTACACATGTGGAAAAGTGCTTAAAATTTGTGATTATAACCTTGATAAAACCTTGCGCCACACAAGTAACAAAATATATAATAAACTCAATAACGTTAGTTAATATGGCAAATATTTCCAAATCAGCCAACATAAAATGAATAATCTAAAAAAAATTATTTTTAACTTTTTTAAATGTACAACAGCTCTTTTTAAAAATACTAACCTTTTTTATGTTATAAATGCGAGTAAGCATACCAACGCCCCGGTCATTTAATATCGTTAATTTTTCTGCAAGCTTTTGTTGGCTAGGTACAAGAGAGCGCGCCATCTCTCAAAAGTACTTTGGGCAGTCCTATTTCTGTATTTTTATGAATCACTCACTTTTTGGTCCATTTACATTAGACACATTTGCAATCTATTTCACTCAGTGTAACGCTTCAATGTTATACTGCCACCTTCTCAGAAGGAAAGTTCATCCGGTCGATTATACATGAATGTAATACAAGACGCGCAAATAATTATGTTATTTACGCATATTAAACGCACGTTCGGCCGATAGAAAGTTCTATGTTGTTTCGATGTCATTAAGTGCGCCCACAAAAACACTCGAAAACCTGCCGTAAACGTTGCAATTCCGCGGAATGACAGTTTACAGTGACGCGATATCCTCATCGACCATCAGATCATCCGATAAGCTTTTCATGAGTGGCGGAGCTCAGTCGAATTAAACGCATATTAGTTCCTCCGCTTCACAGTCGAAAGTAAAGGTCATAAAACTTTTTATATGTATCAGAAATAGTTTTCAAATTTCACATCCTGAATATGAAATAAATATCATTCTGCAATTTCCAAAGTTCTGGATATGGTAGAGGCAACTTTATTATGTTACAGCTATAGACTGCTATCAGCAAAATACTGTTTGTCTGTCTTTTTTTTTTCTTTTTAGTAACCTACTTTTTTTTTATCTGGCTTTAAAAAATTTCCTATTAATGCTATGAAATCATTTTTCTCTCAAACAAAACTGCCCTCTTACTATTTACCTTTCCATCATACCTAAGCTGGGTTTTTCGCTTCGCGCACAGAAAGACTTCGCGGATGCAAAACAAACATCCGTGTACTATATCTGTCTGTCTGTCCTGTCATTTGATACGAGAAGCTAGACTCGCCACTTTTTCAGGTGGCAAAAACGTTCCTTTCACCATCGATGAGGAAGAGCTAATATAGGCTCTGTCTACTTGTCCGACGTCGGACGGTTAGCTCAAACCAAAGCGTATATATAGTATATTATACATACGCTTTGGCTCAAACACATCAAAAATGCTACATGTCCGACTAGTTGCGCAGAGACACTTTTGTGATTTCTGCGCATTCCGACCAGTCGTGAAGAGATGTTTGTTTACATTTGGGCTGATAATCTGAGGTGTGTTTGGTTTTTCGTGTGAAGCTAAAATCAAGAGAAAAAGCTTATTTTATTCCGTTTAATAAATAAATGCTGTCATTCTTTGATAGATAACTAAAACTTTATACAAAATAAAGAACTATAAGTATATCTAAATATTTTCTTGTTTTAAATTCTTAATAGGTGGCCATTTTATACAGTTACGAAGTATATACAAATGAACAAAACTTTATACAAAATAAAGAACTATAAATATGTCTGAATATTATTCTTGTTTTAAATTAATAATAATTGATCATTTTATACAGATACGGAGTTTACGCAAAGAATCAGAATTTCTTGAAATTCTAATCAACCGATTTAGATAAATCATGTATACAATCAGTGAAATCACATTTTTATGACAAGGAACTGAAAAATAAAATAATCTTAAAGCCTTGTGTAGCTTTTCTATCATGCCCAACTAAATATTTGTCTAAAATTGCGTACAGAAGAGAGAGTGTTCAGGGGATTTCATAAGAGGAGTTTTAAGAAAAGCAAATGTAAACAAACCAGTCAGCTGTTTAAAAAAACAGAGAACTTTTTTTTTTAATCATAATTATATTTCTAGAGCAAAATTTTGTGTGGAGTTTGTTTTAAAACTTTTAGAAGAAATGAAATAATATTAAAGCCATAAAAAATTTGACTTTTTAATTTACTATTGGGTACCTGATTTAAAAAAAAATACATTTGACTCTCTTATAATTAATATTTAATATTGAAAAGAAAAAGGAGGAAATATACAAAATTATAATAAAGATAATTCTAGGTATATGTTTATAAATACATGTGACTGCATACACAACTTTGAATACAGAAAATAATTGCTCACAAATGACTTATGCAGTATTTGTTTTATTAGCATATCTTGCCCCATAAGCTCAAAAGAAAGACTTTGTACAGGAACATACAACGTGAATTTTACCTCCAAACGTATTTGATGGTATTGAAGTATGATGAGAGATGATTATTTTTGTCAGAAAAATGATAACATCGTGAGTATTTTTTAAACAAAAAGTTTATCTCTGAAAAAATATCTGTATGTTCAAAACTATTTAAGCTATAGATGACAGCATTATGTGTTGTCATTTATGTGAGTTTTGTCAAAAGAACTGATATATATAGGATCAAAGCATCTAATTTCTAGTATAAGAACTGTACTTTGAATGTCCCTCTTTTCTTTTTCCCTGTAAAATTTTAGCTTTATACTACTCAGAGATGTGAAGACTAATATACTACACAGAGATATGAACTCTAACAATGCTTGGCTTAAATGTAGTTTTTAATCAAAAATTTAAATATGGAAGTCTGAAATAATGCAATATATTTGTGTGCATATTGAGTAAAATATTAGTAAATTATATAAAAGTACATTATTAATCTAACATAATGTATTTAAAAATAAAAATACTCAGTTTAATGCAAATGTGTGAATCAATTTATACACATAAATTTTAAGTGTATGACTTATGTTGGATGTTTTAAGTAAACAATAACAAAAAAAGTTAACCTTATTATCAACTTATCTTACGCATGTAGATGTTATTACTATATTTTGCTTTATATAAGAGTAAACTCAATTTAATATAATAAACATTTAGAGTAAATAATACACTGCACCTATTAACGTAGACCATTTTTAGTACAGTAACAAATAATATAAGCAATATAATTTAATACTGTCAGTCTTCAGAGAAAAAGTGAGTTTTAAGAAGCCATTTAATGAAAAAAAATTAGAAAACAATTTTTGATGGCTCTAAAATAATTACAATATACACATGAGATAAATGCCATTTTTTTAACCCCTTTACATTACTTTTAACTCATTTGATACTTTTTTACTACTTTTCAAAACCTTGAAATACATGAGAAATTGATTTCAGGACAAACACAATTCTAGAAATATTGCTAACTGCAATGAATCAGCACACAGATATGATTATTCCTAAGAATCATAATAATGTCTTTCATGACCTTTATTTGTTAATATTTTGTTTAAGTTACCAGTGGGTTTATACGTAGAAAGGTTTCTAATACAATTACCACACTGGCATTTTTAATGATCTTTTCACTATTGATAATTTTAATTATTTTAAATGAGAAATTTTTTTTTTCATTTGTTTCCAAAATAACAGCAACTTCCTGAGTTTAATTTTTTTTAACTGGTTTGTGTGGTGGATTCCTATGAATTTTTAATGATTTTTTTTATCTCAATACATTAATTCTTCTGTAATTATTTTTTTTAATTTTCTCTTTTGAAAAGTTTTCTACGTCTTAACTTTATAGCCTTAAAATTTATGATTAACATTCAAAATTTAATTGCCCATCTTAAATTTCAAGGTTTACCTGGATTTATAACAAGTGTATTATTTTGAAGTAATTAAAAAAACTTACTGCTTTATGTCTTAGATCATGATAATGTTAAGAAATTTCTTTGTACAGCTTATGTACATTTTAGTTTTATCGTATCATGCCATTTGTGAAATATTCCTTCTCTCTGCTTAATTTTGTTCCCTATGTAAAGATATTCAGTAAGTTTAAGCCTAAGAAATTTGTAGAAGATAAATGTCTAAAATTCCTTTCTGAATTTCCCATGCAGATGTATAAATACTGCTTCAGTTTTTTAAACAAAAAAGAAATAATTTGATTACAAGTCTGGTTAACATGGTGGATAGGGTACAAGATGAAATTCTCATTCCTGAACAGCAATCTGGGAAATTTTAGTATGTTGGAGACAGTGGCGGCTCGTAGCTAAAATTAGTGGGTGTGCTGTTACAAAAAATTTTAACTTTTGTTTTAAAATTGGGTAAACGGAAACAAACATGTATAAAAAGAAAATTTATTTTGAAACTTCCATGAAATCTTACAAGAGAAAAATTAAACACTTCTTAATTACTTTAACCTAAATTCTTGCAGTCAAATCTTTATCTGTTCATTTAAAAATGAAATCCATTCTTCTTGTTTTAATTTGCGCGAAAAGATCAATAATTTTTTCCTTGATCTCTGGATGACAATTGAGGAAATTTTTCTCTATTGAAATCATTGCAAGCGCATTTAGTCTTTCTGAATTCATAATGCTTCTTAAAAAAGTTTTTATTCTTTTCAATGTTAAAATGCAGCGTTCTGAGGCTGATGTAGTCATGGGAACTGTCAAGAGAATTTTTATCAGTTTCGTAATTTCACTAAGAACATCATCTGGATTATTTTCCAAGATAAATTTCAGTAGTGCAATTAATTTGCAGTATTCATGAATATCAGACCTACAATAGAATACTTTTAGTTCAGTTTCAAACTTTTCTTTGTCGGTCATTGGATATGCTTCAGTGGTCAGTACTATTTATTCGGCAGGATGTTCTTTCCTAAAACTAGGGAAGTTTGAACAATTTAGCAGCTGCTAAGCGTTTAGTGGAAGAATGTCTTTCCATTATATCAATATATATAAAGTCACATATTTCCTTAGCTTCTGCCATCAGTGTCTTTGAAGAATTCTCACAGACTTTGAGTTTCTTAGTTCTAAAATAGCAGTTTTGAAATTTGTGATATATTCCTTAACTTTAAACACACTAATTTCTCTGGCTTGCATTCGGTTATATATTATTTCAACATGAGGCATAATCTGATAAAAAAGTTCTAACCAAAACTTGAAATTATCATCATTTAGAGATTTTGAAATTCCTGTTGCCTTTGCAATAGTTTAATCTGCATTTGACGTTGGCTGAATTTCAGTAAGGCAATTTTTTAAAGGTTGCAAATTTTCATGAACTGTGTTTATGGTCCGTATGCTGAAGTTCCACCTTGTGGAGGAAGGAACATGGAATGCTAACGGCCATATGCTTCTTTAGAATGGACACACGTTGCGGTGATCTTGAAAAGAACGTTGGAATAGCCAGAATGTTAGAAAAAAATATTTTTCCGTTTCGTAAAATACTTGTTGCATTTCTCATTATTAAATTAAGTTGATGTGCATAACAGTGAATGAAATGTGCATAACAGTGAATGAAATGTGCATAACAGTGAATGAAATGTGCATTAGTATAAACTGCTTTTATTTTTGCTTGAAATCCAGCGTTTTTGCCTTTCATGACATTTGCACCATCAAATGTCTGAGCTATGAATTTTTGTTCATTTCCCTGAAGGATTATGTCCAGTTGTTCTAAAATACATTTTGGTATGCCATCTGCAGTTTGATTTTCTGGAATAAGGAATCCCCAGAAACGCTCAAATATTTCTCCATTCAATACATTAGACCATTTAAGAACAAGGACCATTTAAGTGTGTTCCGAAACATCTGTTGTGTCATCAATCATTAAACCTACAAGCTTTTCTAATTTCATTCCTTATCTCCTCATGATATATTTGAAAGAGGCAGTCAAGTATCTCGTTGTGAATGGTCTTAGAAACACCTTTTAAGACTGCACTAGTTTCTAAGTGATTTTTCAAATCTGAATCTAATTTAGAAGTAAAATTTACTAATCCTCTAAATACCCCTGGATTTACTGAATCGTCTTTTTCATCATGTCCACGTATGGAAGTTTCAAAGTTTCCACAAAAGAAAATACAGATTTTGCACAATTCACGGTTCTTTTTAACCTTTATGTTATGCTCATTGAGTGATAATCTGTATCCCTCACTAAGTTTCTCCTTAATACTAACGGTTCCTAAAAGTGCAGTGAAAATACATTATCAACATGCTTTTTTGACTTCTCATGCTTTTCAGCGTTTCCTTTCATTTGGTTTATATTTCTGAAACCGTCTTTTGTCCACGTTACATCACCTCCAAACAGCAAGTACGGGAAGCAAAACAGAGCATTTTTTACCTGACAACCGCAAAGCCAATTTTTCCGTTGGTACCATTCAGAATTGAAACTACGAATATATTTCTTCTTGTTTCTTATGTCTGACTGACATATTAGTAGAATATCAGCTGTTGAACGACCTCTTTTCTTAATTGTAATTTTCTCCTAGAGAGACCGCTGTGAAAACGAAAGCTCTTGAAGTTCACTTACAGTCACAGAATTTATTACTTGAGGATGCAAGGACATGGTTAAAGTTTTCTGTAAAATAAAAGAACTGAAAAAAATGAATCAAATAGAATAGCTGAAAAATAATCGAACCAAGAATATGGTGTATGATTTTTTAATCACAGCACACGCAGAGCAAAAAAAGAAAAGAAAAGAAACACACTCCAGATTCGGCACTGCAAGAGCGACAGTGCCTTCTTCCTCTCGGCCTCGTACGCTGCTTCCTAAGTGCGCTTGCGCAAAACAACAAAATACCACACGCACGAAGTAAAAAGTAATCACGTTTCCAGAATTACGGCACTGCAAGAGCGACAGTGCTCTTCTCGCTGGGTGGCTCGAGTGCTGCTTTCTGTGTGCGCATGTGCAGATCAACCAAACACCACGCCGGTGGAACTGCGAGGCCCGCAGTTCCATACAAAGACTTTCGTACCTTTTGTATAAACTGGAGGATGGCTACTGACATTAAGTTTAAGGATTATATATTGTAGAAGTATAAAGAAAGAATTAAAGAAAAAACGGCTCATTATATTAAATATTAAAAATAATAATAAATAGGGGGTGCTGCTTATTACGAGCCGCCACTGGTTGGAGAGTTCTTATGCAAAAGCAGCATTTTTCTGCTGAGTTTGCTACACAGTTTTACATTTGTAGTTAATAGGAACTGTATTAAATTATGATGTCAAAAAATGTGAAAGCTATCTGCCTAAGAGAAAATATATCTTTTTAACGGAACGTTGTAATGGAAACTGGCTGTAATTCCCTTTATACATGAGGAAAACAGCAAAATCTCCTCTGCAGTCAGCCTATTCGTTGAGATTTGAACTCTGATCGAATTACTAGCATTCAGCGGATTTACTGCTCGGCTGGTGATGGACCTTGTCCAAGTTGAGTCAACAGGTTATCATAATAAACACCTTTTATCATGATATTAGTGGCCAATAGTCAATAAGGAATACTCTTCATAAGAAAAGCTAATCCTGTCTGATTTCTGGGTTTTGAATTTAGTAAGTATGTGAGATCCATGCCTTTTTTTTAAGATCTGCTCATCAAAAGAGACCAGCTGGACAATTATAGAGGGATATGCAGGCAGCGTCCCTATCTTCAGTGGGAATTCAAGCCGCAGTCACGGCTTTAATTGAGCTGAAATCCAGTTCCAGTACTTCTCAGTCTCTGAGCAGAAGTATAATTCCAACCTGGAGTCTAATTTAAGATGAGTTCCAGTATCTTAATTTACTACTGAAATAGTTGCATTAATTAAATTTGATTACCTATTTTTATTTATTAATTTACATTTTATTTTTATTATTTTCTCTATTTTTATCTTTCCTGACAACCTTTCGTAGGACTTTTGTCCTTCTGCTTTTGAAATTAAGTACTGACTACAATGTATTGAGGCATAAAATTGAACAGGCACTGATGTAATCTTATGGCAAACATTCCACATTTGCTATATATTGTATTTCACAGGCAACTGAGCCCACGCATGACAGATAGAGTTTAAGTCACAATATTTTGATCCCGGTAAAGCATGCAAGGCCTTTTTTCCTAAGAACAGGTATGATTTCGTGGAGCACTTTTTAAAAGCTTGGTTTTTGATTTGAAGCACGTAAGGGTTATCAAGATACCTTCTTGAAGGATTCTCCAAGGAAAACTAGCTGGCATTCACGTTGCACAACGGGAAAACAACGAAAACTCTAATTCGCCCACCCCTTTCGCTGGAATTTCAGCCCGGTCAAACTAAGAATATGCATCAGTTTTACTGATGGGCGTCATGGTCGATAGAGGATAAATTTGTGCAGCAGGTAGGTCGTGTAAGTATCAATAAATGACGTAGCCAGTCTTGGGCAATAAGCTCTGAATGCATACACTAAGACATGTGATGCTACCTTCACTTTTATACAAACTAGCGACAGCTGCTATATCATGTGGTGTAGTGTATTTTTTCACGAAGAATCTTGGAAAAGATGCAACATTGGCACAACCGCAGTCAGTAGTGAATTAATCATCATCAGATATATGAGTTTCATATAGCCACCAAGCATTTTACTTCCACAAACGAAAATTTCAGCACTTGCAAACTGTTTCCTTTCAATGATGTTAGAGAGACGATTGCGTAATCTCTACTTTATGCAAATATTTTGATGTCCAGAATCGCTGGATAATCAAAATATCGTAAAATTAAAGCTAATTGTAAGCTTGAAGCTGTTATCTGATGCATGAAACTGAATGACAAGCCCTGATATAATACTGCAGCGGCTGCTGCTGTTATCCTTGAAACTGAATGACAACCCCTGATTTACCCTTGTCAGCAACTGCTGCTATCATCCTTAAAACTCGACACCATTGCTGAGCTACACAGATCTTGTGTTTGGAATACTACAGAAGACACTATCTCCGACGAGAAGGCATCAAGAGCAAAAAACGTCTATGTGAAGAAGGAAAGGCTTCATAGACGTAATGTAAACCAGTTTGTCTTCTACCCTGCTAGAAAGAAAATGGAACATTTGCCAAGGGATTTGGCGGCGGAGGCTGTCGGCGAGAATTTCCCCTCTGTGATGTACCAGACCTGAGGAGATTTTCATCCTCCGCCACGTGTGTAAGGAACACGGGTAAGATGAATCGTTCTTTGACCTGGGAAATGATAAACATTAGGTGAAGTTTCACTTTCATTGGCTGTTGAACTTCCATTATACATATAGCAGTTTGATGTCGGATTTTATATCCGTCAATTTGAAGGGAAAAAAATGGAGTCACACAGCTTTAAACTCTTGATAAACGTGACCGTCGAACCTGTTCGAACTTCGACATCAGCTCCTTTTCTTTCTATAGGCCCTTTTTATTTTTTTCTCTCCATTACTTTTGGGCCATTTATTTTTAATTTTATTTTGTCCCATATTTTTTCCTGGCCTTTAGAACTCGTATAAAATATATGAAGTTCCTTTTTACTCTCCTCTGAAATACGAAATAGCCCCCTTTCTATATACTTTTCCTTCGCACCATAGCTTGATTTTTCGCCCATCGGTGCAAAAAGACTTAGCGGGTGCAAAACAAGACATCTGTCTTCTTTGTCTGTCTGTCTGTCTTCGAGCTTTGGCGACAGATATTTCACGCATGCGCAGCTGTTTCCCTTTTCGTTGGAAGGGAGCCACTTCTGCTGCGGCGAAGTTTTCCTTCTTAACAATACATATTCTCTGTCAAGGGCGCAAAGCGAGTGAACAAAACGTTTTCAGGTTGCTTCGCATCCATAGTCAGTAGCGTAACTAGGGAGGGACAAGGGTGGACATCAGTCCCTAAGCATAGTATCAAGGAAATACCAAACTGATGTTACGAGGTTTCAGAATGAATTGTTCCATTCTTAGCAAACAGAAGGGTAAGCGAAATCTGCAGTTCTCCTTGTGTGCTGAAAACTCTAACTAATGCTTCAGCCATAGTAAAACGTGATATTGGATGCCCAGTAATGGGTTTCATGCATCTTAGGATTTCACTCACTGTCTAGCATAGATCTCTCATCATCTGAAGACGGTCCACTCTATGAACACTAATAATTCAATCCGGGGTTCAAATCCCGTTGAGCGGGCTGGCTGCCAGCTAAGCGTTTTCGTGGTTTCCCTATGTGTAACCTGTGTTGAAGGCTATTTCCCTTAGAAATTCCTTCATAAAGGCATCCTTTTCCTTTGACAGGTAGCCCTCGCACGTTTTACCATAACTAAATAAACCGAACCCAACTCATCGTCTGTAAGAGAAGATATCAGTTCTACATATCCTGTCGTGGTTGTTTGTGGAAGACCACTACCAGAGTTGGATTAAAACACTAAGCAAAGTAAGCACATGCTTAGGGCTTGAGGAAAAGGCAGCATTACAAAAAGGTGCTTAAAGACTCAAGGAAAGGGGTATATAAAGGGATTACAAAATTAAATTTCTCACTGCAGGTTTTAGCAGATAATACACAGTGCAGTTAAGTCAAGACCGAGAAAGAGGCATTATAGTATAAATGTATGTGGGACAATCAAATCTCTTGAGTGCTTAGGGCATATAAAAGTCCTAATATGGCATTGAACATTACTAAACCTTCAGATAGCCACTCCCTTTGTTCTAAGTGTAACCCAAATTCTTGACATGATGTGTAATCCTTGGCCATACTAGTCACGCTTTGGCCTTCTTTCAATCTTCCAGAGATTCCGCTTCAGGCAAAGTCGCTCAGTTGTCTATAGAATTGTCACACTGAGACTACAGTTCGATGTTGCTCAAATGCTCAAATTGAATGTACTGTGTCAGCTTCCGCTGACTCTGTCAGCTTCTGCTGAGCATATACCATTATCACACTTAGTATCCTCTCCTGCACTCTCATAGATGTCGTGCTACGTACAAGCACATGCTATACCAAACCAGACCCTACGTGATCTCCTAATTGATCTATTTGCTGCTTCTTCTTGTTTGTACTGACGTTGCATTAATTTTTCCATTTCATTTTTAATTTTTATACTTCAGTGCAGAACTGATCAGGTGTCACGGATGACTTCCTAAACCGTAATATGTTACAGTGAACAAACAGATGGGAATCGCGTGCATCCAGAATGAAACAGTACTTATCCCTGAAAATATGTAACTAATTTTTTCTTTCCTTACCGCTTGCCTTCGTGTTCTAATTGAAACCATGTCCGGCTGGCAATTGGGAAGTCCAGAGTGCGAATCCTGGGGAAGTCATTAACTGATATTTCCTGTTCCAATTAAATACCTAAAGGTTCAACAAATGGTTCCCAAACTAAAATGTGGTAGACGATTAATTCGTCACCACCAGGAGCTGATGATTATGTCATCACCTCCCCATTTGCCCTTTAAATGGGGAAGAATGTAAGGAATTTTCTTTCTTCTCACAGGATGCCTTTACGACGTGATAGGAAGCACTTCTGGATGGCAATCTTGAAGCCCGGATTTCGAATCTGGGATAGGTCATTTCTAATATATCACGTTTTTGCTTCTAAATAAACCAAATACATCGCCTAAATAAGCCTAATAAATATACATCGCCATTCTAAGGTGTTCTACGCTGATTTACGCTAGCACAACTGAAAATAGAGCCACCAGTGCTATGATATCATGGCCCTAGAATTGCAGTTTCAATGGAATGATTCATAGGCACTTATTCTACTCTAGAGTGGATCAGGCCATCTTGGAATCCATATAGGACTGGCTCACAATCCTAATTTATAGAGATGTCTTTCTGGAGCTGATTCCCAAGCAAAAGTGTGCCGATCATCCTACAGTTTCCACGCGAATGATAAGGCCTTTAAGAAGCTTGCGAGTCGTGTAATCAATGTCTATATGATATTTCTTCTGATTACATACTTTGTATCATACGGGAATCAACTATGTACTAGTTTTTAAGCATCCCTTGATTTAAACACTAATTTATGTTAGCAGGAGCACTACAGGGTGTGCAGTCATACCCTGTTACACCAAATTTGAACCATTAGCATCTGTGTTCACATATTGTTCAGTTGTTTTGTTTCTTAGCTGTAGTTTATGTGCGTACATTTCTTTCTCATAAGTTTCTTTATTTTAAATGAACATTTTGTAAAAAATAACTCAACTATAGTATTTAGACTTACATATATGCATATGCGAACTAGTTTGCTCTAGGAAGAGAAAATAAAATTAAAATCCCTCTTCCTTAGAACATTTCACCTGGCTGCATATCCCATTCATATATCTTGCTGTAGCACCAGAGACGAAATTTAAAGCGACCATTTCATTTAAAAGTTAAAAAATGGGCTTCTGTACACTATGCTATCTTTTAATGCATGTTCAGCTGTTTAATTTCTATGGCAAAGGTCTTGAGCGCTATCTCCTTAAAGGAAAAGATGCCTTCTTCGAGCACTTTTTGAATGAAACTGCCTTGCATTCATGTTAAACATAGGGAAAACTGTAAAAATAGCGATGTAGCTAACCCATTTGATAGAATTCAAGCCTAGATCGCATCACCAGTATTCTGTGGTCTTATCTATTCAAGAACCACTAGAATTCTTCTAAACCATGATTTTGTTTTATGTTTGCATAATAGATATTACTTATGCAACGGATCATTATATGACATATAAAATATAATGATATCAATGAAGAAAATTAAAAACAAAAAGTTCCAATTTCCTAAAAATTTCATATGTAGAGAAATAATGCTTTGAATTTTACTCATAGAAGACTAATAGATCACTTCTGATAAACACAGTTAATTGGTGTGTATGTGCATGTGTTTTAATCAGTAAGCTGTACTAAACGATTTTTCATGGCATGTTCAGATGTTTGATAATCTCTCAACCAGATATTTAGCAGCATTGTTCATCTGACATCTGAGAGAAATTTAAATTAAACTATAAATAATTTTTAAAACAGTGCATATAAATACAAATTACATTTTATATTTGCCATTATATAGAAAACTGGCTAAATTAACAAAAAATCGGTAAAATTACAACCTCCCATCTCCCAAACAAAAAAGGTGGCAAATACTTATAATCTTAAAATGAACTCAATGATTGCAAACTATAGTAATAACAGTTTATTCAAAACAAAGTAGATAATTATTTCTGCAATATTTTACCTTCAAATATGTTGAGAACATCATTGTAATCATCCAGCTAATTCCATTTGCTTTTAAGAAAAGTATGCATTAAAATAAAAAAGAAATAATAATAATAAAAAAACCACAAGAATTTACATTTAAAGAAAAAGAATAAGAGCCTTTAATTATTAAAAACTATTATGACCTAGAAGAAAAGTAATCACTACCTTTCACATTACCATCTAGGCATACCAATGACATAATCATCCAGCTAGAAAAATGGAGTGAGTTCATGAATGTTTTTTTTTTTTTAAATTTTATTAATTCTCCTGATATGAAACTCAGAAGATAAGATTCAAGAATTTAATTGTAAAGTACAGGCATTGAGTAGTATCTATGAATGGTAAAGGGCTTGGGCACATTGTAGTTGACAGTGCATATCTGGCCATATTTATCCCCAGGGGACGCAGAGAGAACCAATATGCAGGTTTCAAAAATATGTCTCTGCATAATATTTTTTAAAAATTAATTATGTGATGTTTAATTGTTGCAGTATGAAAAATGAGTCCTATTTATGAATAGGTTAAGATACTTAACAGTAATTTATCATCAAACCATACACACTAATATTTTACTACTTTGTTTCTAGCTTTGATGACATACATCAAGTATAAAACTAAATGAGTAAATTTAAATCTCTCTTAACTGTGCATATAGTGAGCTTGGATATTCAGACAAGAACAAAAAGCATATAATTTTATTCACACTATTTTTATATTAAATGATAATTCTTAAATAGCTAAGAATGAATGAATTTATAAAAACAATGCATTTTAAACGAGAAATGGCCACATCATGCTAAAATAGCTTGTATTAAATTAAAATCATAAGTACAAATATACAAGTACAAAAATAAAAAAAAATTATTTTTCTGAAATCAAATGCACTATAAACTTAAGTGACATTTATAAACAATTTGTTTGCATAAAGTCACATATATTTTACTTAATAAAATAAGAACACACACTTCCCTTACATTAGTTGTTTTCAACAAAAACATACAAAATTCTTTTAATTAAAATAATGGATGAGTAATCGTTACTCATTTGAAAGAATTATTGTAAAATACGAGTTCGTGAAAAATTATTATTCATTTACGATCAGAATCCTATAAAAACAATGAATGCATGCATAAGCTATTTATATTTTTCTGTAAAATAAACTTTTGATCTGACAGTTACATACTTTTAGTTCAAGACGCTTCTTAAGACTACTCAATATACACTAATGTTTGTGAAAATTGCAACACCATGAAGGAATTATGCAAATGGAACCAAACTTACATGAAATGTAAAGTGAGGTAAGACATACAAATGATTAGAATTATAAAGTGGTTGTGCATGCATGAAATGAGAACCAGCAGTTGTGTTGAAATCTGTTTATCATCTTCTGCTGAATGTTTAACTTGCGGCCAATATGACTCATCAACAGCGGAGGATGCCATACCAACAACTAACGGAATTTGAATGAGGCCGCATCATTATCATCGGTATGCGAGAGGGGCGAACTTTCGTATTAAGCAATCGCAGCCCTCACATAAAAAGTGGACAGAAAGAACTAAACAAGGCGAAATCATGACAGTGGGGCACACAACAGCACAGGGTAACAAACATCTCATCTTCATGGCTGGGATGGATCATATAGCATTCTCTCGTACGTTAGCACAATGTTGGAGTATGGCTACAGATGCTGTATTATCTAGCTCCATAGTTTGTCCCTGTCTACTGCAACATGAACTGCCTGCAAGGGTTCCTCTACGCAGGATTCTCTTGTCGCTGAGTCACAGACGCCTCCGACTTCAGTAGGCACGGTAACACAGTGCGTGGAGTGCCCTGTGGCAACAAATTGTTTTCTCCAATGAATCTCACTACAATCTGGAGTACAATGACTAAAGAGACATTACAGGGGGGAACGTCTGCACCCACAGTATGTTATCCAGCGTCATACCTCACAAATGCCTGACATTATGCTGTGGGTAGCAATTTGATATAATTGTTGATTCCATTTAGTGCAGACTGCAGGCAACCTCAACAGTGGTTGCTACATAAGGGAAATTATTGATTCAGAGGTCTTTCCCATTCCGGGTGCTGTATTTCATCAGTAAAATGCTTGTACACATGTTTCTCAGACTGCACAAGCCTTCTTAGGGTACAGCAGGTTTCACTCCTTCCATGGCTTGCTTTTCCCCAAATATGTCACCCACTGAGCATGCCTAGGATTTCTTCGGTCAGCAACTCGCTCGTACATCTCTTGGTGCACACACTAAAACTGAACTTTGGCATCAAGTCAAAGCCATATGAAATGCCGTTCCCCAGGATTACATTCAGAACCCGTATGATTCAATGCCACGGCGCGTACAGGATCTCATTGTTCAGCACGGCAGACACACGAAGTACTCATTTCTGACTTTCATTTTGTTTCTTTTTGCCTTGTAAATTTGATAGTTTATTTGTACCACTATCAGTAATACGGGGAACAAATTTCATTCATTTCCGACAATTTCTTCACGGTGTTGCATTTTTCACAAACATTAGTGAGTTTACAGCATAATTTCTTATCTATATTGCAATTATGATTTGCTGCTAAGCACAGTCTTAAAAAACAAATGTATATTACAAAAAATTAGTCACTTTTAGAGATGTCACATTAATACCATGCGAATGCCTGAGTCTGGTCCTTCATCATCAGAAAACTGCTTGTTTATAGAATCATTGCTGTCATCTTCAAAAGCAGAAGCCCACCACCGGGCGAGCGGGAAAGTAGCTGAACACTGGTAGTTCAGTCTGAATCCCACAAATGGGCTGGCTGCATGGGTGTTTTTCCCATGTATAACATGTACTCAAGCCAGTTTCCCTTAGAAAGCCTTCCCTCCTCTTAGCCAGATAGCCCACGAGTGCTTTGCCACAATCTAATAAACCAAACATCAAAGGCAGAATTCTACAGGTTCTGAGAATACCATGATATCTTTAAATTCTTTCAAAGAAAGAAGCTTTTCTCAAGTCTATTCCTGTACAGTGCAATCATAAAATGTTTACTGAAATTTGACTCAGTATCAGCTGTAATCTGCAAATGAGGCTTTATGAATTTGTGTCTATTATCCCCTTACAAATTACATTGACAAAAAAATGTATTATCGTAATAAACACTCACCATCATATAAAAGAACACGATAACCCAAATTAGCCTCGATCCACTACATCTAATCTGGTTTCAAAACTCATGTTTCGCATTTGTGATAAGAGGTGAGTGAAATGGGAAAATGAACACGTGCTCAACATAGAGCACACGGGTGATTAATTAAGGTTCTTTTCTACAAATGACATCCAGCAGAAGAGTTGAATGTCCTTTTTTTTGTCCGAGATAGACAGATGGTGTTATTAGGCCAGTTAAAGAATATAATACGCAAATGAGCACCATAGCAGTTAAGGGGTTGATATTACATAATTACACAGATTGGAATTTGCTAGCAAGTTTGCCCTCGATACAGAAAAGAAATTCAAAATCCTGCTCCAGAGGACATTCTAGCTGGCAACTTTTAACAAATTTATATACCATTGTTATAAAATAATGACATAATTTGACCCAATCTTATGAAATTAACAAAGTATTAATCAACTATACAATTTTATGCATATTTTCACAGCAAATCATCTTGGAGATTAAATAACAAACATAATATAAAATGAAATAAAATAATTGGGTTAATATTCATTGTATGGTGCCGCTTGATTTCTGTCTGAAAAAAATCGCCAAGTGGTATTGGTTGTTCATGAAATCCGCAAGCCCGCTACGTGAAGTAAGATTTTTGGTAACCCTAATGTTGGAGAAACTAGGTTTGGAGAAAATTGAGAATATTGCGAAATCTGTTGTGATAAACTGACATTTTGGCTATTTTTTGTAATAGTAACCCTTTCGTATGAACCAGAAGTTTTTGAAGGTTTTGAAAGGAGGTCTATGTCGAAGGCGTCTGAGCATTCTATTAAGAAGAGCTTGCGAAAAGATTCAAATGACAATGAATGAGGTTTTGATTCTGGTGTATAGTTGGGTTTAGAAGCATTTAAGTAAATATTCTTTGAGGAACGTGGAGTGCAATTGAATGCGGTTTAGCCAGGAGGAAAATGAAGGACGACTTGCACTAGTATTTGGCCGAAAGTGTGTGACAGAAGGAAGAGGAGGGGGAATGTATTTATAGCTTTCCTGAACACTATTGTGCGTATTTATCTGCCATTTACAGCTGATGAGCCAAAACAACCAAAAATTCAATTAAGCTGCTTACGTGGAGGAATAATTCTGATTCTTTTAAAAGTTGAAATAGGTCGATGCATACATGGACACCCGAGTTTTTGCAACTGTTTGACTTCTTGCTTTGGTTTTTAGTCGTGGGTGGAAGGATAGGCACCATCTTGAAATTGGTGCTGATTCTTAGCGTTAAAAAAGAAACAATTCACCAAGCAGTATTGTAGAATAAATTTTAGCCAATAACTGCGAATGCAATAATAAAATAAGCAAAACTACGTCACATCCATCATGAAATGCGGAAATCATTGAGTGCAGCCTGCTTATTTCCTCTGGTTTTGGCAAGTGAATATGTGATGAACATATTGTGAATGTGGAAATAGGATGAGCATGGTCTTTGTTGCACTGCGGCAGATTCTTACCTTCAATCGTAATGATGATGTGATCTTTCATTACAATGCATATTACTTTACAAACCTTTTTTTTGGGGGGGGATTCGATGATTTCGTCAACCTTTCTTCCATTTTCAGTCATCAAAAACTTAATAGTCCCTTTATAACGCTATAAAAATGCAGCAATCATACAGGCAAGTGAATATAGAAAATTAACTAATTTGGGTTAAGAACAACAAAACAAGAGTATCGCAGCAGAAGTTTGGCAAGGCGCTGCCTCTTGTTGCATCTGTGAACCTTATGTTCCTTGCAACGGGTCCCTGGACAAGGTCCTACCCCGATCGAAGTTGCTTCTGTTTCCGAATCTTGTCTTCTTAATTTTTCTTCCGTCGATGGCATTGACTGTATAATAAGCAATTGGGTTTAATGGCATGGCTCATCTTGTAGTAGTTCATGATCTTTAAAAATGCAAAATTGTGCGTGGATATGAGAGTTGGGGTCAAGGCATTAGGAGTGCTAGAGACACCGTTTCGGTAATAAGAGTGTCGTTCTTCTGAGGCAGCGTCTGTCCTTGTAATGATGGAATATCAGAATTGCAGCTGCTGTATGTTGCTTGTCACGTGAGACGTTCTATCCTCTGATTGGTCTTCAGTGGATCTGAAAGTTTGGGTTGGACTTTTGCATATTTGTTATTTACTTTCGCTACAAACAGCAGAAAAATAATACTAGAATTGAATAACTAGAATATAATAAAACAACATACTACTAGAATACAATAAAAGAACATACAATGTTAGGCTTCTGATTTTAATATTACAGCTTTGGCTCAACTGAGGATACAATGTTAAGTGTTTCTGGTTAAAAATGTTCAATGTTGCCAATTAGAATATCTTAATAATTATATAAAAACATTAAACTATGTTCCACTACAAGATCATTTTCCAGGCTAAAAATAATAAAAAATTATCTGAGATCGACAATGACTCAGGATAGATTAAATAGTTTAGCAATTATGTCGATTGAAAGTGAAGAAGCAAGGAAATTGGATTTTCAAATTGTTTTAGAAGAACTTACAGAACAAAAACTTAGAAATATGTAAATTCATGTATTCAGAGATTTAAATTTATATTCAATAAAATGTAATTGTTTTTGTATTTTGTGCATTTTTATTTTTTAATGTATGTAGACTTTTACCTATCTTATGATCCATGACATTTGATTTATATATATATATATATATATATTGAATTTGCATTTTATTTAAATATCTAATATACAGAGGACTCCGCAAAAATGGAAATCGAATCGAGCCCTTCGCTTATTGGATCCGGGCCAGATTGTATGTGGTGGCGCCATCCTTCGGGATGTTTCAGAACTTCCTCGAATTTTCTAAATTTTTTATATAGGTAATTATTATTATTACCATTACCACTTTTGTTTATTTTGTGTCTGAACTCTTCTTTTCTCTAGAGATGAGTATTTTTTTACTAATTGCTGGATGTGTGATGAATAGTTGCTGATAATTTTCTCGTGACGAAAAGTCACGAATTCCTCAGGCATCTAACCAATGCAACATTGTATAGCATATTTTAATTAAAGTTAAAAAAAAAAAGTGTAGTACATGAAGCAAATAGTAGTAATTTATCTTCAATGACCAGCAAAGTTCAATAAATTAAGAAAAAATACCAGACTTTTCTTTCATTAAAAAATAAATAAATAAAAATAAAAAAAAGTCGATTTTAAAAATTATGGCTCCCAAATTCTGTCTGTATAATAATTAATATATCCTGTGTGTAGATATTATAATTGAAATGTATGTTGGAAATTTGTTGTGAGAGTCTGCGTTTAAAGGTCTGTTGAAACTTTAAATGCAGTTTATTTTCAATCTATTTTTATTTTTTGTTACTGTTAGCCGTTGAGATATTTATAATTCAGATTATAATTAGTGAAATGCTCTGAAATTTTGCACTTTTAGTTAATGATACGTAATAAAATTATTATTTTCTAATTTAACATTAAATGATTAAAATTATCTTAAAGTAAAACATTGGCAATTAGAAATATGGTATTTCAAAACATATACGTAAAGAGGTATTAAGTAAATTAAAAGTAAAAGCAGAAAGATATTCGAATTGTGCCCAAAATAACATTTATAAAGATACCGATTAGCTTTGAGGTAATGTGTACGGTGTTTATTATTTTAATATATAATAACGAATTACGATCTGTTTTAAAATTCATCAATCTGAAATTCATTTCCGAAAACTTAGAAATATTTTTTTTTTTCAAAATTACAAAATATTTTCCACAATAATTATTTGTTCCCTTTAAGTTACAACGAAAACTTGCAAAGTAATGTGATTACAAAATTAAAAACTCAGACTTATGATCATTATTCAGTTCCTAGCTTCTAGTATTAAAATTGGAATTCCGTTCGGAACATTGTAAACTTGTTCTGTAAACTACAGTCTGCTATTAACTTCTGTTAATGACTGCACAGATTTCTTTCAAGTTTTCATTCTTTAATGATCATAAGAAATTCATACAAACTCAAAAATAGACTGAAAAAACATTCATAAATAATAGGCGCAATAGATTCCTTTGGCTTTTATCATTAATAAACAAAATATGATATCATCAAATGATTTTCAAAAATCAAGTCGCGTAAGACACCGACATATACTGAGATTCTTAAATGAATACAAAACTAAGTGACAATATACTATATCCAAAGCACAGCAACTGGGAGACCCCCCCAAAAAATAATAATAATAAAAAATAGGCTCAAGGGGGGGGGAGAAAGAGAGAGAAAGTATTAGAGACGAATTGAAATAAGGAAATAAAAAGATTCCGAAAGCGACGATATAATCCAGGAAATCTTTCATAGAGAAAGTTCCGCCGAAGAACGTCTAAGGGGAGGAGAAAACAGACATAAATTACGAAACGTCAGCTGTTAAGAAAGTGTAATCGTTAAAGCTTTAAGAGAAAAAACAATATATATCAGGATCCTTTTAATGTCATAAACACGGTATAACATTCTGAAATAGTGTTCTCAGATCACTATTTAAACACTGGCATCTTTCGTTATAACGCTACCAAAAGGTATTGCAGGGATTCTACACTGGTGTTTCAAGAAAACTACGCAATTAAATATTTCTTAAGTGGTTGTTTCTGAATCCGTGGTTACCCCTTAAGTAATGAATTAGATGAGTACGGTTTCAGATTGTAATGATTGTAGTCTGTTAATGTATAGCTTATAAGCATATGCAAAACTTAAACTTTTTTACGGGCTTGGCATATTCTTTCAACAAATGTATTTTTGCAGAAGCATTATGGACAAAAAAATTCCTAACGCGATGGAAATTAATTGAAGTGTCCTTTCTAAAAAAATTTTAGGGACCATATGCTAATATCGTTACGGACTGCAAGGCATGTAAGTTTTAATCTTAATACTTTTAAAAGATAAATTTTGCCCTAGAAAAATTTAAATCTATCAGTAGTGCTTTCAAATTATATTTCGTAATAATGCTAAAACATAAAATTTCAAATTCAGTCTTTAGGCAACTCTAAATAAATGTTGTTTGCTTTTCTTGACATCAGATAAAGGAGGTTAAGTATTGGGGATCTTCTAGTATGTTTTGGAATCATACACTGTAGACCCTAGCTGAAAAGACTGAGTACCGAAATCTCGCTAGGTCTTGGAAGAACAGATGATTGCAGAAGAAAGTTTAAATAGCCTTTATATTTGAACTTAATAAAAAATGCACTCGCTCGGTGATCACAATCTACCGCTTGTGGCTACGTAACTTAACAGAAAAGTCAGATGTAAGATCACAGTATAGTAAAATGTTCCACACGACTGGCTCCTTATTTATCTGACAAATTTAAGGAAGTCGAAAAATTAGCATATCAGCTGAACGAAGAGGCAGAGCGGACAGAAAGACCAATCAGGAGATTAAGTAAGGGGATGTACGGTAACACATGCGCAGATATGCAGGTAGACGTAATGGGGGAGTGTCGTCTTAGTATAAAGCATGTTGTCGGTGTAAGATCAGTATTTCTGGCAAAGAGATTGCATGCCGTATAGCAGTTAAAATCACACCGAGTTGCAGCCTCAGC